>JAZKJV010009901.1:0-343854 GCA_037367405.1 Ottelia alismoides | reverse complement strand
TAACCCCCTCAAGGGTATTTATGTATGTTTTCCTCATGTACTCTCTAGGATTTTCTCTCTATATAAGAGACCCTAGCCCAATGGAATAGATATCCCATTAGTCTCTCTTCTCCACATGGTATAAAAGCAACAGTCTTAGACTGGGGTTTTGACCTAAAATCCCCACTGCCACCTTCAAGCCTCTCAAAATCCTGCGCGAGCCCTCTTCCCTGAATTAGGGCCCCACTCAAGGCCTCTAATCGCCTCCAGTGCAGCAGCTCAACCAAAGGAACGTCTCCAACACCTACCGATACCGCCAGAGGACACCCAACCCTCCCGCTAGGGCTACCCCGTGCTTTTAGGACTTCCTATGAAGGTCATCAGCCCCACAACTACCCTCCATGGGTACCGTAGGTCTCTTTCAAGATCCAAAACTCATCACAGACCGGTGCCAAGAATCTAGATCTACTGTCCATTGAGGGTTTTCAGCCCTTCTTCAAGGACAAATGTGAGTTCTAGGGTATTTTTTAGCTCTTATATGCATCCTTAGTTAATCACATGATCTTCTTTCTATTTTAAGACCACCATGGTGCCTTCTTCTACCGAGAAAAAGCCCTTGGCCACGGATATTATGGCACAAGACACTACTATCAAACTCAAGGGCACAAAAAATTACGTGCTTTGGTCTCGATCTTTTATGGTGTTCATTGGTGGTTATAGGAAAATATACATTTTGACTAAATATCCTTTAGATGAAAAGGACAGAGTATAACAACTGGCATACTAACAACTATTTGATCATCAACTGTATGACCAACACTATTGAGGCTCACATTGCCTGAAATCTTCTTTATAAAAATACGACCAAGGAAATGTGGGAGGATATCAAGCAAACATACTCCCAGAAGAAGACAAAGTCACACCTTGCAGATTTTTACAGGAGAATCTGGTAAGCACGTCAGGGTGATTCCACCCTCATCGAGTACTACATGCATCTCTCTAGCCTGTATGAGGAGCTTGCAATATTCCAAGCCTCATGTTGCGTCGAACAGATACAAGAGCGTTTTGACTGGCAGGTATACCGCTTCCTTGATGGCATGCATTCTAGATACCATGCATCGAAGGAGTAATTTCTTATATCAGACACACTGCCAACAATGAAGGCCATCATTGGTCGACTTGAGGAGCTCGAAACATCCGCTGCCCGACCTCCCGTAGTACCTTCAACAGAGATCTTTGCACACATCGCCTCATCTAGACGAGAGGTAGATACGACTTGCGAGGAGGATGCTTTAGGTTCCGAAGGGTTCCATAACCCCTCAGAGGCATTTGTGTATTTTTCTTCTTGTACTCTCTAGGGTTTTCTATCTATATAAGAGACCCTAGCCTTATGGAATAGATATGTCATTCGTCTCTCTTCTCCACATCTTGTAAGCCATTGATACCATAACTTGAAAGTGTTCACACCCCTTAATCGAAGCCCACATCCTCAACACTACACATTTCTAAAAAAGTTATAGTTTTGACATGATATAAAAGGAGAGGAGTTTCGACTCAAGGAAATGAGCGAATGAGTATCAAAAGGCTTCACCAAAAACAATGATAACCTAATAGAACCCAACTAAGAAAATAAGGCATATTGTATGCTGCTAACTCATCATCATAGGTGGTGAGTTTAAACATTCTGACAAAATACCTCATTTAAAAAAATTAGAATATTAATATAATAGAGTTGAATTCCTGCAATCTTTAAAGGAGACTTAATTAAATGTGATCAACTCTTGTTATGATCTTAATTGATAGAGACTGATTTAGATCTTGATGTACAGATAATTGTTTGGGATCTTGATTAACCGAGAGTAATTTTTCAATTAGTTTAATATTGTATTTGAGCATATAATAAGAGATGACGGTTGAAGTCATTCCTTACCATAACAATGGCAACTTTATGTGTGTTTGTGTAAGAGAGAGGGAAGGACGAGTGCAAGGGAACCGAGAAAGTTGTACTTGTTTTTCTTTTTTAATGAATTTTCTTCTCATGTGTTGGGGAGATGTGATGATCAATTACCATTGTTGGGTCTTCTTTACTTGCTTGCGCGGTGATTGATTACATATGCATTCTTAATACGCAACACACCTAACTTAGTTGGTGTTTAGCATCTTAACAAAAAAAGGTTTAGGATGACAAGTTTAAAACAAAAGATAATAGAGTAAAAGATGCAACAAATGATGGAATCAATGACAACTTTTTTATGGGAAGGACTTTTACAAGAGAAAGGGAAGAGCAAACGGAAATTATATTCACATCCATTTGGATCCGCATTTGTCAAGCAAAGAATATGGATGCCATTTTCTCATATCTAGCGAATACAAATGTGAATGCGAATATACATGTTCAACATCCGTCAAATACAAATATAAATATAATATCCTCGCTTTTGACAAATACAAATTTTAAAAATTTTGAGGATACGCATACAAATATCATTTTTGAAGGATAAAAATATGAATACAAATACAGATGTTCAAATTCTGGATGATACCAATACTTACATGATACACAAAGAAGTTTGATATGCTTTCTTTTATTATTTAGTTATGTCTTTGTGTTTTCTTTTACTGTTTAATTATTTCTTATGCACATATTCATTATTAAAATATTTAATATACTTTTTATATATTGAAAAATATTATGAACATAAAATGCTTATACCTTTTAAGCAAGATTGAACATGTATACTATTCATATATTAATTCGTATTCGCTTATCAAATATCCGTATCTGAATTATAAATATTCATTTTATATTCACATTGATATTGAGGATAAGATTTTACATTTTACACATTCACGTGATATTTGTATCCAGATTTTAAAAAAGGACAAGAATATTGTAACACCTACATTCATATCCGTCGTTTTCATCCTTGATTCATGCTACATGGAGAATAAAGCCTCATCAAAAGTGTTAAGATACCTTGCATGTCAACTCATCCATTCATCCCAATGCATTACAAAGCCTGATTTCCATAACCTCATCACGCCATTTAAGTGAAACCCACCATCTCAAATGGATATCTCAAATCAATTTTCAAGTTCTTAAGATTATAACGATTGTGAATTTGTTTCTACTATAAACCCCACCAAGATTATGCCACAAATTCATATCATCAAAGCAATCATAGTACCACATACTGAATGGATGGAGATCATAATAAGCAAAGGACATGTTATTGCTTCCACTAATGTTCATTCATGATTTATTCACTTTTTCGACACTTCTAGCAACACTAGCTTGCACCTAAGAACATGGTAATTTGTCTCCCATGATGATAACATGTGAAAATGCAGCAACCAACTATTCTATACCAACCTAGGGCTTAAGTCAGAGTGAGAGCAAACATCAGATGCAATGAATGAATCATCAACAATCATCAGGTAACAAACAGCTAGCAAAGAACATATCGTGGAAGAGAGTCCGAGGAAGATCGATCCATCTGCTCCCTACATGTGAACCCAAGGGAGAGAGATGTACAGGACAAACCCTAGATGGCTCATCTGCACAAAAGCTTATCATAGGTTGTGGAAATCCCAAATTTCACAGAAGGCACAAGAACCTGCACTTCTACAACAATCAAAAGTCTGAAAAAGAAAAGAAATCATTTGAAAGCTTTAATCAGGAAGTAAGCACAGCAAAACATAATCGCACCAATGGCCAGTATTAGGATCGTCATCTAAGAACAATGACTGGAGACATCTTACAGGAGTTGAGGATAGAAAGATCGGAACTCGAGATAAACTCCATCCTCAAAAATCTCAAGAAAAAGATTATTAACAAGAACCCCGCAGATGGGTGCCTCATTAACCATCAGAACCTAGCATTGCCACAAACTTCACAATACAGTAAATCATTTATTAACATCAACAAAAGAGAGCTCAATATTACATTAGTGACGCCATTCCGGCATGTGTCAATCGATGTACGTTGCTACAGCAAATTAAATGTCATTTAGTTGCCAATCAATGAATATACAGGTCCAAGCCTACACAACATGAAGCAACCCAAAACGCTTTTGGAAACCGGGGTTTCCCATGTTTTCTATAACTAATACCAACTACCATAATTAAGTGTACTTAGGGATAGATGCTACAATCGCTATAAATCAACTCAAGACATCAACACTCCATTAGAAGCTATCAACATCGTGCTGCTAATACACCATCTCTGTGCAAAACAAGTTTTGAACAGAAAATTAAAAAAACCCTGAACTCTATAGTCCCACAACCTACAGATTTTACAATCGCCTCAGAATGAATGAGCCAGGATATGCATCTTGATGTGTTTCCAGATGCAGTAGGCATCAGGTAGCACACAAAGGGAAGCGTGATCTACAATGATAAGCAAACTTATTTACTGACCCCAATCTCAATGATGAATCAACAAGAAGAGCGAGCATGCACATCATGGCAGCATCCTCATCCCAGGATGCAAAGCCACAAGACCACCATACATCTCAAATGAACAGTGTTAGATACACTATACAAATGCACAAAAATAAGTGACACCCGGAAAACAGAGTGCCGATCCTGGCACGCCTAGCCTTGGGTAGCATCTATAGGAACTCCAGATCGTGCCTGAGATATCCGATTCGCATAAATCGTCACCAGCCTCAACTGAGTGCTGTTTAGACCCTCCAGATGGGGCAAGAATGCTTTGCCGAGCATAATATAAATGTCCACAAGGCAGAACACAACGCTCTGTTTAAAAGGAAAATAAAACATTGAACAGTTTCAGCAGAAATGACAACCTTCAGTAAGAATGGAAACAAATAGAATGCAGAAGAAATAAATACACTAGTTGAAAATATAGTTGAGATCAGTGGTGCTCGGATAATCATAATACAATTGAGTTCGATGAAAATCATCTAATCTGGCCATTCAAATGACGCAATCTTAATAACGACTAAGATTTAGAAAATATTATATTCTTATCCACAGATAATATATTCTACTTCCAATTAATTTTTGAATAATTATTCTACTTCCCCTATAGGCACCCTTGGGACAGTTGTGATGTAAAGCGATCCTGTTCAGTGATGCAAATTTAACCTCAGGTTAACCAATTCATTTATTTGCATGTTATGTTAACCCAAAGGATCGCAGAACAGTTATGTTGAGGGCTCTAGAAAATATAGCTGGTAGATTGGTGGTTAATATAAGGGGGACCTTGATGCAACGGTAAAAGTTGTCACAATGACCTAGAGGTCACGAGTTCGAGTTGTGGAAACAGCCTCTTGTAGAAAAAAATACAAGGCAAGTCTGCGTACAATAAGGCCCAAAGTGGTCCCACCCTTCCCTATACCTGCACTACAAATGCTTGCAGAAAACATCCCAGAAAAATTAGTGTCAAACACAACGGAAGCTGTAAACATCCAATGGCAAAGATTGGCCTCACGTAGAGAAACCTTCGATAACTGTTGAATTGAAGAGAAAAGCATATTCCTACTCACTTTTCCCAAGGAGAAGTTGCCTACCAGCATAAGATCTCAAGAATGCATGCAAATGTATGTAACATGCCAAGAATGGAGGTGACATGGAGTTTATTTTTGGACAACTTTATCTACAACTGATTGCACCAATCATTAATGTCATTTCCTAGGTAGGCATCCCTAAAATCCATATTCGTTTAATTAGGTCAAATATTTGAAATCAAGATCTTCACATCCATATAAGTAATCTAAAAGCTGCATACGATTACTTCCACCTCCAAACATGTTACAGAACACACCAAAGGAATGCCCTTGCATTTCTTTGAACAAAAGTTTCATCTGGAAAATACCTTCAATAAGGTAATATATTTACTTTACATCTTATCAAGGTCATTCATTGAGAAACATTTTTTCTAATGAGGAAAACTCAGAATTTGACCAAAACAAGTTAAAGATTCTTCTGCAGGAACAAAAACTGTTTAAAGATAAAAGAAATATATCACCTTACGAACATCTGCACTCGTATTACCAAAAGCATCGAAGAGGGAGGGAAGAAATGTGGGTATCTGACTCATGAGATCCTCTTGAGAGAAACGACCCACAAGCTGCAAAAACAATAAGAGACCATAGTAAGCACATCTGTCTGCACGAATGGAAGGATTTGGTCACACTACCCATATAAGTCAAGGTAAGAAAAACAAATGCAAATAGAAAAATCAAACAAAAGACAATATAAAATTCCATATATGTACCGCTTTTAATAATGAATACAGAAAATATTAGGGATTTTATCACTTGTGCCCCTCCGAGATGTCGTAATATCAGTTATGCCCCTATCTTTTTGGTAATATCAGTTGTGCCCCTCACTTCTTGCTCCGTCATCAGTTGTGCCCTTCCGTCAGATTGACCGTCAAAAAATTAAAATAACCATGATTTATTCAAACCATGGTGTGGTTAAGAAGGGTATTACGGTCCATACATCTTCATCTTCTTCCTCCATTTACTCTTCTTCCTTCTCTTCATAATTTCTCTCTCTTACTAACACCTTCATGCATCCATCGAATCTCTAAAAATTTTTACATTTCCACGGACATATCACTCGTTACGGATCAAACGATGATATTTATTGAAATTTTGGATGACTTTTTATGAATCAATTAGTCAAAAATTTATCAAAATTTAACAAAAAACTCAACTCCAGTTTCAGCTACAGGTGGAGGAGGAGGGCAGAAGGGGCCGGAGGAGGGGTAGGCGAGGGGGCGGCGCGTTCAGGGGGAGGGGGAGGGAGGGGCTGGAGCAGACGTCACGGTGACGGCGGGAGGCGCGACTGACGTGTTGCCGCGCGTGGGAGACGAACGGCGCTGGACGGCTGGTGCGGGGTCGCGCCCGCCTCGCAGGAGCAGGGGCTGAGAGGGCAGCGCGGGACTGGAGGTCTGAAGAGTGGGGTCGCGTGGGGGAGATGAACGGCTACAGGACAAGTTCAGCAGGGCTGGGTGTCTGAAGAGCGGGGCCCACCGACGAGCGGTTGGAGGCTAGTCGAGGGCTGTGGGCCGTAGGGCAGTGCGCAGGCGAGGAGCCCGCGTGACAAGGAGGAGGCGTAGGGGCCCTCGAGGGTCGCGCCCAGCGACAGGGGTCGGCCGGGTCGGGAGCGTGGCTCCGCGCTGCGGGTCTACGGGCGACGGCGCTGGTAGCACAGAGGCGCGGCATGGCCGGCGGCAGGCTGGGAGGGGGCAGGGCTGGGAGGGGGCGGCTCAGGGGAGGGAGCACAGGGACGGGGAGGGGAGGGGGCAGGGGCAGCTGGGAGGGGGCGGCCCAGGGGAGGGAGCACAGTTACGGGGAGGGGGCAGGGCAGGGGCGGGGGCGGCGGGCTGGGAGGAGGTACGGGGAGTTCGGGGCGGTGCGGGGGAGGGGTGGGGGTAGAGAGGGAGGAGGAGGAGGAGGTGGAGGAGGAGGAAGAGGATGGGGAAGAGGAAGAAGAAGGAGAGGATGAGGAAGATGATGTAAAATGACCTCATAACCTTTTTTTTAAATTAATTCCGCCTATCCTCAAAGTTAACGTCCGTTTGCACTGTGGATGGACGGTAACTAACCCGAGGGGCACAAGTGACAAAATAACAAGAAGTGAAGGGCACAACGGAAATTATCAAAAAGATAGGGGTATAACTGATATTGCGATATCTCGGAGGGGTACAAGTGATAAAATCCCAAAATATTAATTATTAGAAGAGTGGCACCATATTCCATCTTATAGAAGCCAAGGGATGAGCACTAAAGTATAGTAAGCATCACTACTAAAGCATTTAACAAGATAAAAAGTATACGTCATAGGCACTATCCCCCATTGTGAAAAACAAAGGCATAGATTTCTACACGATGCTAGAAACTGCCTGCGTGCTTTATAAGATAAGCCAAGAGGATTGTGATTGTGGAGAAGAATGAGAGAATACAATGAGATACTTTATTCAAGAGGTCCTACAGATCCTTATATAGACTGAAACCCTAGAGCACTCATAAACATGAAATTATATAAAAGGCTCCGGGAGATTACACCTAAGTAAGATAAAATAAGAAGTCGTCTTTAACACCCCCTCAAGTTGGAGCATGTTTATCAATCATGCCCAACTTGAAGATTATATACGATAGATGCTTCTTTGGTAGGGCATTCGTGAATGTGTTTGCAAGCTGAAAGTCAGTCGAAATGTGCAGTGCAGTAATCTTCCCTCTTCTTACGACATCATGAACAAAATGGCAGTCAATCGCTATGTACTTGGTCCGCTCAGGAAATACATGATTCAAAAGACAAAAAAATGAAACAACTTAAAAAATTGTTTCAAAAAAATGATGATTTGAAAAGTAGAGAAAAAAATAACATTATTTGAAATCGGCTTATTGTTTGTCTTCCCCCATTATCTTGTCTTCTCCCAACATTTAGTCGATGCCATATATTCCGACTAGTATGAGAGAAAGGGGGAGTATTGTATAGAGTCATAGGTCTATTCTAGGTTCAGATATCAGATTCCAAACCAACCGGATTTCCAGACTCTACAACGCAGTTTCAGACTCGACGATTTATTCGGAGTCCCTAGTTTTAGACACGTACATGTATGCGGTCTTTTTCAGATGTCCACATATTTGCCATCTTTTGTGAGGTCCCCCATCTTTTATGTTTCGACCGGGGTTTTCATGTGTTCCATAGGGACTTCTGAGCAGAGATCTCATTTTCTATGCCATATGGGCTAGGGTTTTCATGTGGTTTCATAGGGACTCCAGAGTAGAGTACCATTCTCCATGCCAGATGAGAGAAATCCAGTTCTCCGACGAGGAGACTTTCTCAGACGCCATTCTCCAGCGATCGTGGACTCCGACGAGGATTGCACTCCACAACCTATTCAGTTTGACCCTTTTCGGAGATGGGGCAGTTGTCCACATGTTGTGGCGGGCCAGAGTTCTCTAGGTGGAAACTCATCCAGTTGCAATGACTCTGACATGCACAGTACAGAGCACATGCTCTCCGACGAGGAGATTCAATTGACTCACACTCCAGCCCGTTCATCCTCCTCACCTACACGACATGAGAAGCAACATCCTAGACAACAACTGACAGTTGTGCGCGTTGAGTTAATATTGTCTGTAGTGTCATGTATTGTGAGTTGAGTTTCTTTCTGTTTCTCCAAGCTGAGAATTGCATGCTCCAGCTTGGGAGGGAGTGTTGGAATATGTGGTTGTGCGCCTCTTATGTTGTAGATGGGTAAATGGATACCTCCAGGATCCATTTACCCCATCCAGTTGTTTAGTCTCACCGCTACTAGTTTGGAGATGTGGACTGGAGACTCAATGGGGGCTATATATAGACCCCCACACATTCTATTCAGATGAGAAAAGCAATAGAAGCATCCACCCTTTGAGGTGTTCTCTCGTGATTTCATCCCGCTCCTTAGGGAGTGAACGGTTCCACGTAAAAATCTTGTTCTTCATGTTTCATATTTCTAGTTCATGCTCTATCATTTCGCTTCCGCATTCCTATTTTCTAATAGTTGTGCATTCTTCAATGTAGATAGATCAAGCTTCAATTGAACATGCCCCGTTTGCTATGGCCTTCTTCTCTATTCTTTTACTGGAAGCATTAATTATTGGAGAAAGAACATCTAAAGGAAGTCTATACCTGCAGATTTACCACCACCAACCCACGAGCAAATGGCTGAAATGCGTAATAGCACTGGCAATTGCCTTGCCAGCCAGCAAGCAGGCGTTGTACGGATTCACAAGGCAAGCCTATGTCAATCTTTGCCAATACATTTTTTTGAAGTTTTTGGGTCTTTTTGGATTTTTAAGGTTTTCTTTTTGAGATTTTTAGGGCTTGGAGATGTAAAGCGGAAGGGCTATAACTCTAGTACACATCCATATAAGGAAATTGTCTACATGTTATGGGGATGGAATCATGTATTGTCAATGCACATGCTGAGATTCATGAATGATACCCATAATGCAGCTGGAGATGCTCAGATGAATAAATAGGTCTCCTTTGAAGCGTTTAGTTTTATGTTATTTATTTAGCAATTGTTCTCTTTAATTCTCTGCATAGTAAAGGTTTTAGGACACAGCAGATGAATTAATCTTGCATTCTAGAAAGAGATTAAAAAAATTGTACCTTTGTTAAACAATTGATGCACGTAACAAGCACTTTTTCATCTTCATTAACTAACAAAGGAACGAGTACCTAAAAGTGAAAATGACAGGAAAAAATTCAAAATATGTCATCCAAAAAAACGTGACTTTATAAAAATATTTAAGGAAAATTGACATTGACATACAGCTAGGCATCTGTAAGGATCATATTGAGAAAGCATTATAGTTAAACAGTGATGAGCTTCGTTAGAAACCTGAAAAGTATATCAGTGAGATACTACAAAAACAAATAGGTGACATTAAGTGGGTAGGCAAAAGAAACACACCTTTACAACCACATCTTTGGTAGCATGAAGCAATTTTTCGATGACAATTTCAACAGAATCTTCTATTGCAGATTTCTAAATAGGAAAATTCAACAGAATATGTGTAAATTGCATATTCAAAATAAAATGCATTTCCACACAAAATATCCAAAGCAGCATACCTGATTGTTGAGCATTTCAACGAGTAAAGAAAGATCTAGTTCTCTGATAGAGGGCTCAGGGTCATCCAACACCTCCAGTACAGAAGTTAAAATCTGATTAAAATACTGCAGGCATAATTGCAGTAAGTCAGAAAACAAGAGCTTCACTTTTATCCAAGTGCAACTCCAACAAATGAAAAAAAGTATAAGTATTACTAAAACAGGGGCTTTAAACCACGAAAGTTTAATTAACCAGTCTTGAAAAGTTGTATTGGTGGAAATAAGTGACTCGTTATTCCATAGAACCCTAGGCTCTCTTATAGAGAGAGACCTCATGGGTAAAATACATAAGAGTCCAAAAAATAAACAGAAAATAACAACGGTACATAATATCATAACATAAGTCTCTACGCTCCCCCTCAAGACGGAGCAAAGATGTCTATCATGCTCATCTCGTAAGAACATCTCTGAAAGGGTCCTCTGAGCAGCGGCTCGGTAAATATGTCAGCAGTCTGATCCTCTGAGCTAACGTGAGACATAGATATCAAGCCTCTCTGGATCATATCTCTCGTGTAGTGGCAGTCTACTTCGATATGCTTTGTTCTTTCATGAAATGCTGGATTGTTGGCAGTAAACAATGATGTCAGATTGTCACACTGAAGCTGCATGGGTAAAGGTACAACTATATGTAGATCTTCTAGCACAGCTCGAACCCACATCATCTCCGTACTCGCTTGCGCCATGGCCCGATATTCAGACTCAACGCTAGACCTTGCCACAACAGTTTGTTTCTTGCTTTTTCAAGAAACCAGAGAGCTCCCAACAAAAACGACGAAACCTGAAGTAGACTTTCGATCCTTAGGACACCCTGCATAATCTGCGTCTGCACACGCTGAAATAGATAAGGGATTTTATCACTTGTGCCCCTCCGAGATATTGCAATATCAGTTATACCCCTATCTTTTTGGTAATATCAGTTGTGCCCCTAACTTCTTGTTATTTTGTCAGTTGTGCCCCTCGGGTTAGAATCCGTCCATCCACAGTGTAAACGGACGTTAACTTTGAGGACATAGGCGGAATTACTTTTTTTAAAAAAGTTAGGAGGTCATTTTACATCATCTTCCCCATCCTCTTCTTCTTCCTCCTCTTGCCCATCCTCTTCCTCCTCCTCCTCCCTCTCTGCCCCCGCCCCTGCCCTACGCCGCCTCCTCCCAGCCCTGCCCCCTTCCAGCCCGCCGCTGCCCCTGCCCCCGCCCCTGCCCCGCATCGCCTCCTCCCAGCCCCGCCCCCTTCCAGCCCGCCGCCACCTCCCAGCCCGCAGCCCCGACCCCTTCCCCAGCCCCATCGCCTCCCCGTCCTTGTGCTCCCTCCCCTGAGCCGCCTCCTCCCAGCCCGTCACTGTATCCGGCGACGCAGGCGTAGCTCGATGCGTTCCTCGCTGCTTGGTCGCATCTGCGGTATCCGATGGACCAGTCGACGATGACGGGGAACCGTCTTTTCTTATCCAAAGTTCTGAGATCCGTTCTCTTGAAGGTGTAGTTGTTCTTCTCCGCGATGAAGTAAAAGAAACAGGGATTAAATTTGTATATATCGCTGTCATCGTCCTGCTCGCTGGACCATGTATCGTACGCCTTGATTCCCGGGAGGACGGGAGCTTGGCAGCAGCCGAGCCCCGAGCACTCGCCATCCACGGAGGTTTCCAAGCTATTGCATCCGGACACGCAACCGCCGGAGTTGTATACTTCCGTCGAGAATCCGACGACGGCGTCGCAGCCCACACCTTTGAAGACGTTCTCTGTGGGTGAGAACACGAAGGGATCCCTGAGGGTTACCTTGACGCCCGTGGAGTCAGAATAGTTACCGAATCTGTCGTAGCAGTCGTAAGCCAAGGGGAGGAGGACCCGGAGGTGCCCTGACGAGATGTTGATGCCGGTGATCTCGACGTCGTTCATGTGGGACAACTCTTTGAATTCGCCGGCTGTTTTGTAACTTATGTTGTAATCTTTGTTGTCGAAAAGCGTGATGCGGATGCTGCAGGTAAAGAGCTTCGGGGGGTCGAAGGTGTTGTTGCAGACGAGGGTGAAGCTACTAGCGATGGTAGTATTACCGTCGTCGAAGTGGCACGCATCGCCGTCGCCCTTGAGGCCGAAGGGGTAGGGCACGTCGACACCGCCGCATGTGCGGCTGCAATTCCACGAAGTGAGGGTAGACGAACCTGGGGCTTCAGCTTGTGCTCCCTCCCTCGTCTCCGTTTGTAGTAGGAGGGCCATGAGAAGCAGCAGCAACGACTGAGGCACCTCCAGTCGTCTATGCTCCACCATTCGCATCTCTCTCTCGTATAAGGGCGAAGTTTGACCTGCATATACGCTTGGTTCGTCTGTATAAGGAAGAGCAAATGGAGGAGGAAGAAGATGAAGGGTATGGACCATAATACCCTTCTTAACCACACCATGGTTTGAATAAACCATGGTTATTTTAATTTTTTGACGGTCATTCTGACGGAAGGGCACAACTGGTGACGGAGCAAGAAGTTAGGGGCACAACTGATATTACCAAAAAGATAGGGGTATAACTGATATTGCGATATCTCGGAGGGGCACAAGTGATAAAATCCCAATAGATAAATCTGTGCTCTTTCGAAATAGCAACCCTGAGCCTAGAGAAAACTTTAGATACCTCAGTATCATGTATATGGCATCCATATGAACTTGTCTTGGCTGCTCCGTAAATTGACTCACCCGGTTTACTGCAAAAGCAATATTGGGTCAAGTTATGCTGATATACAGGAGCTTACCCACCATCTCTATATCTCCTCTTGTCCACTTCTGCAGTATCATTGTCATACACTTTCATGCTCGGATCCATAGGAGTGCTCGATGGTCTACATCTAACCATGCTTGTTTCAATCAGAAGATCTGTAATGTATTTCTCCTTTGGGTCATCACCAGACCCTGTGCATTCCTGGCAAATTCCAACCCCAGAAAGTATCTTAGGGTACCAAGGTCCTTCGTGACAAACTGACGGCCCAGGAATGCTACTGCCCTCTCTACTCCTTGAATGTCATCTCCTGTAACCAGAATATCATCAACATAGACCATGATGACAACCATACCTGTAGAAGTCTTCTGAATGAAAGAGTGATCCGCATTTGATCTTTTGAATCCCTATCGTTCAATTAGGTGGGAAAGCTTATGTAACCATGCCCTTGGGCTCTGTTTAAGGCCATAAATCGCCTTGTGAAGTCTACACACCATATGATTCTCCCCATCAACAGTGAACCATGGTGGCTGCAGCATGTAGACTTCCTCATGCAGATATCCATACAAGAAGGCATTCCTGACATCAAGTTGAGATATAGTCCAGTCACGTACCACAACCGATAAAAGAATGCGAAGAGTACAATGACGAGCCACTAGAGAAAATGTATCCATATAGTCCACGCCATAGGTTTGTGTGAAACCTCTCGCAACAAGTCGTGCCTTATACCGATCAAGACGGTCATCTGCATGGTATTTAAATGTGAATACCCACTTGCAGCTAACAATGGATGCGTCTGATGGAGCATTAACCAAGCTCCATGTACCACGAGACTGTAAAGCACACATCTCTTCTTCCATAGCCAATCACCACCAATCAATCTTCATAGCTTCTTGATAGGTCCGTGGTATATCCACGGAAGACAAAGCCGCACCAAACCTCTGAAAGTCGCTTGTAAGGCAGTGAAAGGACACATGGGAAGCAAAAGGATAAGACGCGCAAGTTCGTTTCTGCTTCCGAATAACAATGGGAACATCAAGATCGTCGTCCGCTGTACTGGATGGTGCAACCTCCTGCAATGAAGAATCCTGCACATGTACAATATCTGACCCATCATTAGTAATGTCATCTGAATATACCTGAGGCGTGATGGATGCCTGACGTGTAGTCTGAGCAGGACCTAATCGACGTGTATAGAATTTAGGTAAAGGTGGGATAGGTGGTTGTGGAGGTGGCGGTGGTAGTGGCGGCATAGCAACAGGAACTGGATTGGACTCGAGTAAAGTCAGATTAGGAGGAACATAGACATCATCATTAGTAGTGGACGAAACCAACCTGTCACCTGCAGGGGAGAAGTACATAACGGACTCAAAAAAATGTAACATCAGCACTGACAAAATATTTCTTGTTTACGGGGTCATAATAATGATAACCCTTCTGAGTCCTAGATTAACCTATAAAGACACACTTGACAGCTCTAGGAGAGAGTTTGTCAAGTCCAGGAGATAGGTGATGAACAAATGCAACAGTACCAAAGACACAGGGAGTAAGTGAGAATAATTCCTTATCAGGGAAAATAACGGAAAGAGGAATTTTCTCACCAAGAACAGATGATGGCATGCGATTGACCAGGTAGCAGGCTGTAAGGACAACATCCCCCCAGAAAGTGATAGGCGCACAACTCTGGATAAGAAGGGTTCGAGTGATGTCAAGAAGGTGACGATGCTTTCTCTCTGTCATGCCATTCTGTTTTTTTTTTTTGACACTCAAAAGAGGGGGAGACACTCAAAGGTGTTCACCCCAATTTATTAAGAATGAAAAGATAAAATACTTACAGCGGGGAGCGGTGAATACAACAGAGGTCAAGGTAGATGGTAAGAGAGGATACCATCCGCCTCCCATAAAGGAGAAAAAGATAAAACGTTACATGGATAACCAGTCCGTACAAAAGTTATTTGCAGAAATACAAATGTTTTCCTTATAAAAACGCTGGCCCGCAAAGACCAAGTTGTTTCTTCCCAGCCAAATACTCCAGATACGCGCAATTGGGACAATTTTTTCCGCCCTTGGGCGAGCAGAGGCAACGGCAAGGCTCTCCCAGAAGGTATCCATGGAGGAGCGATTTACCCAATCCACGTCATCCCATATGGTCCGCACGAACGGACAATGCAGGAAAAGGTGGCCGGATGTCTCGACGTCGAGGCCACAAAGACCACATAATGAAGAGATATTTGGAAAGATGGAGGCACAGCGATCACGGGTAAGCAATCTTCCACGTCTAAGAATCCAAAGAAAGACGCCAATCCTTTCCGGAACCTTGAGATCCCAAATGAATTTGCAGTGGCGAAGAAGAGATGCATCCGCATTCAATACAGGGGGGAGAATAGAGAGATAAGCCTTCCGAGAGGAGAAGATCCCGTCCGACCAAACAAAGTGGTCGCGGCCCGTAGAGGGCGACTTAGCGTCCGCAAGGAGAGTCATCAAGGCGGTGAAGTCAAGGAGTCGCTGGTCCGATAGGTTGCCCAAAAGAATAGGACACCAGACGCCGTCACCCCAGCAAGAAGCCACTGTAGCGAGCTTATCCCCGGCCATCGCATAAAGACGAGGAAAGAGATTCATGAGAATGCCCTTCCCAGACCAATCCACAGACCAGAAGCGAAAGGATCTCCCATCGCCGATAACAGGAGCAACCAGCGATCTGTTAGAGTTGAAGACATAGAAGACATTGCGCCAGAATGAATGAGAGATGCCCTGAGAATGGCCGCCAAAAACGGAGGCAAAAGCATCCCCAGCAGCCACGCGGAGGCATTGCACCATGAAATTCTCATCCCGCCCTAAAAGCCTCACCGCCCAGTTGAGGAGCCAAGCATCGCGAACCACCGCCAAGCGCCTAACGCCAAGACCTCCGTCGCGTTTCGGCCGGGAGATGTCGTCCCATCCAACTAAGTGCATCCCTCTTCTGTCAGAACCATTCTTGCCCCAAAGAAAACGCCTCATAGATCTCTCCAAGCGTAGCCGAATTCCCTTGGGCAAGTGGCGAGCCGAGAGGAAATATATGGGTATTGCCGAGAGGACAGATTTGATAAGAACTAACCGACCACCCTTGGAGAGCAGCGACGCACGCCAACCAGCTAATCTGGATTCGACCTTCTCAATCAACTTCTGATAGTCGCGCAAGCGTGCACGGCCCACTGAAAGTGGCAAGCCCAGGTATTCCAACGGAAGTTCTCCAAGGGGAGCCCCCAAGATAGCAGAGCAATCCCCGGCTTCTAAATCCGACAAGCCAAAGGGCACCACTTTTGATTTGGCCGCATTGATGCGGAGCCCCGAAATCTCGCAAAAAAGTTGAATCGCATTGATGCCATTCTGTTGAGATGTGTAAGCACATGTGGTTTGGTGGATAATACCTTTAGACGAAAGAAACTGAGAGAGAGAGAGAACGGGTGCAGAATTCCAATGCATTATTTGTACGAACATATTTGATAGTAGAAGAGAAAACATTCTACACTTCATTAATCAGATTTTTAATAACATCCCCTTCTTCAGATTTATTCTTTAAAAGAAAGAACAAGATACACGAGAAAAGTCATCCACCACAACTAGATAAAACCAGTGTCCCTGATGATCAGTTACATGACTCGGACCCCAAATATCAATATGAAACAACTCAAATGGGGAGCTACTGCTCCGACTTTGACGACTAGGAAAGCTAGACCGATGATGCTTTCCCAACTGACACGCTTCACAACGAAATGATGAACTAGGAGGGATCTGAGGCAAGAGATGTCGCATTTTCTGGAGCGAGAGATAGTCAAAGCGAAGATGCCATGTGTACGGAGAGACTGATCCGACTGAATGTGAAGAGACGTCAGCATAAGAATTCCGAACCAGACGATAGAGACCATTCTTCTCAGAGCCACAACCAATCACCCTACCCGTTAGTATGTCCTGAAAAATAAGAGATGAGGGGTCAAATATAGCACGACAGTGCAAATCCTTCGTAATCTGACTAATAGATAACAAAGTTATGGAGAACTCAGGAGCACGTAGAACATTTTGTAGATGCATAGAAGGTGATAAGGTGATCTCCCCCTGTCCAACGATGGAAGAATGAGTCCCATCTGCTATCAGCACTGAGCGACCAGGTGGGATGTCCCTGTATGACTCAAGTCTCTCTCTGATACGGCAGAGATAATGGGTGGCGCCAGAATCTATAATCCAATCGGAGAGATCATGACAAGATGTAAAGGCAGTGGTACTACCTGAGGTACTGGCAGTTGTAGACGAACCAGAAGAAGTTGTAGCAGCAACATCTGAAGATCCACCTGGAGAATCAGTAGACGAATGAGGCATAAAATCTCGTAGACGTGCCACAAGCTCTTTGAACCGTTATCTGTAGTGAATGCCGACTGAGACGTGACATGCTCGGCTACACACGCTGATGATGGGAACCCATGCTTAGAGTTGCATGTATCCTCCGAGTGGCTTATGCGATGACAGAATGAACACGACTGACGAAAGCGACCACCTCGTCCACAAGGTCCACATCCACGACCAGAAGATTGACCACCTCTCCTACGCGATACCGCCATCGTCGATGGAGGTGGAGTAGATGTGCTGGAAAAAACAGATATGCGACTGATCCTCCGGTAAACGTCCTCCATAGGAGGAATAACGACATCGACCAGTATATGAGAGCGGGCTGCCTCATACTCAGAATCGAGCGCTGCAAGTAGTACGCCCACCATGGTAGCATTCCGAAAGGTCTTCTGCTGCTCTGGAGTCGCCGTGAGTGGTATGGTGCTATATAGTTTCTCGAACACCCCCTTCAGGGACGTGTACAACGAGTAAAGCCCCATTCTGCTTCATCATGAATATATGATGCTGGAGCTGTAACATCTTGGTCTCGTTCCGCACTTGGGAATATGTAGCGGCTAGAATATCCCACATTGCCTTGGCAGTGGGCTGATGGAGGACATCATTGGCAATCTCCATCGACAGTGTGCCTGATAGCGAAACCTTGTTCGTCATATGGATTACAAAAAGAAATTCACAGCTCTCCAAAGAAGGATTTAAAAAACAGACACTGATCTGATTACATTTTCAATATAAGCACTGGATGACCTGGAAGTTTCTCTACAGCTAGACAGCCTAATCACCGCAAGAAGCAAGTAGCCTTCACCATTAACATGTAGATTGATCCAAATTAGTCGTTTTTACCCATTTATAATGGCGCACCAGAAGGACTAGAAAAGGTCACATCAATTCAGTGGAATGCCACAACTGTTGTATGATAATGAGGACCCAAAAAAACGGCTTATCAAGGACATTGGGAAGTCCTAATCTCACAAAAAGGACACAAGGACATGAAAAAGATAGGGATGGAAGCCAGAACCTCCCAGCTAGCTTCTTCCCAAGACGTCCCACAAGGGGACCAACTCCACCTGCCACAAGAGACCCCTTGTTAGTGGGTGACCTGAATAAGTGAAGGCAAAGAATAATGCAGAGTAAACAAGGCCAACACACAACCACCTCATTCTGAGAAAGATGAAAGGGAAGAACAACCGACTTTCCCCGATTTAACTTGAACCACAAGATCCCAACAATGATCTCTAGCACCACTGAGATCCCCTCAATGTCATAAACCACATCCTCAATGAAAAAGATGATATCATCAACATACTAAAGAATCAGGATAGAACGATCATCCCACATAAATCTGAGCAAAGGTATCAGCCATTATAATGAACATCAAAGGCAAGTACTGTACTGTCTGCCTCGTCATCACAGCCAAGGTATCTGCCATAATAATGAACATCAAATGCATCATAGGGCAACATTAGCTGACCCCTCTCCGCAGATTAAAAAAACCATCCCCGACTTGCCATTCACCACCACCAAGTATCAAATCGTCATGACACATCTCTTCATCCAAACCATCCAAGTCCTTGGAAAATCCCTTTTGAAGGAGGCCCAAATGAACTGTCAGTCCACACAATCATAAACCTTCGAGAAGTTCACCTTCTGTAGCAAGCTCTTGAGCTCCCTCCTCTTCCAATCCGTTACCATTTCCATAACCACCACTAAGCTATTCACCATAAAGAGAGCAAGAACGAAAGAAACATGTTTCGGAGAAAACATGGCACCGGAGACCTCATTAAGATAATAGAACATCACCTTTGTCAAAATCAAATTCAGAGAAATTGAGAGTGCAATGGATCTACATTCCTCCGCCCGAATAGCATCCCTCTTAGGGACATAAAAGATAAGAGCCAAGTTCAATCCCTAAATTCGCCGATCTATACTCCCTATATGATGTCATCACATCAACATTTGCCACCTCCTAAACTGCTTAAAATAAAAAAAAAACAGGAAAACAATCCAAGTCCGATTGATCCATCTGTGTTCAGATAAAAAACAACAGTTCCAACCTATTGCTCCTCAAACTCCCTTAAAAAACTAGTTCATTAGCATGGCATAAGTGGCTTATCCTCCAACCCGACAGTCCCCAACCATAGTGACTAGATCTTCTAATCAGGACCAAGAGTAATCCTACACCAACCTCTTTCTTACCCTCAGTACGCTCCTAATTGACATCGGCCTTTACCACCACCCCAAAGCATCTTACATATAAGTCAAGAAAATAGCTCGAGTCCGATTGATAAATCTATTTTCAGATAAAAACAACAGTTTAAACCTTGTGCGCATCAAACTCCCTTAAAAATCCAAATCCTCGAGCCTGGGGTAAGCAAAAAATCACCCGACCCAACTCCCTCCAACCATGGAAAGAAAGAACATCATATTTGCATCGCCCTCCTTTAATCAAGTATCGATTAATATTCAGAAATGCGATACGAGAATTCATTCGGATAGATCACAGTATAGTGATACTCGATATGCGAGGAGTATGCACAAAATGGAGGGAGGCGATTATGCCCCGCGCATCACGGAAGCATGAGGATCGGATCTTAGTTTTTTGAAAAGTGAAAATGGTGAAGTCCCAGAACTTGGGGTTCACCGCGAAGTATATATCATTATAGGTATAAAAGAGTACAAAGACTTACAGACTCCACAATTGACATAAAGCTTTGCTAAGCTCTAGTATATTTTCAGTACAACAAGATTGCCACCCAAATATAACTTTGTTACTTGCACATAAAATTGCCCATAAAGTCGCAAAGGGTTGTGCACAATCCTCATGACCGACACCACCAGACGGATGCTCCTCCAAAAATTTGCTCCATCATGACTGCCACACTACAATATGCCGGACATGTCCCAAACCTCAACAAAGGACGGACACATGAAGAATAAATGGTCACTATCCTCAGCCACCAAGCCACAACGATTGGAAAGCTCACTTTCCCGACCAAGCAAGTGACACCGTCGAACTTACGAGAGGATCCGATCCTGCCGAAGCAACCAAAGAAAAACCTTTATCCAGTTAGGCACCCTACTTCTTCAAACCAAACTTAAATCCGTCGCCATGCCCGGTTCCACATGGCCCCCTCCCCTACCAAAAATATGTACGCTTTCTTCACATAAAATCAGCCATTTACCCATGCAAAATGATTCCGCCCAGTTGAGGGGCCTTCTCTTTCGGCCAATAGCCCCTATACAGACATGAAGTCGTCCACCCTTCGGTTTGACAGCTCAGAAACAAACGTGGGGGCCCAAGATCCACTGACCCACATCTCTTGCACCGAAACCATTTTGTTAGACGCGAGCCGGCCTAAGCGCGGGAACAAATCACACAGAGCTCCCTCGCTCGTCCAATCATCCGTCCAGAAACAGAAAGAGGAGCCATTTCCTAGGATCGGTCGCAACTCCCCAGCAACGACCACATGGATTTGGAACCATCGCAACTCTCGTACCACAAAAAGAGGAGCGATTTCATAGGATCGGTGGCAACTCCCCAGCAATGACCGAGAGGATCGGATCTTATCCGACCAAAACAGACTCATCGTACGAGTTAGGACGTAAACTATAAATTAAAAAAATGATCGAACCACATGGATTTGGAACCATACCCAACAAATTCCACCATGATCACACGAATAAAGCGATGTACATCAAAGCCTGATCATGATCCTTGAATCTATAAAACAAGCGACGTCCTCTCTCAAGTCCAATTAGACAAAGACAACACTTGCGAGCGCGTGGATGAACCACATGCTTCCCGCAATTGGTAGAAATAATCTGCATGTCGTCGCTCTTGATTTCAACAAACAAAATTCTCTAACAACAAATCAAGGGAGAAAGAGAGAGAGAGAGGCGGAGAAATTTGAGAATTCTGATTCTTATGGGAGAAGGCAAGGCTACCTCTCCTTTTTATACGTTTTCGGACAGTTTAGGATTGCAATCCTAATTATTAAATGGATGTCTAGGATTAATTGTAATCCTCAACAAATTGAGGATAAAAGTTTTATCAATTTTTTAATCAATTAATCATCAAAGAAACTTATCAACAAATTAAGTATTAAAGAGAAAAAACAAAAGTGATAAATACATAAAACGGGGGGACGAGACCATGGTGGAACCCACCATAGCCGTCCCGTTTTTTATTGTATTTTTCTTTGTTTTCCTTTTATCAGTTGTAATATCTCAATAACTATTATCTCTAATTTGATAATTAAGTTTGGAAGTTAATTATCACCAACTAACTCTATAAATTATTTGTGAGAATTATAAACAAACCATCTAAATCTATGAATCATATTCATAGGTTCAAAACTAAACGTAAATATAATTTACATTTATCAATGTACAATATTAGTGTTAGAGTAAAACAATACTCTGATGTTGTGTTATTCCATAGAGCCCTCGGGTCTCTTATATAGGGAGAAAACCCTTGGGTAAATTACAGAGTCTTACAAAATATAAATAGAAATTACGACACAATAAAACGTAAAACGTAACATATATATAAGTCTCTACACTCCCCCTCAAGATGGAGCATAGATATCTATCATGCTCAGCTTGGAAGAACATCTCTGGAAAGGTCCTCTGAGCAGTGGTTTGGTGAATATGTCAGCCGTCTGATCCTCTGAACTGACATGAGAGGTGGAAATGAAGCCCTTCTGAATCATGTCTCTAGTAAAATGACAATCCACCTCGATGTGCTTTGTTCTCTCGTGAAAAGCTGGATTATTGGCAATAAACAATGCTGCCTGATTGTCACATTGGAGATTCATAGGCAAGGGGACATCTACAGTCAGATCTTCTAAGACTGCTCTAACCCACATCATTTCTGCAGTTGCTTGTGCCATGGCTCTGTACTCAGACTCCGCACTGGACCTCGCCACAACAGTCTGTTTCTTGCTTTTCCAAGAAACTAAAGAGCTTCCTATAAAGATAGCAAATCCAGAAGTGGATTTACGATCCCTTGGACATCCTGCATAATCTGCATCTGCACAAGCTGAAATAGATAGATCCGTATCTTTCCTAAATAGCAACCCTGTGCTGGGGAAGACTTCAGATATCTCAATATCATATACAAGGCATCCATATGAACTTGCCTTGGCTGCTCCACAAATTGACTCACCCGGTTTACTGCAAAGGCAATATCCGGTCGAGTTATAGTAATATATAAGAGCTTACCCACCATCTCTCTGTACCTTCTTTTGTCCACCTCCTCGGTATCATCATCATACAGCTTCATGCTTGGGTCCATAGGTGTACTTGAAGGTCTGCATCCAGTCATTCCTGCTTCAGCTAGCAAGTCCGTGACATATTTTCTTTGAGTCATCACCATTCCTTGTGCATTTCGTGCAAACTCTATCCCCAGAAAATATCGTATCGTGCCCAGATCCTTCGTAATGAACTGGTTTCCCAACAGGGACTTGGTTATCTCAATCCCCTGAGCATCATCTCCTGTGACCAAGATGTCATCAACATATATCATAACAACAACTGTACCTCTAGGGGTCTTCTGGATGAACAATGAATGGTCCGCATTTGATCTCCTGAACCCCTGTTTTTCAATTAGCTGAGACAGCTTCTGGAACCATGCTCGGGGACTTTGTTTAAGGCCATAGATAGCCTTATGAAGTCTGCACACCATCTGAGTCTCCCCCTCAGCAGCAAATCCTGGTGGCTGCTGCATGTAGACTTCCTCCTGTAGGTCTCCATACAAAAAAGCATTCTTGACGTCAAGCTGAAAAATGGTCCAGTTACGTACCACAGCAACATATAGGAGAATGCGAAGAGTGGAGTGTCTAGCCACCGGTGAAAAAGTATCCAAGTAATCTACCCCATATGTCTGGGTAAATCCCCGTGCTACAAGTCTTGCCTTGTACCTATCAAGACGTCCATCCGCATGATATTTCACCGTAAAGATCCACTTGCAACTCACCACGGGAGCACCTGAAGGAATGGGAACAAGAGACCAAGTCCCTCGAGACTGCAGAGCACGCATCTCCTCTTCCATGGCTAGACGCCAGCAATCAATCTTCATGGCATCTTGATAGGTCCGTGGAATCTCAACAGACGAGACAGCAGCTACAAACTTCTGGAAGTCCCCATTGAGACGATGAAATGAGACTTGAGAAGCAAGCGGGTACGAAGCACACTCTCGCCTTGGCTTCCTTTGAGCTATAGGCCGATCAAGATCGTCTATGACTGGCGGATCCTCCTCCTGTTGTAAAGGCTCCTGCACCGGTGCATTGGCTAATCCATCATTAGTGGTAACATTAGAACATACCTGAGGCGTGCTGGATGGTTGGCATGTAGCTTGAGCTGGCCCTGTTCGCCTTGTATAGAACTTAGGAAATGGTATAATTGGAGGTGGTGGTGGTGGTGGAGGTGGATTAGAGGATTGACTCAGACTTGGAGGTGGAGGCACATAGACATGAGAGTCCGTGGATGTGGAGGAGATCAGTCTGTCACCTGCAGGGGAGAAGTACATGACTGGTTCGAAAAAGGTAACATCAACACTCACATAGTATTTGTTATGAATGGGATCATAACAACGATATCCTTTCTGTGTCCTGGAGTAGCCCACAAAAACACACTTGATAGCCCTAGGAGAGAGCTTATCAAGTCCTGGAGATAATCGGTGGACAAACGCAACAATACCAAAGACCCGAGGTGTAAGTGTAAACAAATCTTTGTCAGGAAATAGAAGAGAGAAAGGAGACTTTTCGCCAAGTACAGTTGTAGGCATGCGGTTAACCAGATAGCATGCTGTAAGGATAGCATCCCCCCAAAAAGATAAGGGTGCGGAACTTTGAATAAGTAATGTGCGAGCAATGTCAAGAAAGTGTCTATGCTTTCGTTCTGCAACACCATTTTGTTGAGATGTGTATGCACATGTGGTTTGGTGAATAATACCTTTAGAAGAAAGAAAGCGAGCAAGAGAACGAGTGCAAAATTCCAAGGCATTGTCAGTACGCACATACTTAACAGTAGACGAAAAAACATTTTAAACCTCGTTGATAAGATTTTGAATAACACTTCCTGCTTCTGATTTATTTTTGAGAAGAAAAGTCCAGGACACTCTAGAAAAATCATCAACAACAACTAGATAAAACCTGTGCCCCTGATGATCTGGGACACGACTGGGATCCCAAATATCTATGTGAAATAACTCAAATGGGGAGCGACTGCTCCGACCCTGACGACTGGGGAAGTTGGACTGATGGTGCTTCCCTAACTGACATGCTTCACAATGAAAAGACGAACCCGGAGATATCTGAGGCAGGAGGTGGCGCATTTTCTGTAGTGGCAGGTGACCAAATCGAAGATGCCAGGTATATGGTGAGACGGAGCCCTGAGAATGTAGTGAGACTCCAGCATACGAGGTCCGTACAAGACGATAGAGGCCATTGTGCTCAGAACCACAGCCAATCACCCTGCCCGTTAGTATGTCCTGAAAAATAACAGAAGATGGATCAAATATAGCACGACAATGCAAATCTCTAGTAATCTGACTAATGGATAATAGATTCATAGAGAATTCTGGTGCATGTAAAACATTCTGTAAGTGCATAGAGGGCAGCAAATCCGTCTCCCCCTGACCGACGATCGGGGAATGAGTACCATCAACAATGAGTACAGAGCGACCAGGCTGAACAACTCTATAGGACTGCAGGATATCTTTATCATGACATAGATGATGGGTGGCTCCAGAATCAACAATCCAACCTGTGAGATCATGGTTATGATATGAGACCGGAGGACTACTTGAGGCAGTGGCAGAGGCAGATGTACTGGCAGATGCCGAAGCGGCAATATCAGAGGCGTCAGCACCCTCTGACGATGACTGTGGCATGATATCACGAAGCCGTGCCACTAGCTCCTCGAACCTGTGATCTGGAGTAGATGCTGGTGGACCCTGAACATGATCAGCGACACGTGCAGAAGGAGGGAAGCCATGCTTGGAATAGCATGTATCCTCCGAGTGACCAGTACGGCGACAGAATGAGCACGTAGAGCGTATGCGACCTCCTCGGCCACGTCCACCACTTCCTCTGCCACGGAATGAGGACAAACCACCACGTCCCCTGGAAACTGCCATTGCTGATGGAGGTGCAGTCGCTGTATTCGATGGAACAGGTACACGACTGAGCCTCCTGTATACTTCTTCCATCGGTGGGATGGTGGCGTCTGCAAGGATCTGAGAGCGTGCTGCCTCGTACTCAGGGTCAAGGGCAACGAGTAATACGCCAACCATAGTGGCGTTGCGGAACGTCTTCTGCTGTTCCGGCGTGGCTGTGAGCGAAATGGTGCTATAGAGTTTCTCGAACATTCCACGAAGCGACGTGTACAGGGAATGTAGAGGCCTCCCATTCTGCTTTGTGGTAAAGATATCATGCTGCAACTGGAGCATCTTCGTCTCGTTGCGTACCTGAGAGTACGTCGTGGCCAAAATATCCCACATCGCCTTGGCGGTGGGCTGGTGGAGGACATCATTTGCTATCTCCGTCGTGAGCGTTCCTGAGAGCCAAACCTTGGCATACGCATCATCGGCCTCCCATGAGGCATATATTCCTGTCTTCTCCGGCGGTTCATCCTCGGTAAGAATATGCTTCTTACCACACGACTTCATGAGACTGAGGAACTGCATAGCCCACAGTTCGTAATTTGTCCCGTCCATTTTGACGATTGGTGCCGAACCCTTGAAGGCACCTATGGCGGGCATATCGATCTTTTGTTCTGACATACTGTCGGAGAAGAACAACTAGTGATAGACCAAGAAAATGTTGTCTACCAAGACCTTTTAGGATTCAAGTGCATATGTAGACGTTATGCACTTGAACCCAACATCTAGCCGAGACCGACCGAAGGAGAGGCGCCCCGGTGACGAGTAGAGGCTGTGGAAGCCTCTACCGAAGAGAGATGGCGGCTGGGAGGGTCCCGGCGGTGGGGCTGGGCGGCGCGGATGGGTCCCCGGCGGCGGCTGGAGGCCGGGGGCGGAGAGAGGAAGCCGACGGGATGGCTAGGAGCCCCGCAGGAGGGCTGGCGGGGGCCGGCTGGGGTTGGCAGAGAGGGCTGGGGGCCCGGCGGGCTTGTGGGCGGCGGCGAGAGGGGCTTCGAGAGGCCGGCGGCGGCGGGGGGAGGTGGGGGGGGTGGAAGGGGGGCGGGTGGAGAAAACCCTAGGTTAGGGTTATGGCTCTGATACCATGTTAGAGTAAAACAATACTCTGATGTTGTGTTATTCCATAGAGCCCTCAGGTCTCTTATATAGGGAGAAAACCCTTGGGTAAATTACAGAGTCTTACAAAATATAAATAGAAATTACGAAACAATAAAACGTAAAACATAACATATATATAAGTCTCTACAATTAGTCCAATTCACATCAACTTTAAATTCGTGAATCCAATTTACGATTAAGTCTCAGGAAATAATGTGGGTCTTAAAAACACTATCCTAGGTTATTGTGAATGATACTATTCAAATTAATCACATCCAGAATTAATAAATCCAATTTAATTATCTTAGATTCATCTCTATACATAACAACAACAAAGCTTTTTCCCACAATTACGTAGGGTCGGCTACATGGATTCTTTGCCTCCATTCAGATCTATCGTGGATCTATCCGACGCTTATATCCACAAAACTAAGATCCCTTCGTATAGTCTTTCCAACATTTCTCGGGCCGTCCTCGCCCTCCCTTAACCGACTCAACATCCCAACACTAACATCTCCTAAATGGTGCATCAGGTGATCTTCTTTGCAAATGACCAAACCATCTTAAGCGGTTTTCTCGCATCTTATCCTCGATCGAAGCTACACCAACTTTCTTTCTGGTTGCAACATTCCTAATCCGATCTTTAGGAGTGTAGCCACACATCCACCTTAGCATTTTCATTTCTGCTACAACCATTCTCTGCACATGTCTATAGTTCGCATGCCAACATTCAGATCCACACAGTATATCAGGTCTCACGGCTGCTTTGTAAAACTTTCCTTTAATTTTTAAAGCAATTTTCTTATCACAGACAACAGAGGATCTCTCCACTTTAACCAGCCTTCATTTATTCTATTAGTAACATATCCATCAATTTCCCCATCATGTTGCAAAATAGATCCCAGATATCTAAAAGAAACTCTCTTCCAAAGGTTATCGTCACCAATCTTCACCTTGATTCCTTCACCATTGCTTCCATCAAAGGTGCACTGTATATACTCCATCTTAGCCCTACTTATACAAAATCCTTTAGTCTCCAACTCATGTCTCCAGACGTTAAGCTTCTCATTTACTACATCTCTAGTCTCATCAGTCAAGACAATATCATCAACAAATAACATACACCAAGGTAATTCATCCTGAACGTGACTTGTCAACTCGTCCACAATTAAAGTAAAAAGAAATGGACTCGAAGTTGAACCTTGATGTAAACCAATGTTGCTGTCAAAATAGCCAGTCTTCCCAGAAGATGACCTTACACAAGATAAAGCCCTATCATACATGTCCTTTATGAGGTTAATGTATAGGACAAGTACTTGTCTCTTCTCCAATACTCTCCACAATATCTCTTGTGGGACAGAATCATAAGCCTTACCCAAATCAATAAAGATCATATGGAGGTTCTTCCTTTGAGCTCTATGAATCTCCATTATTCTCCTCAGCAAATGGATGGCTTCAATAGTTGAGTGACCTGGCATGAACCTGAATTAGTTTTCTTTTACGTTTGAAACTTGCCTCAACCTTCTTTCTATCACACGTTCTCAAATTTTCATAGTGTGACTCATCAGCTTGATACCTCTGTAATTTGCTTTATTCTTATAAAGAGGCACCACGATACTACTCCAATTTTCAGGCATTTTCTTGCTTCGCCAAATAGCATTGAATAGATTCGTAAGCCAAGTCAAACCGAGCTCACTTAAAACTCTCCATACTTCTACATGGATGTCATCCAGTCCTACACCTTTCCCATGTCTCATAACCTTCAAAGCCTCCTCTACTTCCTTTCTTTGTCTCCGTCTATAGCTTGCACGATTCAAGTAACTTTCGCTACTAGCTAGATCACCCAAAGTGATCTCTCTATTTCCTTCCCCATTGAAAAGCTTATGGAAGTATTGCTCCCATCTAGTCTTTATATCCTTCTGAGTAACTTCCTCGCCCTTAATGCATCTCACTTGAGAAAGGTCTTTGGTCATACTTTCTCTTTCTTTGGCCAACTTGAATATATCCTTCTGGCCCTCCTTAGAGTTGAGATTTTTATACAAACTTCATAAGCTTTTGACTTAGCTTCGCTTACAGCCTTCTTTGCTTCCTCTTTGCTATTTTGCAGTTTGTGACAATTTCCTCTGTCTATCCTTAGAAATAGCATTAAAGCATGCTCTTTTAATTTTTAGCTTCTCTTGCACACCTTCACTCCACCACCAAGCCTCATTTTAACCTGGAGCTCCTCCCTATGACTCGCCTTGCATCTCTTTGTCTACCTTCTAGATAAAAGATGCCACTGCCTCCCACATCTCGTTTGCACTCCCGCTACAATCCCAAGACAAGTCTTCTAAAACCTTCTCCCTAAAGCTCGATTGCTTCAGTGGAAGAATACACCATCTAGTTCTACTGATCTTAGGAACCCTCTTTTCTTGACCAACCCTTTTATTTGTGCATCCAAAACTAACAAGCGATATTGGGGTGTCAAACTCTCTCCTAGGAGTATTGTAGATTCCTCTCTACACATACCTAAAAATAATGTGAATCTTATCCACATCATTCTTGGAATATTGTAGATAACACTATCTTGGATAAAAAATGGTGAAGCCTTCTCCCACTTTAAGTAGGGTCGGCTACATGGATTCTAGCTCAAATGCATGCTGAAAGATCCGACTATTTTTTACGCTGGTTATCGACTACCTAACACAAGCCCCACAAGGGGGATTTAAACACTGGTCTTTTGGGTGGTAGACATTGCACATTAAATCTCTCTAAATATACCTAAAATTTAATATGAATCTTATCAACATCATTCTTGAAATACTGTAGATAACACTATCTAGCATAATGTTATGCATGATAATTATATCCAATTTAATCGTATTAAATTTCTTTTCTTTGCTCAATACTCGAAGCTATCTCTTTAGGAACATTCCTCAAACTCCTTTGAGGATAGTGTGCCTTCTTCGTAGATATATGGAAATAAGGTAATAACGATTATATTTGGCATGCATAGTGTCTTGGATAGTGAGATCAAAATATGATATCCCGATTTAGAAGGTCTCTCAGAGCTGTCTGACCATATCAGTTAGTGTATCCAATCTTCTTATTGTATACGGATCCAATTCAGATCAATATTTAACCTTTGAACAAGGATTGGATAACTAGTCTACCGAGCAGAGTCACTAAAATCCAAACATGTTTCATCACTTTCTCAGAGTGGAAGAGTCAGGGCATACAATCGATTAAGATCACATCACCCTCGAGCATTCCCAATACTCACACATCATGCATACTGGAAGACTGTGATTAAACCTGAAGTTCGGATCCCATTTTTTGGACATCTCCTCCGTGGTTTTATTGGTAAGTTTCCCATTTGGTCATCGGAACTCGGTATCGATCATATGCTTTCCATACCTTCAAATCATGACTTGTTTCCAAAACAAGATGATAAATGTTGGAATTTGATTTAATATCCCATGAGTGAAAGCATGTTTTCCATTCAGTGTTCATCTTCTACGATACCTTTTAACGATTGTATTCCTCATATATCCTCATATGCACACCAACGTGTCGGTGTATAAACCTTGATTAGGTAATCAACATATGTGCCTGCTAAATATACATACTCAAGCTGGAGCATATATATCGATCATGCTCAGTTTGGTACAACACCTCTGAAATGGATCTCTAACGAGTGCCTTAGTGAAGATATCTGTAGTCTAATCTCTAGTAGAAACATGTGATGTAGATATGAGACCTTTCTGAATCATGTCTCTAGTGTAATGACAATCCACCTCTATGTGTTTAGTCCGTTCACGAAATGCAGAATTGTTGGCAATAAGTAGAGTCGCTTGATTATCACACAAAAGGTGCATGGGAAGAGTTAACCTCAACAGTAAGATTAGTTGCACAGATCTCACCCATATCATCCCTATGCTTCTCTGTGCCATGGCTCTGTACTCATATTCTGCACAAGATCTGGCCACCACTGTCTGCTTGCTTTTCCATGAAACAAAAGAGCTGCTAACAAAAATAGCAAAGCCAGAAGTAGATTTCCTGTCTTTGGGGTAACCTGCATAGTCTGCATCTGCACAAGCTGTCACCTCAAGAGATGTACCCCTATTGAATATGAGACGAGAACCATGTGAAGTCTTCAAATATCTCAAGATCATATACACCGCATCTATACGCACCTTCCTGGGCTGGTCCATTAATTGTCTAACTTTGCTTACTGCAAAAGATATATATGGTCTGGAGATAGTGGTGTATAGGAGCTTCCGAGCTTCCCAACAAGCTCTCTATATCTCCTCCAGTCTACCTCCTCAATGTCATCATCATATAATGTCATACTCAGATCCATAGGGGTAGTAGTAGGATTGCACCCCGTCATTCTTGTTTCAGATGGAAGATCCATCACAAACTTCCTCTGGGTCATCACAAGACCACACTGGTACCTGGCGAACTCTAATCCAAGGAAGTATCGAAGTGTGCCAAGGTCCTTAGTCACAAACTCCTGACTTAGGAACTCCTTAGCAACCTGAATGCCATGTTCATCATCCCCTATGACAATGATATCATTAACATAGACAAGAATAGCAACAATACCTCTCCGTATCCTCTGAATAAACAATGAGTGATCCGTTGTAGACCTCACGAAACCATGTTGCTCTATCAACTCCGATAGCTTATGGTACCAAGCTCTCGGACTCTGCTCCAGGCCATAAATTGCCATGTGCCACGTGACTGTAAAGCTAATCTCTTCCTCCATTGCAAGATGCCGCCTACTATCACGTATAGCCTCCTGATATGTTCGTGGGATATAAACGGTAGAGTCCCACAACAAACTTCTTGTATTCCTCTGAAAGATTGTCTGACGAAACATGCGCAACAAGAGGATAAGTTGCACATTGACGATGAGGCTTTCACAAAACAATAGGTATGTCCATGTCATCATCCTCTCTGTACTCTGGTATCACCTCATCCTGTGTGACATTCAATACACTAGTGCCATCAGATCATACAATGTGCTCGTTACATACTTGAGGCAAGCTGAATGATGTGGAGGGCACATGAGCAGAGGGGCGAGTAGAAGACTTGCGCATGTAAACATGCAGTAGAAATTATTTTTGAGGTAAAGGAGGTGGAGACGGTGGAGGTGGTGGAGGAACAACCACATGCTCACCAGAAGTAGCATTAGATAACTTGTCACCTGTAGGAGAAGAGTACATAATAGACTCAAAGAATGTGACATCAGCACTCACATAATATTTTCTTCCTACAGGATCAAAACATCGATACCCCTTTTGGATACGAGAATAACCAATAAAAACACATTTGACAACTCTGGGTGAGAGCTTGTCATGACCTAGGGTGAAATTGTGGATGAAGGCCACATATCCAAAAACTCTGGGAGTCAAAGAGAATAGGTCCTCGGAAAATGTAATCGAGAACGGGACCTTTTCTCCAAGCATAGTAGACGACATGCGGTTCACCAAATAGCAAGCAGTGAGAACTGGATCTCCCCAGCACAGATGAGGAACACGACTCTGAATCAGAAGGGTCCTTGTGAGATCAAGAAGGTGTCGATATTTTCGTTCAGCAACACCATTCTGCTGAGACGTATAGGCACAAGAGATCTGATGAACAATACCTAAAGATCTGAGAAATTCCGATAACTGTAATGTGGAAAACTCCAAGGCATTATCCGTACGAATAAATTTCACATTAGCAGAGAAGACATTTTTACCACAATAAAAAAATTAATGATAAGACCTGCTTCAAACTTATGTTTTAGGAAGAATACCCAAAACAGTGTAGTGTAATCATCCACAACAACCATATAAAAACGATGTCCCTGATGGTCAGGAACATGACTAGGACTCGAAATGTCAAAATGAAATAACTCAAAAGACTGACTACTGCAACAACCCTGACGACTCGAAAAGAAGACCGATGATGCTTTCCAAGCTGACAGGCTTCGCAGTCCAAGGTAGTACGAGTAGATATCTGTGGTAGAACATGACACCTCTTATGAAGGGAGATGTCCAAAACGTAGATGCCACATGAATGGGGAAACAATGTCTGAAGGAATAGTAGCGACTCTAGCACATGATGTCCAAGCTTGTACAATCCTCTCTGCTCACGACCACATCCAATCACCCTGCTTGTTAGTATGTCTAGTGTTAGAGAATATTCTGTGTGGCTATTTATTAAGAGAATATTCTATAGAATATTCTATAGAATATTCTCCCTTTAGCATCTATATAAGGATCCCCACGCCCCCTGTACTCATTGAGAAATTTCAATAGAATATCCGCCCCTTTGAGGGCTTCTCCCGTTGTTTCATCCCGCTCCTTAGGGAGTAGGGTTCCACGTAAATCTCAGTGTTCTTCATTATTATTATTCTTGTTTTATCGATTCCGCTTCCGCTTCTCAGAATTCAACATGGTATCAGAGCGGGTCGATTCTTGAGGATTTTAAGTTTTATTTACGTTCGAGATTCGTTGTGTTCTCCTTGTTCGAGACTTGTTCCAGTTCGAGATTGTTAAGGGTTTCTAGAATCTAACGAAACACCAAGGATCTCATGTGCACGCATGCACATCTCCAGTCAACTGCGGCATCTATCGAGAATTTGTTAGGGTTGATGAAACCCAAGCACCGCATACTACAACCTCCAGGATCAAAAGGAACCCATCCCCGAACAAGCAAGTCCTGCATCCATCGCAGGCGACTCTCAGGCGGCCGCACCCATCCCTGATCCTCTGTTGCCGAAGCCCTACCTCCAGATCGGTGCCATCAGCCGCACGAACACCCCAGACGAGCTCTGCTTCTCCGGGCGGTGTTGTTTCCTGTCGTCCAGGCGTCGCACCCCCGCGCGCCTCCAGCGGGGGGACCTCACGCAACTCCACAGCAGCATCGAGTGGCGTGCACACCCTCCAGAGAAGTCGCAGGCGGCGGCATACCTCCCAGTCCGCCCCCTTCGCGTAGACAGCGGCGCTCTCCAAGCAGCACCCCTGATTCTCTCTCTCCCACGCCGCCAGCACCTCTAGATCGGCAACGAAACTCGTGCTCGAGCCCCCTATTGGCGGCAAAACCCCAGGCGGTCCACCGATCTTCACCGCCTGCCACACCATCTGAAGCGGTGGCGTACATCTCCAACGCGCAACACCAGGCGACGCCATTTCCAACATCTCTAGGCGCCCAGGCAACCAAGACGGCGCCCTCGCGAGCCTAGGCGCGGAGGCGGCTGCATACGAAAAGCCCCTACGAGGGCATTGGCAATATGAAAGAGTTCCCACGATGGGAACCCTAGGCATCCTTTTTTTAAAAAAAATGTTGTACAGCCACGTGGGCTGCCAGGTTTTGAAAAAAAAGGAGAGGAGGAAAAGAAGGGTGCAGTTCAAAAAAAAATAAAAAAAGGGAGAGGAAGAGTTTCGGTCAAATTATTTTGGGCCAAGTTATTTTGAAAAAAAAAGGATTGAAAAAAAAGCGCGTACAAAAAAAGTCTTACGCAAGTTTAAAAAAAAGATTTGAAATAAAAGCCGTAAAAAATGAACGGCTTGAAAAAAAGATGAAGTGCAAAAAAAGGAGATGAAAATGAATGATTAAAAAATTTTTTTTGGTTTCTCCCAACTTGATGGTTCATTATCTTTATTCTATCAAGTATGGGAGAAAGGGGGAGTCAGAAATGACAAATTCTTCATGACATCTGCACAATAGACAGAGATCAAGGTTGCAAAAGTCGGTAGTCGGTACTCGGTCGGTTGGGTCACTGACTAAGGATTAATCGGCAGTCGGGCGACTAATCGGATTTAGTCGGACTTTAATCGACTTTGAATTTTATAATTATTTGAAATATATAACTCATTTTTATACATATATTTACATAGATTTTGTACATTTATATACTACCACAATAAAATAAAAGAAAATATTGAATTTAAATAAAACATTAGGCATATTATACTAAGTTTACTTATAAAAAAAGTAAAACATTAAAAAAAATACGGTATCTCCGAGCGAAAATTGGTCGATTAGTGTACCTAGTCGGAATTAGTCGGTACTCGGTCGGCCACCCCACTGACTAGACTAGTCGGACCTACTAATCAGGCCAGTCGGGCGACTTTTACAACACTGACAGAGATACGTTCCGGTGACCTGCAGGCACGACAGAGATACGTTCCGGTGACCTGCAGGCACGACAGAGATACGTTCCGATGACCTGAAAGCCGCAGACCCGTCCTCGTGCGAGGTCTTCTACCAGCAGCGAACATGTGTTCTTCTTATGATATATCGTGTGAAGATGTGGTGTTGCAAGCTGCAGCTTTCTCAGCTCCAGCTTGAGGGGGAGTGTTAGAGTATTATGTGTGGCTATTTATTAAGAGAATATTCTATAGAATATTCTATAGAATATTCTCCCTTGAGCATCTATATAAGGATCCCCACGCCCCCTGTACTCATTGAGAAATTCCAATAGAATATCCTCCCCTTTGAGGGCTTCTCCCGTGGTTTCATCCCGCTCCTTAGGGAGTAGGGTTCCACGTAAATGTCAGTGTTCTTCATTATTATTATTCTTGTTTTATCGATTCCGCTTCCGCTTCTCAGATTTCAACATCTAGAAACACAAGAGAAGAGGGATCAAATGTGGCACGGTAATGTAAATCCTTTGTACTTTTACTAATTGAAAAAAGATTCATCAGAAAGTCTAGAGCATATAAAACGTTTTGCAAATGCATAGGAGTTAGAACAATCTCCCCTTGACCAACAATGGGAAGACGTATTCCATTAGCAATCACCACGGATCTACCAGGCAGGATAGACATGTAAGAACTAAATTGTATCCGATCACCACATATATGGTGCGATGCACCCGAATCCATAATCATGTCAATCAAATCTGAACTGCTACAACTGGTAAGTGCATAAGTAATACCTGATGAGCTAGACGAAGCCCTGGCAGTAGCTGCGACATCTGAAGAACTTGCAGCTAGAATAACAGGAGTTAACATCATCTCACGAAGTCTAGAAACAATATCATCCAGACGTGCGTCCTATGTAGGAGCAGAAGTAGGCTCAGTCTGCTCAGCAACCCTCACCGACGCAGGATATCCATGCTTTTGAAAGCATGTCTCCTTAGAATGACCAGGACGGTAGCAATGAGAACATGGGCTACGTTGACATCCTCCTCCACGACCACGAGGTCCATGCCCTCGAATCTGGGATGTCCCCCGTCCGCCACAAGACACGGCCATAGTTGAGGGAGTCTGGGCCATAGTAGTAGATGGAGTAGTAATCCTGCTCAATCGCTTGTACACCTCTTCCATCAGGGGTATCGTCTCTCCAGTCAAGAGTTGAGTACGTGTAGCATCGTACTCAGAGTCAAGATATGATAGAAAAACTCCTGTCATAGTGGCATTCTGATATTGCCGTTGTTGTTCAGTGCCGGTAATAGGCATGAAGTTGTGCAGTCACTCAAACATGCCTCTACGATGAGAGAAGTGTGCATGGAGTGGTCGACCATTCTGTTTGGTCGAGAAAATGTCAAATTGCAACTGAAGAATCTTGCTCTCATTTTTTGCATGCCCATATGTGGCTCCTAAGATGTCCTACATAGCCTTTGTTGTGGGTTGGTTGACGATATCGTTGCCAATCTCTGTGGTGAGTGTTCAGAGAGTTAAATGCAAGCATATGCATCATCTTGCTTCCACGAAGCATTAGTCCCAATTTTGTTCACTAGTTCTGATTCCGTTAAAATGTGCTCCTTGTTATGACACCACATAAGTGTATGAAACGGCATGGACCACAAGTCGTAGTTGGTCCCATCCATCTTCACGATGGGAGCCGGACCCTTGAAGGCATTAGAAGAAGAAAAACGTCACTCTTGTTTTTTGACATCATACCAATAAGTAGAACCACAAACAACTGAGGATTAGAGCGATCCGATAGCGTCTATATAATCATAAAGAGGAGTGGTTGTATCTGTAGACTCATACAACTATCCTCATTGATTCGTGGTGAGGTCCAGTTTCATAAGATGTGATTTATAAGTGAAAAATCACAATCTCCGAACAAAATCAGACCTCCAGGCCGCAGAATAGAGGAACAGAGACAGCTCCCAGGCACATCCGCGGCACACAGGGGGTGTTGGGTTCCCCTACGCAACACGGTCAGGAGGTCGGCGATGCCCCGCAGGGGGTGGCGGGGCCCTGCAGGCAGGTAGCTGGGCCATAACGGTGCCTTGCAACTGGTGGATGAGCCTCAACGGCGGTTGGTGGCGCTAGAGAGAGGATGGAGAGGCCCCGACGACAGGAGGGAAGGGGAGGTGTAGGGTTAGGGTTTTGGGGTGGGATACGGGAACCTCGATCTAGGACTGTTTCTCTGAAACTATGTTGGGAGAAACAAAATGCATATCATAGAAGAGATCCTAGGGCTCTCTTATATAGGAGAAAAGCCTTGGGTTAATTACAGAAAAGTACATAAAGGAAACATAAATAAGAAAAACATAAATAGAGATACAATTATCTCAACAGTTTCCGATAAGAGGAAGCGTATTTGTTGATGAATCCATGACTCATTAACTTTTCTTCAGCATTTTGTCCTAAACAAATGCACGTAAATATCTATTAATTCACATCTTTTATAAAAAACTTCACTCACGAATAAAATGCATATTAATCCATCAAAAACATGTAAATAAATAAAATAATAAAAAGAAAGAAAATAAAAAAAGCAAACTGTAAATATGTACGACATGACTAAATATTAATATAGCTGGAGGATATATTTATATAACCTAGCCTCGAAACCAAGTCAGCATGGATTGGTCGACAAACAATAAAGGAGGGGGAGAAAAGGAAGAAAACAACAAAAAAGAATCAATTATGCACATAGAATATTATCCATATTTATCCATTATTAATCAAAACTTCAAAAAATTTTAATTAAATTATTTATACATATTTTCAACAAACTCTTTTCCAATGTATTTCTAAATATATATATATAAATCATAAAAATCTCAACATGTATATATGCCAAGAAATCCAACTTTCAAATTGTCAATTCTGCAATATCCGAAAAACATAACTTCTTCAAATGAACCCTAATTTCACAGTACTCACCTTTAAAGTTCATAAAATAATATTCTCTACTTAATGAAGGCGATTTCACTAAAATCGGAGTCTGTTTGCAAAAGATCCATTTTGGGACATAATGATAACTGGGTTTCTGGGCTATTTATTTTATTCTAAAAATAGTGCTTATCAATGTTGTAAAAGTCACCCGACTAGCCCCACTAGTAGGTCCGACTAGTCTAGTCAGTGGGGTGGCCGACTGAGTACCGACTAATTCCGACTAGATCCACTAGTTAACCAATTTTTGCTTGTAGATACCATATTTTCTTACTTTTTTAAAAGCAAACTTATTCTAATACGCTTAATGTTTTATTTAAATTCAATTACTTCTTTTGATTCATTATGATATTAAAAGATATATAAATCTATGTAAATATATTATAATATATGTATAAAAATAACTTATATATTTAAAAAATCAAAGTCAATTAAAGCCCGACTAAATCCGATTAATCGCCCGACTACCGATTAGTCCTTAGTCAGTGACCTGACTGATCGAGTACCGACTGCCGACTTTTGCAACCTTGGTACTTATAGTATCATTGATTTTATAATTTTCAATTACCATCTTGTACTTTATCTATAAATTATTTCAGAATTTTTAATCTTTATGTAATATTTTAAATAAATAGAAAACCATAATTTATAAATGAAATTGAACTGTATAACATATAATTGAATTCATTTATATATCTAAATTAATTTATAAAAAATCAGAAAAAATCATACACCTCCTATTTATTATCCTAGCAATTAATAAAAGAAAGAAATGATATGTTATTTATTAGATTAATGAATTAAAAAATTAAGATACTATTTATAAAGTACATTATATATTTACTTATAAATATTATATTATATTTCATAAAATATTTACTATTTACCAAAATAAATTATTCCATAAATTCGATAATTTAATTATTTATAATTTTCACTTTTCACACCTATTTAACATATTGCTATTTACTATTTATTATTTAATTTATACTGAATTATTTATTCAGGCCTACCAAGTGTTGACACGTGTCAGCACTTGAGGCCTTCTTAAAGAATCTGTTGGAGCATCTTGTTATACCAGGATGAATTTACCTAATTATTCCACCTCCATTCTTCACCAAATATTCGATACAAACTCTTGATCATTTACACCTAACTAACCTAATTGATGCTTGCTGTTGGAGTATTTGGTTCTATGCCCTTGATCCAAACCCTCCATGGTTTCATCTCGCTCCTTACAGAGTAGGATTACACGTTAAAATCTGTGTCAAGTTTATATTTCTGTTCTCCAGGCTCTGTTTATCATTTTCACTTCCGCATTCCTATTTTCTAATATGGTATCGGAGCGGGTTCGATTCTCGAGGCTTTCATGTTCGAGATTCGATTTTGATAATTTGTTCTTGGATATTTATTTTGTAATGTGGTTAAGTTCTACGGTTTATTTTTGAAACTCTAACCCTGCAAATATCTTGATAGGGTTTTGCAATTCGTCCGAGCGAGATCTTCAAGTCCATCTCCGGGAGGCGTGCCTGGTAACGAGCGCCGCATCTCATTATCTCCAAGGTAGCAGGCCTTCTCCACATCTCCAAGCAACAATGGCGAAATCGCTTCACGCCGCATCTTTCTCCAGGACAGATTCTCCCTCTAGGCCTTCGTGCGAGAGCACCAGGTGCGCACAACATCTTGAGGGTCATAAGGTTCAGGTGGCAAGAGCGAAGAAGACCCACCGAGGTCGGACGCAAAAGCAACCCCGCGTGGAGCTACACCTCTTTCCCTCAATTTCTTCCAGCGGCGCATCTTCTACGACCGCTTTTGGCAACACCCTTTTTCGCTCCGCACTCATAGGCGCACGAAGCCTCGACGCAAGTTGCCATCTTGCGCGAAGGCATACATATCCAAGATCTTCCAAGGGTGGCGACAGATCCCGACCTCCTCGTTGGCGGCGCGATCAGGCCCTAGTCGCACAGATGCCCAGGTTGCGGCCCTCAAGCCGGGATACACATGTCCAGGCCTCCGCTTCATCCAGACCCTTCCCCACTCCAAGCGACACACTCTTCTCTTCAGGCTGCGCATGAGAGGAGCCTCATCGGAGGGACTCTAGGACACCAAAGGTCTCCGAGCGGTGAAGAAGAAGCCCCCCACCCATTAGGGGTGACGTGCATCATCGGGGTTGGCAGGCGTTGAGGAAAGGGTTTCCTACTGGGACCTTAAATAAAAGCTCTTATTGGGCTTCGTTGGTTTTAAAGAAATGTTTTTTTATTAGAGTCCATGTAGACCGAGATATTTAAAAATTTGTTGAGGAAAAAGGTGTGCACAAAAGGAATGTTGTACGCATACTTGCAAAAAAAGAATGAACGACATGTTAAAAAATCCAAAAAAAATTAATAAAAATAAAATATAATTGTACAAAAAAATCCGTAAGAAAAAAATAATGAAAAGTCGAGAAAAAAATGAAATGAGGATTGGCTTATTGTTTTGTTTTTTCTCCCATTATCTTGTCTTCTCCCAACTTGGTCGATGTCTTCATTCCGACCAGTATGGGAAAAAGGGGGAGTATTGTGTAGAGTCACAGGACAGATTATCAGATTCCAGATGTCATATTCCAGACCAGCCATTTGTTTGGACTCTAAAGTTTCTCAGATATTCAAACTCGAAGTCAGATGTTTTTGAGTCCTCAATTCCAGAAACACACATGTATGCGGTTTTTTCAGATGTGCACGTGTTTGCCATCATTTGTCGTGGTCCCCATCATTCTTGTTTTGTCGGCCAGAGTTTTCATGTGATCAATAGGGACTCTAGAGCAGAGTACCATTCCATATGCGATGTTGGCTAGGGTTTTCATGTGGTTTCATAAGGACTCTAGAGTAGAGTATGATTCTATGTGCCACATGGGAGAGATCCAGTTCTCCGACGAGGAGACTTCTTCAGACTCCATTCTCAAGCGAAATTGAACTCCGATACAAGATCCTTCCGAGGTTCCTATGAGAGAGAACCCACTTCGAGGTCTCTATGAGAGAGACCCATCTTCAGAGATCTGCGTATGGATAACTAGCGATGTTTTTTCAGCCCTTTCAAAGGAGCAGATGTCCACATGTTATGACGGGCCAGAGTTCTCTGTGTAAAGACTCATTTTCAGTTGCAGAGACTCAGGCGCAGTACAGAGCACATGCTCTTTGACGAGGAGATTCAGTTGACTCACACTCCAGCCCGTTCGTCCTCCTCACATGCATGACATGAGAAGCAACGTCCTCGACATCAGCCGACAGTTGTGTGCGTTGAGTTGATATTGTCTGGTGTCATGTATTGTGAGTTGAGTTTCTTTTTGTTTGTCTAAGCTGACCATTGCATGCTCCAACTTGAGGGGGAGTGCTGGAGTATTTGGTTGTGCACTTCTTATATTGTAGATGGGTAAATGGATTTCTCTAGGATCCATTTGTCCCATCTAGTTGTTTAGTCTCACATCTACTAGTTTGGAGATGTGGAGACTCAGTAGGGGCTATATATAGACTTCCACACCCATTGTATTCAGACTATTAGTTCTTTGAGGCATTCTCCTGTGGTTTCATCCCACTCCTTAGGGAATAGGGTTCCACATTAAAATCTTTGTGTCAAGTTTATCTTTCTGTTCTTCATGCTCTGTTTATAATTTTCGCTTCCGCATTCCTATTTCCTAACACTCGCCATTAGATCACCACAAACAACTCTTTGTAGAGATAGTTTCTAGTATTAATAATTGTTTTCGTATCTTGTTGCTAATTCTCTCTTTTATTTAGACGTCCATGTAATTTACCCTTAAGGCCTCTCCCTATATAAGAGAGCCTAGGATTACTCTATGTGATATAACAACGACTCCTTTCTTCTAACATGGTATCAGAGCCGCCCTAGGGCTCTCTACCCATCGCCCCTCCCTTCCCCACCCGCCGCCCCATCCACCGGCGAGCCCCAGCCCCCGCCGGTGGCCCCCAGCCGCTGCCCAGCCTCTCCTAGCGGCCCTCCAACGCCGCCACTAGTTCCAGCCGCACCAGCGGCGCTTCAACAGCAGCTTTAGGCTCTCCTCAGGCCTACAACAGTCCGTAGCGGGTGTTCTCGAGGTTTTCTTAAGGGTTGTAAGCTTCATTGGAGGCGTGCCCTAGACCCCTCTTCATCCGATTTATGGATTTGAGTGTGTAAAAGTCTACACACGTACTCAAATCCAATGCAGTTGGTGTAGACGTTCATCAACGTGTCTGTTTTCCCTTTGTCTTCTTCGAGCGGCACTATGTCAGAATCGAAAGTCGATTTGCCCTCCACCGGCGCATTCAAAGGTCCCGCGCCAATAGTCAAGATGGATGGGTCTAACTATGAGCTATGGGCTATGCAGTTCATGAGCCTCATGAAATCAAATGGTAAGAAACACATTCTTACCGAAGATGAGCCCGCGGAGAAGACAGGGATCTATGCCTCATGGGAGGCTGATGACGCTTACGCGAAAGTCTGGCTATCTGGTACGCTGACGATGGAGATAGCCAATGATGTCCTCCATCAGCCCACTGCCAAGGCAATGTGGGACATCCTCGCTGCTACATATTCGCAGGTGCGAAACGAAACAAAGATGTTGCAGCTTCAACATGACATCTTTACGATGAAGCAGGCCGGCAGACCTCTTCACTCTCTATACACATCCCTAAGGGGGATGTTCGAGAAGCTATACAGTACCATTCCTCTGACAGCTACTCCGGAGCAGCAGAAGACGTTTCGGAACGCTACAATGGTGGGCGTTCTACTTGCAACTCTCGATCCTGAGTATGATGCTGCAAGGTCACAGATCTTAGCAGACGCAGTAATTCCTCCAGTGGAGGATGTCTACAGACGGCTCAGCCGCATTCCAGTTTCCTCCAGCTCCTCTACTCCACCCCCATCTGCGATGGCAGCTTCGCGTGGGAGAGGTGGACCACCTTCTGGCCGTGGTCGTGGACGTGGCCATGGACCTCCAGGAAGAAGTCGCTTCAGTCATACGTGTTCGTATTGTCACAGAACTGGACACTCCGAGGATACATGCTATTCAAAGCATGGGTTCCCAGCCTCGGCACGGGTTGCAGAGCATTCACAGTCTCCAATACCGTCTACTGCCGATCATAGATTTGACGAACTTGTGGCCCGTCTCCGCGATATTATGCCACATTCTTCTGGTGATTCTTCTGGTGGTTCTTCAGACATCGCTGCGACAGCCTCTGCCAGTTCATCCGCCGCAGCCAGTAGCTCAGGTAGTTCATCCGCACACATACATTCTCATGATATATCTGACTGGGTTATCGATTCCAGAGCTACACATCATCTTTGTCGAGATAGGAGACGATTACAGGCCTACAGGGATATTCCACCCAACCGCTCAGTACAGATAGCAGATGGCACCCACTCACCCCTTGTTGGACAGGGGGAGGTTTTCTTATCTCCCACTATGCAGCTACAGAATGTGTTACATGCCCCTGAGTTCTCGCTGAATTTGCTGTCTATTAGTCGGATTACAAAGGACTTGAATTGTCGTGCTATTTTTGACCCGTCTTCTCTCATTTTTCAGGACATACTCACGGGCAAGGTGATTGGTTGTGGCTCTGAGCAGAATGGTTTATACCGGCTGGTTCGGGAATCCTATGCTGGCGTCTCTTCTCACTCCGCTGGACCAGTCTCTTCTCACTCCGCTGGACCAGTCTCTCCTTACATTTGGCATCTTCGATTTGGTCACCTTCCGATTCAGAAAATGCGCCATCTTCTGCCCCAGATCTCCCCAAGTTCGTCGTTTCGCTGTGAAACATGTCAGTTGGGAAAGCATCATAGGTCAAGCTTCCCAGGTCATCAGAGTCGGAGCAGTAGCTCCCCTTTTGAGTTATTACATATAGATATATGGGGTCCTAGTCGTGTTCCCGATCACCAGGGACACTGGTTTTATTTAGTTGTCGTTGATGGTTTTTCTCGTGTCTCTTGGGTAATTCTTTTGAAGAATAAATCTGAAGCAGGAGATGTTATCAAAAATTTGGTTAATGAAGTGCAGAATGTCTTCTCTTCCTCAGTTAAATATGTTCGCACTGACAATGCCTTGGAATTTTGTACCCGCTCTCTTTCTCCATTTCTTTCATCGAAGGGTATTATTCATCAAACCACCTGCGCATATACATCCCAACAAAATGGCGTGGCGGAAAGAAAGCATGGCCATCTCTTGGACATTACTCGTACCCTGTTGATTCAAAGTTGTGCTCCTATTTCTTTCTGAGGGGATGCTGTCCTTACTGCATGCTATCTAGTCAACAGAATGCCGTCCTCTGTCCTTGGAGAGAAGATACCTATCTCTCTTATTTTTCCTGACAAGGAGCTCTTCTCTCTACCGCCATGTGTCTTTGGTGCTGTGGCGTTTGTCCATCGTCTATCCCCTGGCCTTGACAAACTCTCTCCAAGAGCAGTCAAGTGCGTCTTTGTTGGTTACTCCAGGACCCAGAAGGGATACCGGTGTTATGATCCTACAACCAACAGGTACTTTGTTAGTGCGGATGTCACTTTCTTTGAGTCAGTTATGTATTTCTCGCCAGCTGGGGACAGAATGGTACCATCCACCACCACTGATGATATTTATGTTCCACCACCACCTGCTTCAAGTCCACCTGAGTCGCCTCCTGTGTCAGTTCCTATGCCAGCACCACCGCCACCACCACCACCACCACCTCAATCCATTCCACAACAAATCATATCACCATTTCCTCACCATTATACGCGTCGGCCAGGTCCTGCTCAGACGACAGATCAACCACTCACTACGCCCCAGGTATGTTCAGATGATGTTACTACTGACGGGTCAGGTTCGGTACATATGCAGGATGACTCATCACAGGTGGACCCAGTTGATGATCTTGATGTTCCGATTGCTATTCGGAAACAGAGACGGCAATGTGCTTCCTATCCATTTGCTTCACAGGTTTCCTTTCACCGACTCACATGTGATTTTCAGAAGTTTGCCACAGCATTGTCTTCCGTGGCCATACCACGGACATACCAGGAAGCCTTGAAGAGTGAGTGCTGGAGATTAGCTATGGAAGAAGAAATGGGGGCCTTGCAGTCCCTTGGCACATGGTCTTTGGTCCCTGCACCTCAGGATGCATCTGTTGTGAGCTGCAAATGGGTCTTCACAGTCAAATGCCATGCAGATGGCACGTTGGATAGGTACAAAGCACACTTGGTCGCCCGTGGCTTTACCCAAACTTATGGCGTTGATTACATGGATACATTCTCTCCAGTGGCGCGACACTCGACTCTCCGTATTCTCCTGTCTGTTGCAGTGGTTCGTGATTGGAGTATTTCTCAGCTAGATGTCAAGAATGCCTTTCTGTACGGGGACCTACAGGAGGAAGTCTACATGCAGCAGCCATCCGGGTTTACTGCTGAGGGGGAGAAGCATATGGTCTGTAGACTTCATAAGGCGATATATGGCCTCAAACAGAGTCCACGCGTGGTTCCAGAAGCTGTCCAATCTAATTGAGCACCAGGAGTTCAAGAGGTCCAATGCTGATCACTCGTTGTTTGTTCAGAAGTCCTTGGCAGGTACGGTTGTCATAATGGTCTATGTGGATGATATTCTTGTCACAGGAGACGATGTTCAGGGCATAGCGAGGGCGAAGGCATTCCTAGGTCATCAGTTTGTTACAAAGGATCTTGGAACCCTAAGATATTTTCTAGGGTTGGAATTTGCAAGGAATGCACATGGTTTGGTGATGACACAACGAAAGTACATTACAGACTTTCTGGTTGAGACTGGTATGGATGGGTGCAAACCATCAAGCATCCCCATGGAACCCAGCATGAAGTTATATGATGATGATACTGATGAAGTGGAGAAGAGGAGATATAGAGAGATGGTGGGAAAACTCCTCTACATTACTATAACCCGTCCAGACATTGCATTTGCAGTTAACCGGGTGAGTCAGTTTATGGAGCAGCCAAGACAGGTTCACATGGATGCTATACACATGATACTGAGGTATCTGAAGTCCTCTCCAGGGTCAGGGCTACTATTCAGAAAGGGCGCAGACTTATCCATCTCAGCATATGCAGACGCAGATTATGCAGGATGCCCTAAGGATAGAAAATCAACCTCAGGGTTTGCAGTTTTTGTTGGAGGCTCTCTGGTGTCTTGGAAAAGCAAGAAACAAACGGTGGTGGCAAGATCCAGTGCGGAATCCGAATATAGGGCAATGGCCCAAGCCAGCACGGAGATGATGTGGGTTCGCTCCGTTTTGGAAGATTTACATGTAGCTGTATCTCTACCTATGAAGCTTCAGTGTGACAATCAGAAAGCTTTGTTCATCGCCAACAATCCAGCTTTTCATGAGAGGACCAAGCATATTGAAGTTGACTGCCATTACACCAGGGACCTGATCCAGAGAGGATTATTATCCACGGCCCATGTTAGCTCAAGAGATCAGACTGCTGATGTATTCACCAAGCCATTGCTCAGAGGACCTTTTCAGAGATGTTCATCCAAGCTGAGCATGATCGACATCTATGCTCCACCTTGAGGGGGAGTGTAGAGATAGTTTCTAGTATTAATAATTGTTTTCGTATCTTGTTGCTAATTCTCTCTTTTATTTAGATGTCCATGTAATTTACCCTTAAGGCCTCCCCCTATATAAGAGAGCCTAGGGTTACTCTATGTGATATAACAACGACTCCTTTCTTCTAACACTCTTTGATTCACCTATTTATTGATCCAAAGATCATCAGTTGAAACTTAACTCTCCTACACCAGAAAACAACTTGACCGATCTCTCCACTTCCTCGCTCCGCTCAAGCTATCCAAGGTGATGACATATCCTGGGTGATCCCCCATATGGAAGAAGGCACATCGAAGGAGGTTCCAAATCCCTTCGTCGGCCTTGCACCGTCACCATCGAGCGACACTAAGCTTTGGTTGCCGCCCGTCGAGCTACAACCAGTGGGGTCTTAAACCCTGCAACCATAGGTACTCCATTCATCTTTGTATTTCTCGATCCTCGTGCATCAATTAGGAGATCTAATCACTCCATTAGCTATTCATAATCATCTTCTTTGATTATCACTCGAAATCATATCGTGATTCCATTCGAAATCCACTCAATTTTTGTTCTTTTACTTCCTTATTCTTGAAGTTATTTAGACCTACAAAACCACTTTACTGTTTGGCCGATTTCATCACGAAATCGAGCATTAGTGATTCATTTGCAGGTCCTCAAGAGTTCTAGAGAAGCCACCTTCATCATAATCATCTAAAGATCCATCCTATTCGTCAAATTGCATTGACTAAACAACAGAGCACTGCCAGAACCGTTAAAACCATAGTTGGAGTTTCATCTCTGCCGCATTCTTCTTTGATCATCACCTTATTGTAGGTGAGCTCGAAGGGGGGGGGGGGGAGCCCCCTTTGGCCCTACAAGAGACGCCATAGTAGCAGTAACCGCTCCGTTCATAGCTGGAAAGGATCTAGCCGCCGCTCATTGCGATTTGTTGAAGAACATACCATGAACAATCGAGCTCCAGGTTATCGATGTGTGTTGTTCTTAGACAGCTCAGATCAAGCCTTAGTTTCCAATCCCAACCGCAGAAGCCTGGGCTGGTGGAAATTTTGCATTATTACCCAATGCAAATTCAAGTATCTCCATTAATTAATTCCTGCTCCAGAACTTTTGCTATATTACATTTAGGTCCATGACCAGGGACCTAAGTGTAAGAATCCATACAATTAATCAACTTTTATGACACCTTTTAGCGATTTTATTCCTCATATATCCTCATATGCACACCAGTGTGTCGCTGTATAGACCTTGATTAGGACATTAGCATATGGGTCTGCAAATATACATACTCGAACGTATAGTAATACACATGTTTCTGATAAGAGGATGTGTGTATGTATCATGACAACATATGTATAGATCTTAGTTATCTCGATCAAACTAAGTCAACCCTTTGATCTAACTCATCCCGCACCTCTAAATCTCTATTCCTATGCAGATGGCTTGCATCAAGAGGTAGATCAGATGTCAGTATGTGGAATAAGTATTGAGATCTCCTTCTCACGATGGAGATCTTATCTTGATAATCACATAATAATGATGTTAAATCCTCAGTCGAACCCTTTAGATATTCAACTCTGACCCAACCTCTAATGATCCAACCGGATCAACAATTTTATGATAGCAAGATGGACATGGCACATAACCTTAACTGTACGAAGGGATCCATTATGCAAACTTAGTTATTATACATTTTAGATTAAAGTGTGATATGCAATTAAGATTTCCAAAAAAAACTTTTATAGCATAATGACTCGCCATGGACTCATATGTCCAACAGAAATATGCCAGGTTAAGCAATGTTACTATTTTTTAGATTTATACAAATTCATATTCATTACTAATTTCCATTTTTCAAATTTAGTGAGATTTCCAAGATTCTAACAATTAAAAGTAAGGTAAGTTTACGTATTTAATATAAAATTTGATAATAAAATCATGAGAATACGAATTTCAAAGAAGCATTTATCTCCTCAATGCAAGTTACAAAGATTGATAAGAAGAAAAGTTTTTGAAACAAATAAACGTTAACATTTAAGTTATATATCAACTTTATCTAGAACAAAGATTGAATGTGGTGTACGGGGACGATTATGTGGTTATGCATAATGAATATACAACATCTAAACCATAATGCATTGTATGGAGAATGAGGTTCGGTCCACCCACAAAATTGGCATATACAGGAACATATGCGACCTCATTACTAGAAATCGATCTCGATAGCTACCTCCACTATTATTCAAACTTCAAGTCTTCAATGCAATGCCCTGATACCTGCCATTTCTCTAAATCATCTTAGCTCGGGGCACTATCATCTTCAATCCTATTCATATATGTGACCTCCTAAGGAAAAAAAGATGACCTCCTCCAAAGAAAGCTTTCTCCTTTTCTAGCACTCTGCATGATTTTCACTTTCATATGTAACCAACATCTTATTTAAAACCAACAACTTTTCAACAACTAGTCGAGTAACCAACCTATCAACCTAGAATTCAACTTGGAACAAAGATTGCAAAAGTTGGTAGTCGATACTCAGTCGTCCAGATCACTGACTAAGGATTAATCGACAGTCATATGACTAATCGATCATTAGCCAAATTTGATTTTTTTTAATTATTTTAAATACATAAATTGTTGTTATATATACTCATATATTTGCATAGATTCAAAACTTTCAAATTAACCAAAATTAAATAAAAGAAGAAATTGAATCAAAAGAAGAAAAAATAAGCAAGGTAAGACCAAAATGCTTCTCGCATGCCATGAAGGATCACATGATCCTAGCGGCACATAAAACAACGAGTCGCTACCAGAAGCGACTTTTGTGGAAGGTGTAACCATTTATATTGTCACAAACTCACAAGTTAACATAAACAAGATGCTATTACTAACATCGATATACTAAGTAAACAAGAAAACAAGTTACAACTTACCACATAAACTAAATGTCCAACAAATTGAGAATGATGTTGGTTTAAACTTGTTTTTGTTGTCGAAGATGGAAACCCTCAAGAAATTGGGACAAGATGTGTATAAAGAGGCTACAACTCCTACAATGAAAACAAGTAACTATAAATACTAATTAATCAAACTATTTAGGTTTGTATGAATAGGTTACAGCTCCTAAAACTCCTGGTCCATAGCTTCATCACCAAAAAAAGGTAACCATAATAAGTAAAACATACTTTTGAGAACGCTATAATTCTATATAGTAGGACATTGGGATGAAAAATAGGGTATCAAGCATGACGAGAAGTGGGAAAAGCTTATGAGACGACAATAACCGATATTTTCTCCCAAATGGGCAAATCAGACTCAAAGATATAGCATATATCTAGATCCGTTAAACCCTTACTTAAAAAATGAACGACTATTTGGTCTAGTCGGCCCCATTAATCAGGTAAACTAACTATTGGCCGACTAGGCCTAGTCGAGTTATCTACCCACCTGATTCGACTAATCGGGTCGACACAGTCGATCGTTTTTCACAACCTTGATTGGAAATCTAAGAGCAAAGAGCATTTGAATATGAAGAAGCTCGATGAACAACAATCCTAAAAAAAGCCAAATAATGTATTTGTTAGAGTGTGGTTGAAGCAACACGATGCCAAACAATGTATTGTTAGAGTTTATTCGAAGCAACAAATGTGGAGTCGCCAATTGCAACAACTATATTACAAGCATAAACAACAAAAGTTGATCCTTGCGAAGGTGAGCATGAGTTCCTACAAGTATATAAGTATTCATAAGTCTCCATCACCTCCAACTGAAGCTCATCAAATAACGAAATGAAATCCAAAATCCCAACCCCAGCAACCCCCGCCCGCCCTGTATTCCAATACATCCTCAAGACAGTGCCACTGGAGTCATCCCTGTGAAACCACATAATGGTAGGATAAGTAAGTCGAACCGATGCAAGTCCTCCTAGAGCCCCCCCCCCCCACCATACCATATGTACGCCTATACACATTTGTAAGCAACAAAATCCCATCATCTTCACTCCATAGAAGGATGTATCAACGATATATCAGTTTCGACAGGGAAGGGGTATCGAAAATCACCCATTATATCCTTTTACAGGGATATCGACGATATATATGTCGTCGATATATCACCATATCGGCTCATATCGGTCAAAAATGACTGGATTCAGTACAAAAATCCTGGATATCGATCGATATCGTCGATATTTGCTGATATCTCTATATATCAATGCTATTATTCATGCAAGATTGATTCCACTACTTATCTAGCTACACCCAATATTAAAACACATATCTAGCTACACCTAGTAATAAAGCACACAATGGTTTATATATATATATATATATTAATACACATATCTAGCGAGACCCTCGTACTGGTAGGGTATGGTGCGACAGGAGGGTACATACAATGGTTCTTCAACTTGGAGTATATTTGCAAGTTATTTCATGTTGTAAAGAACTTGAATGAAATCCATTTCCAATATCTACAAGTCAATTCTTCAAAAAAATCTACAAGTCAAGAATCAACATTAATATCGATATGTTCGAAATGATTGATATGTGTGATATAAGAATATATTTGTAAGTTATTGAGTGATCTAAGAACTTGGATAAACTCCAATTTCAATATATATAGGTCAACAACTAACAGTACCAGTGATATGTTCGATATAACCGATATCTGCAACATAAGGATCATAGTCTTCACAAATGATCTATATGTGTCATCTAAATGTATATTTGTAAGTTATTTAATGTTATAACTTATAAGAACTTGAATGGAATCCATTTCCAATATCTACAGGTCAGGAATACACAATAATGGTGATATGTTAAATATAACCGATATGTGCGATATATGGGCTATAAATGACCGATATGTGTGACAAAAGTGTGTATTTGTAAGATATTTATTGTTTTAATATCTTGGAAGATCTTAATTTCTGAAAAAACGATAAAAATAGCTTTTTGAGCCTTTTTCGATATTTCCACCGATAACGTCGATATATCCGCGATATATCCTGAAATATTCATTTCCGGGCGAACCGAAACGATATCGATACGACCTTCCTTGCTTCACTCTACATCACATTTAAAGACATTCGAACAACCATCTCAGCTTCAAACAGAAGAAGCTCCCCATTCCAACCCATCAGGATTCACGCAAGAATTACCAGCTAAATCAACTGCTTAAAATCAAACAGATGGGGGCCACAAACTATCTTCTGCAAACGACTATCCCATTTTACTAACTTGATTCCTGCAAGAGGATCACATCTACATACCGAAACTCGAAACAGAGCACCAACATATTTCCTCTTTCCAACTAGCTTCCAAACGTCTCCTTTATGTGTGAGATCACCCTCCAAAACCATCATAACTTTATCCAATCACAATCCCATTCAACAATAAGAAGAGTGATGGTGTTGATCGCTCCATAATCGAAAGATACCTCCGAGCCGTTGCGCAACACTAACAAAAGAAAATTTTTCACAGACCTGAAGCATCTCCAATCTTAGAAGCTCTTGCATTCGACCATTCCCCTTGGCCCCTGCACTAGCTTACTCCCCCAACATCTCTTAGGCACCCGATCGACCTCCCATTAATCAAACTCTCCACCCCCTCAACCTCCACTACCATCTTATTCCCTTTCATGTTACTCAGACTTTCTCGTGCTCTTCTCTTCCTCGCTCTTCTCCTTTTAGCTCCATATAGGTTATTCCTACCATTGAAAGAAAAATTAAAACCAAACCTATGTTGCACTCATGGCCAGCAAGGGTAATTATGTATTTGATTTCCTTTTTTGGTCACATTAACCATAGCCTTGCTTAGAATAGAGGCATTACTTATATTTCAATATATCGAGTATTACATTCCATATAGTAACATAACCGCGTTCTTAGAACATGTTCCATACTCCGTATCTCCTCCCCAACCACCCCTCCCCTGCTGCCATTACCGCTTTTAGCAACCCTCATCGTCGATAATCACAACCAATATGAGGTAGTATTGCTAGTAACCAACGTCACCCTGTGTTACAACTAGCAATTGCCATATTGGTCCCGTAATCACCGCTAGCGATGGCCGATGCAACTGCATCCAATGGCCACTATCATCATCCCTTGCAGCTTACGCCAACTTGATGACCTAGTGTCACCTTATGAATTCAACAACACTGCTTGCAGATCATGGTGTGCATGGTGATTGACCAGTTTTTCACAAGTTTTGATATGGCTCTGTCATATGAGACAAGCAAGTTAGTAATCAAGGGTGACATCACCGACGAACATGCATGGGTAACATGAAGAATTCATTCTATGATCAAACCATCATGGTGGACGAGACTTATTATGCCGAATGGTCATGAATATTAATGTCAATTAGTCAGGAACAAAGGAAGATTCATATTCTCTTGTCTCCAATACAGAAAATGAGAATACATTTTTTTGAGTAAAAGAGAGGAAAAACTCCCAAGGTGGGAGTTACCGCAAAATGGCATTCATAATCAAAATCAGAAAAAAGTTACATTATCGAGATGACTAGAAATTATTAAGCGCTTTACAATGCAAGATCACATTTTCTGAGTAGAATCTTTGGTTGTTGAATATGAGGTCATTCCGCCCAAGCCATATCGCCCATAGGCCCGCGAAGGCGACTGACAAGTCGTTCGTGGAGTTAGATCCCACCGCGCGAACCGACCCCGCGAAGAAAATGAGAATACATGCATACGCTACATGGGATGAAGACAACAAGGTGTATGCTGGAATTTTGTGAAGTGTCATTCCTATTCGTGAACGATTTGCATAGCACTAGTCACAACTTAAGTACAACTCTCTACAGGCATTCTGCACATGTGACCTTAGGGCTCGGTCAGGTTACCGAAGGGTAACCTGCCATAACCATTGGTCTACCCCTGCATTCCTGGATTGGAATTACTTGTATGGGCCACGTAATTTCTTTGTTATAATATTTGTTGACCACGTTCAAATAAAAAAGTTAACGTAAACAACATATTATAATCATTAAAAAAGTTAATAAAACATATAATCAATGGCACATCACATCACATTTATCATTTCAAGCCTCCTAAAGACTGCTCAGAAAGAGCCAGTGGTTGTTAAAGCATTCTTAGGGGGACCAACACCTACCTACCATTCAAAAACAGGTCAAGTGATGACATTTACCATACTAACCACTCTCGAGCAGGTATACAACAAATTCGGTCACCTCAGTATGACCCAATAACATGAGATGCAAGAATCTCAAATGACTACTCTCACTACTTCTTTTGGACAAGGACAAGGTATGTCCAGAGGAAACCTAGTCAGACCCAATCAAGGTTGCAGAGATCGGTAGCCGGTACTCGATCGGTGGGGTCACTGACTAAGGATTAATTGGCAATCGGACGACTAATCGGATTTAGTCGGTCATTAGTTAGTTTTGAATTATTATTATAATTATATATATAAATCATTTTTTATACATATATTCTTATATATTTGCATATATTTGTACATTTTATTTCTTTTCAAAGAAGATTTGTACACTTTCAATACTATCATAATGAAACAAATGAAGTAATTGACTTTAAATATAACATTAAACATAATAGAATAGGTTTGCTTTTAAAAGAGCAAAATAAAATTAAAAATAAAAACTCTATGTAAAAGTCAGCCGATTAGTTGGGTTGGCCGACTAATGGCCGACTAGGCCTAGTCGAGTCGGCTACCTCCCCGACTCGACTAGTCGAACCGACTAGTCGGCCTAGTGGGCCGAATTTAACAACAATGGACCAAATCTACCACAGAGATGCGATGGATACAAACGTTCCTCACATATCTTTTGGTAGAGTGATGAAGCGAAGGTAATCCACATAGCATAAAATTTCGCTTTGAAAATTCTAGCAGACCTAACGAGCCTAATGACAAGAGTGAAGGACAAATGGAACAAAAAATATGCATAGACAAATTTGTAAACTCAATAAAAAAATCTAGAGAACAGTTGGCCAGTGCACAAGCCTGGGTTTCTAGCATTTTCCATCTACTGTACTCAGTCTTACCTTGGACGTTGTAATATTGAGAATGAAAAATGGAACAACTTATAACAGATGTACGGCTCAATATAGTTTTAAAACCAAAACTACCAGACCTTGGGACTATCACAACTAAACAAGGGAACCAAAGACGATTTAGCCCCTATGTTCCCTCCCACATAAAGGGTTAAAGTGGCCCTTCTAAAGCAAAATTTGACTTCGAATTGTTTTCTCTTGGCTCAAAGTCAAAACAGAATGCAGTAAAACAACCCATATAATCCAAATTTGGAAAGAAATGAGCTGGTTCAATTTGCAATTCACAAACTCGGACTGCAAATTCCCAAAATTTTAAACCTAAAACCAAGTTTGATGCAACAGACAAACAACTTATAGGATTATCTCAAGGTTTTAACTCTTGCTCTTTTCGGGAATTTAAAAAAACAAAAAAGGATACTTCCCATTGATTAGTACATCCAAAAATTGCACAAAAAAACATTTGGGCCATCTACACCCCAAAACAAAAACACACATGCATGCGCACATAGGATCAAATTTCGCCGAAATTTGACCGAATTTCGGTCGGATTTCGGTTTCGGTGGGTCACCGAAATTTGGCCGAAATGGTCTATATTGGCCGAAATTTGGGAGCCCTAGTTCAAAAACCGACTGAAATGACCGAAATTTCGGTTGAATTTCGACCGAAATTCGACCGAAATTTCATTTCGGTCAGTCACCGAAACGAAACCGAAATCCGACATTTAAGGCTTTGCATGCACATGAAACCAAGTTTTATTCTCGGATGTCAAAACTTGCATCTTTAGAAGTTCCTTTCACATGGAATGGAAGAAGCAAAATAAAGACTGAAAATGCTCCAAATGATGTTTATCAGAGTCCATCTTTTAAAGGAAAGTCATTCCCCTGATCAGGAAAACGCAGATAGAAACACATATAAGTGTCTAAAATTTCCAAACCTTGATCCAGACAGATTGGTCATTGATCTTTGACACATCAATGAAGTGCTTGAGGGCCTCACGTTTATCGACAACTGAGCTCTCATCATGTCCATATGAGATCTGCAACATCAAATAAGGTTTAGCATTGACGGATAACACGATAAATAAGATTACAAAATAGAGGCAGAAGACTGATGAAATTTCTGACAGAAAAATTGTGCGCAAAACCAAAAACATGAAGAACTAACTTGATGAAGAAGTTGAAGAATGCTCGGCCCACCGTCAGGCTCAGAGTTACTTTTTCTGGTTAATGACTTTTGATAGATATCAGTATCAGATGATAATTCATTGTCAATACTTAATTCAAAAGTTTTTGGCCCATCAGGACTAACAAGCTTACTAATGTCCAGTCGGGGAGTCGCTAAAAATCCCTCCCTTTCATTCACACCATCAACTTTATCAGCATGGCTTAACCATGATGCAGTAGTATCAACAACAGGATTTGGATATAATATATCTTTAACACTGGATTTCATTACTGTCTCACTGTCTGAGCTGGCATCAAAGTTATGGTAACTGTGGGCATTACTGTCATTGGGAAAGTCTTGCCCCAGTGACACATTAAGATGACTTCCATCTTGCATAGAATTCCACTTCCTTCCACCGTCATCAAGTGAGCCTACTGAAGCTCTCCCAAGAAAAGAACTTTTCCTCGAACTACCTGCATAACCTTCATCAGACGAAGTCCCAACGATATCTAAAGGATCATAGCCAGACTTGGAGCGCTGTCGTTCTTTTTTGCTCTGTAAGTAGTTCACCAGATCAACTTCTATACGAGGGGTGAACTGCTTAAGTGCCCGTCTAAGGGTATTCTGCTCCTCAACAGATAAGCTAACAATAAAATTCAATACAGCTGATGAATCAAAACGTGTATAAACTGATATAATGCCTGTAATAGCTGCTTCCTTCAATTTCATATTTTTATCATTTACAAGCGGAGATAACTTCGCAAGCCACAACTTGAGAAAGCCATTATTGCTAGAACCTTCTGGGTTGGGTGCATGCTTGTTAAACGAGTTATTGGCAAATTCAATAACAGCCAGTTTGGCTTTTGGGGACCTCTGTTCATCTAGAGAACGAAGCAAAGCAGGCAACAGAGAATCAATATTATATGTTCTACTTACAATTTCCAAAGTTGATGAACAGGGTTGTCTAACCAATTCTTTTGGATCAATTAGTCGAGAAAAAACATGCGGTAGTATTCTCTCAAGATAGCTTTCAAAGGGCTTCCTGCAAGCAGGGATTATTTCAGCAAGCGTCAGAAGTGCAGCCTGGGCAACTTTATGATGAGGATCATCAAGATGCTGGAAGAACAGTTTCATGACCTTCTCAAAACTCTGTGTAACTTCTTGGATTCCTTTAGGACCCTGCTGAAGCAGCCCTCGAAGATAACTGAAAGCAGAGACTCTCGCGACCCAATCAGAATTGGGACTCAAACCTTCTGCAAGTGCATCGTTAAGAGAAGCTGGACCATCAACATAGCTGGTGGTCTCCCCAGCAAAAAGTTGGGTTTCCTCAAAACTACTTCTCCCACTTACAGCTCTACTAGGTATCTGTTTCCTTAAAAGAGGACGTTGAAAATTAGGGACATAATTTTGCTGAGAATCTCTGATATTTGCATCCCTATATTGTACATCCTGATACAGTTTTTCAGAATGTGAAGATGGAAGCCTCCTTGCTTGCCTGATTTCATTGCTCTCAGCATAATAGCTTCCTTCCTGCAGTCTCTCAGAAGGCTTTTTAGTTGGGTAAGATAATGACAGGGCAGAAAGGGAATTAGATTTCACGCTTCCATAATATGAGGTTTTGCTAGAATCTCTTAAAGATTGATTCTGGAACCCAAAATCAGATATACTTGATACGCCATTGTGCATACCACCTCGATTTATATTACTAGCAGCAGATGAATCAAGTAAAGTTGAACTTCGCAAAGGAAAATTGTTCGAGGCAGAGACAGCAGGAGGAAATGGTGGATCACGAGATGATGGTGCGTCAACCCCTGCACTAGCAGCAAAAAAGAAATTATTTAGACATTAAAAAGATTAGGTGCAACAGGTGTTCCGAGAAAGACTACAAAAATATATCAATCATTGTATTTGTCGCACTACCTAAATCCAAGCTGGAAGACCGTGCAATAGAGCCATGCTTATCTGACAGATTAACTCCCTTTAACAAGCTTTCAATAGCAGTAACCTTCTGTTTGCTTGAGTGAAGAACACTCTCAAGACTCCTTTCATTGGCCTTCCCAAGAGGTTTTGCATGAGATAGAAGCAGATCACTGGTGGAAAGCGATGTCCCAGTGGAATTTTTTGCAGTTCGGTCCATTGCAACTATAGCAGAGGCTCCGTATCCAGTCATTGACGAAGTAGTCGACGGAGATAGCGCATTTGATAGCTGCACTCCCCTCTCACGTAAAGATGGAGAGGCACATCTTTTGTGCTTGCCCCCATCTTCATCCTGTATAATCTGCCAAACTAAAAGCATCAGTATCTGACAGTGTTTATGATAAACAAATCAAAGTATCTGATCTCAACCCCCGATTGACAATGTGTCATAGTCATAATCTGATCTCAACACTCAAGATAATAAAATCGGGAAAAATAAGAAAATAAATTACCCTCTGTATGACGGGATCGAATGATAAGAACAAACGCCGGCAACGCTCAGGCCATGTTTTTGAAAACATGCGGTAACAAGTTCTTGCCGTGGACCTCACCTGCATAGAAATCAGTAGAAAATGGTAATGAACATGAATATTTTTCGTGTCACACGTCATATGAACCAAGAAAGGAGTCTCTCTTCTCATTCCCATTTTATTACACAAAAAAGCATAAGAAAGAAATAATTACATCACTCATTGCATCGGCTACACATCGTTTGATAAGATCTTCATAAAGATCAGCAGATCGTTGTATCTCTGGGGCATCAGCCCAATACTCTAATATTAGAAGGGCATATTCACAACATCTGCAAACACAGCAATAAGGTATAAATGGCAAGACAAGCAAGCATATAACCTGGAACATCTTACCGTGCACGAAGCACAGCATTCCTATCGTTCTTTGCAGCATCAGCTATCCGTGGAAGAACACGTGAAACTTTGCAATTTCTCAGCATCTAACAATCAAAGCAGCTTCTAATCAAGATAACTAACAACACATTTCAAACTCTCACAAGGGTAGCTCCATACCGTTTTTATGCAGTTGTCAGCAGACTCAGCAATCACCAAGACAGTAATCACTACAAGCTTGAAAAGTGCCTGAAATAAAAAATAAAGACAAATAAATAATGACAACAATGTTATGTAGTTTAAACTATACACTAGGCATTCCTACACAAGGAATTATTGACCAAAAGCACCCCTCCCCCAAGACAGACAAATAAAGCCAAAGAAATATAGGGATTTTTACCCACCAGATCCTATAATCTTTGTCAATTACCTCCACGACCTTTGAAACAACCTAATTCCTCCCTCGACCCCGTAAACTTGTTCCGTCTTACCCCACATACCATGCCGTCAATTTTAACTACATTTGAGTCAATTGCTTGGGTTAGTCTTGAGTTAATCTAACCAATGGAAATCCAGTCGTGGATATTCCACCCCCATGTTCTTTCCAAAGGTCATCCTCTCCATCTTCCTCTCCAAACACACGGTGGAGCGGCCTTTCTGGGGACGTCGTCATATCCGCGAGAGACGAAGATAGGAGACCGACAGAGGTGGAGTTGCGAGAAGGAGGGCTCCGCTGGAGCGAGTCTCACATATGAAACACGTCTGGAGTAGTTCCCCAATTTCTGGACGAGCACACCATATCGAATCTTCGATCTAGCTCCTGCAACCACCGCCTGTAGTCTGAAACAATATTTCCTGCATTTGAACTTCAAGCAGAAGGTCCCAGTAGGAGATCGAGGGGTGGGAGGGCGAGGGGCGAAGGGAGGAAAGGCAGGGAGGATAGGACGGCGAGGAGCGCAGGGGGCGAGGGGTGGAGGGCAAGAGGGCGAGGAGGGCGAGGGGCGGGAGGGCGACGGAGGGTGGAGGTTCAGGACGAGGGCGGGAGGGCAAGGGGCGGAGGGCAGGGAGGGCCAGGGGCGGAGGGCGGGGGGCAGAGGGTGCGCGAAGCGGGAGGGCGAAGGGCGGGAGGCGGGGAGGGTAGGAGGTTCTGGACGAGAGCGGGAGGGCGAGGGGGTGGGAAAGGGAGACGAGGAGGGAGAGGGGAATGGCATTGAATGTAAATTTGATAAACAAAATAGGCATAATGTAAAAGAACATAACAAAATTCGGTTAGTTTTACAAATAAATGGATGGATGTTACCTACAGGGTCTATAGGATAAGGGTTAGCAAGTTTACAGAGTCGAGGGAGGAATTAAGTTGTTTCAAAGGTCATGGAGGTAATTGACAAAGATTGTAGGATCTGCCGGGTAAAAATCCCAGAAATATATGATCGGCTATGCATATATCATAATGTCATTCTACCCTATAATTCAACATCCAAATTGTACAGCAGAATATGGAAATTTCTTTGAATCAGGCCTGAAGGTACCAACAAGAACTTATATGAGCCGACCAAATGTAAAAAAAACCAAGAAACGAGTCAATTTTGTAGTCATTGTAAATTGGAAGAAAATGTCATGAATGTGTTTAGAATCTTTAAATATAATTGCCCTCTATAAATAAATAGAGGCAAAGCAAGATGTCGGTAGGCCTTCAGCATTTTGCATGTGTTTGGCCCCATAAGACTTGGATCAACACACACGTGGCTACCTAATGAAGCACAACAAAAGGCAAACCCAAATAACCCTACCTCCTGGATATTTAATCCTCGCAGTGCCCTCACTCTTTGATCGTTGTAAACTCCTTCAATCCCATCTCTCCCATTTGACTCCCTGGATGGCATATGGGCAAGACTGCTAGTGACTTGGTATCAGAGACTTTAGGGGAAGCATTGTCTAACATTATTGTGTTGTCGAACGACACCATCATATGTGCAAGGGGCCCATCCACCATTGGCAAGGTGTGCTTCTTGCCAGGAATGACTTGACGGGCATTCCTATCTTGCAAAAATGCCATTGATTCTCAAACAGGGGAATAACAACCTTATCATGGTCAATCCTGCGAGTGCTAGGGGGTCCCTTACTTTCTATAAACATCACCGCTCTAAACAAGGACCTTAGATATATGGGTGAGGATGTTAGTGTCTTGTCGAATGGATGCTTGTCGGGATTATATATAAGTGCAAGGATCATCAAGGTCTTAGGCTGACATCCAAAGGAGGAAGTTCTAGAGCTCTCATGGCATGTGGCACACAAACGATTTCCCTAGATGGCTGAAGTATTGACTCCTCCACTATCTCAATCGGACACAGTGGAAATCATGAGTTGAGGAAAATGGTGATTCCTGACCAGCACTCTCTTGTGCAACAAACCCCCCCAATTTTGTGACGATTTTCAAGAGTGGGTGAGAAATCGTACTCGTAAGGGCCATGATAATGGGGAGATGACATTCGAACTAAACCTCCCACAGCATTTCTCGCTTGCCGGCGGATGGACGCTTCAAAGATTACCATACAAGTACACAACTCATGGCACCTGGGAGGCCACTATTCTAAACAAGAGCTGCATCAGGCTCTCCACATGTTCAGAGTCGCCATTGGGAGGGTTTCTCGATGGTGAGGGCCAATCTCCATTACGTTATGCATCTACAAAGGGAGAGTCTACCATCTTTATCCCTTAACCATCAAGCATGCAATCACTTGTCATGGTCTGAGCTACTCGATCGTATTTGTTCCCTTATGATCTAATTACCTGCACCGAGAAACGATTACTAATTGTAAAGATGTGTTATTCTCTGTTTTGTACCTTTTCGTATTTTCTTTTTCCCATTGGACTCTTCATGTATTTTACCCATAGACTACTCTCCTATATAAGAGAGCCTAGGGTGTATGGAATAAGACATGTCTCTTATTTTTCCCAACATTATATCAGAGCGACGATCCTAGACTAGAGTTGTCGAACCAAACCCTAACCCTAACCTCCACCTTCGAGCCCTTCACGGCGTGCGCATCACCACCTCGCGCGCCTCCGATCTCAGCCGCGCTAGGCCCAGAGCCGCCCGGTCCCAGCCTTCTTCTCGGTGCAATCCGGTCCCATCTTCAGCACCATGCCGCCTGGTTCAAAATCTGTGCGCAGTTCTGTGTGCACTTCAGAGCCGCTAGTCCTACGGTTGTGTTCCTGCGCACAATCTGGTGCGCGATTTGGTGCAGTCCTAGCACATATACCGTGTTGCCCTAGAGCGTACACTGTGCAGCGCTAGCGCGCGTGCGATTCCAACATTCTTCTCGTACACGTGCACCAATACCGGGTACTGTATGTGCATATCGGCCATCACTGAAAGTGTGAGCAGTCCCACATCCTAGGGTCTGTCTAACCCTAGGGTACCGTTGTAATAGAGAAGATTCTCGCTCGCGTTTCCAAGATAATGGGTTTGGTTGCTTGAGTCTACACATGCAACTAAACCCGTTAATGTCCGTGTACACGATCATATCTTCAGTCTACTACCCTAGTCTTCCATTATCATAATGTCAGAAAGCAAGGCAGACATCCCATCTACAGGTGCCTTCAAAGGACCAGAGCCTATTGTGAAGATGGATGGTTCAAATTACGAACTGTGGGCAATGCAATTCATGAGTATGATGAAGTCAACCGGTAAGAAGCACATTCTTACCGAAGAAGAGCATGCTGAGAAGACTGGGGTCAATGCCTCATGGGAGGCAGATGATGCATATGCCAAGGTGTGGCTATCAGGAACCCTGGCAATTGAGATTGCCAATGATATTCTCCATCAGCCCACTGCAGAAGCAATGTGAGATATTCTGGCCGCTACATATTCTCAGGCGAAGAATGAGACGAAGATTCTGCAACTCCAGCATGATATCTTTACTATCAAGCGGAATGGACGACCTCTACACTCATTGTACACATTTTTACGAAGAATGTTTGAGAAGCTTTAGGGTGCGTTTGGTTGGCGGGTTAAGGCGGGTTAAACTGGTAGAGGGTAACCCGTTTTTTTGTTTTGGTGTTATGATAGAGGGTTAAACTGGGGGTGGGTTAGAAGTGGGTTTGGGATGATATGATTGTATTGGAATTTGAAAAAGTGAGTAGTTATTGTCATGTGATTGTATTGAAGTTTGGAAAAGTGAGTAGAAGTGGAGTAGTTTATAATTTTTATATGATATGATGGTATAATATATTATTTTTTGGTAGGATTAATGATGTAAAATTGATTTATTTAATTTTTTAAAAAAGGAATAAAATGGGGCCCACGAGGAGAGAGGGGATGTGGGTTAAGGGGGGTAAACCCCCCTAACCCGCTGGTAAACCGGCTGCCGAACATGGCCTTAGAGCTTCATGCCTCTCACAACCACACCTGTGCAACAGAAAACCTACCGGAATGCCACTATGGTAGGAGCATTTCTGGTGTCTCTAGATCCAGAGTACGAGGCTGCACGCTCCCAGATCTTGGCGGATTCCACCATTCCTCCAATGGAGGAAACATTTCACAGACAGAGCTTTATTATTGTTCCTTCATCCACTGCAAATCAGACCGCCTCAGCCATGGCAGTAAATTGAGGGCGTGGAGGTTATCATCAGTCCTGTGGTCGTGGACCTCGGGGTAGAGGGGGTCGTGTTCGGCCATCATGTACTTTTTGCCACCGTTCTGGGCATACTAAAGACACGTGCTACTCCAAACATGGATTTCCTGCTTCCGCACGAGTAGCTGAACAGATTGAACCTCAAATTTCAGCGAAATTCGGTCGAATTTCTGTCGAATATCGATATCCAGTCGAAATCGAAATTTGACCGAAATGACCGAAATATGGGGGTCCTAGTACAAAAAATGATCGAAATGACCGAAATTTCGGTCGAAATTCCATCGAATTTCCATCGAAATTCTGTTTTGGTCGGTACCGAAATGGTGACCGAAACCGACATTTAAGGCCTTGGATTGAACCTCCATCTGCTTTATCTCTAGATCAGCGCTTTGATGACCTTATAGCCCGTCTGAGGGACATTATTCCTCCATCTGGCCCAGTTACATCAGTACCAACTTCTGACATTCACCCCGATGTTGCTACTTCTGCATCCACCAGTACCTCGGGTAGCACTTGTGTATTTACTAGCAATAGTGGATCAGATACTTTAGAGTGGATTATGGACTCTGGTGCTACACTTCATCTATGTGGTGATCAAGGACTACTTACAACATACCGACAGGTCCCTCCAGGACGTACTGTGGTTATTGCAAGTGGGACACATTCTCCTATCACTGGTCAGGGGGAGATTAGCCTGGCACCTTTTATGCACCTCAAGAATGTGTGTCATGCACCTGACTTCTCTATGAATTTATTGTCCATTAGCCAACTTACAAAGGATTTACATTGTCGAGCGATTTTTGATCCATCTTCTCTCATTTTTCAGGACATCCTTATGGGCAATGTAATTGGGCGTGGTTATGAGCAAGACAGCCTATATCGTCTCAGTCGGACCTCTTATGCTGGAGCCTCCTCTCTACCTGTTGGATCTACCTCCAAATTACTGCGGCACTTGTGCTTTGGACATCTACCGCTTCAGAAACTGGGTCGTGTGTTACCCCAAGTCTCACCTCACACGTCCATTCAATGTGAGGCTTGTCAGTTGGGAAAGCACCATCGATCTACCTTTCTCAGTCATCAGTGTCGGATTAGTACCTCCAAGTTTGAGTTGTTTCATGTCAATATCTGAGGTCCTAGTCGTGTTCTTGATCATCAGGGACACATGTTTTATATGGTTATTGTGGATGAGTTCTCTCATGTGTCTAGGGTCTTTTTGTTAAAGAATAAATCTGAAGCGGGGAATATTATCATAAATTTCTTCAATGAAGTTCGTAATATTTTTTCTGCATCCGTAAAGATTGTGAGAAGTGATGATGCCTTGGAATTTTCTACTCATACTCTCTCCAATTATTTTTCAACTCAAGGGATTATCCACCAAACATCATGTGCCTATACTTTCCAACAAAATGGGGTTGCAGAAAGGAAACATCGCCATTTACTTGATGTCACCAGGTCGCTTCTCATACAGAGTCATGCCCCTCATTCTTTCTAGGGTGATGCTGTTCTAACGGCATGTCATCTCATTAATCGTATGTCGTCTGTCTTAGGTGAGAAGATTCCTTTCTCCCTTGTTTTTCCAGACAAAGAATTGTTCTCCCTCACTCCTCGAGTGTTTGGCTCGGTTGCCTTTGTCCACCAGTTATCTCCAAGGATTGGCAAGCTCTCTCCTAGGGCTGTCAAGTGTGTCTTCGTCGGGTACTCCAGAATGCAAAAGGGGTACAGGTGTTATAATCCATTGCGTGCTGATGTTAACTTTTTCGAGTCTGTTATGTACTTTTCTTCTACAGGTGATCAGGTGGTATCCTCTGGCACGATTGAAGCTATGTGCATGACACCACCATCACCACCTCCACCATCACCACCTCTGGTTACCGTTCCGGTTTCCCCATTACCAATCCACTATACCCGTAGGCTTGCTTCTGCTCATGGTCACCGCTCATCATCTAACTCGCCTGAGGTATGTTCTGAAAATATTACAAATATTGATGGATCTGATGATTTCCCTGAGCAGGATGTGTTATAGAGGCCGAATGAGGAGGCAGGTGATTTGGATCTACCTATTGCACTTCGGAAGCAGAAGCCCAGCTACGCGTCATATCCAATAGCATCTACTGTGTCTTTTGATCGCATAATTGGATATTTCAGGAGCTTTGTCATTGCACTATCGGAGGTGGAAATTCCACGAAATTACAAAAATGCATTGAAGGATGGTCGATGGCGTTTAGCCATGGAAGAAGAAATGGTTGCTCTTCAGTCAAGAGGTACCTGAAGCCTTGTTACTGCACCTACTGATGTGTCTACAGTGAGCTGCAAGTGGGTGTTTAAAGTTAAGCAGAATGCAGATGGCAGCATTGAAAGATACAAGGCACGCCAGATTGCTCGTGGCTTTACACAGACATATGGGGTGGATTATCTTGATACATTCTCGCCCGTTGCTCGCCATTCCACCCTACGAATCCTCCTCTCTGTTGCGGTTACTCGTGATTGGCCACTATACCAATTAGATGTCAAGAATGCATACTTATATGGTGACTTGCAGGAGGATGTCTACATGCAACAACCACCTGGTTTTGCTGTTGCGGGGGAGTGTTCTAAGATGTGTAGACTTCATAAGTCTATCTATGGCCTTAAGCAGAGCCCCAGAGCTTGGTTCCATAAGTTCTCAGACCTGTTTGAAAAACACTGGTACAGACGTTCCAATGCAGATCATTCCTTGTTCGTACAGAAGACACCCAGAGGTATTATTGCAATTATGGTGTATGTAGATGATATCTTGATTACAGGTGATGATGAACAGGGAATTCAGAGGGCGAAAGAAATGTTGGGTCGTGAATTTGTCACCAAGGACCTTGGAGTTCTTAGATATTTTCTGGGACTAGAATTCTCCAGAAGTCCTCATGGGATGATAATGACCCAGAGGAAATATGTCACGAGCCTGCTGAGTGAAACAGGAATGCTTGGTTGCCGACCTGCCACTACACACATGGATCCCAGCATGAAACTATATGATGACGACACTGATGAGGTGGATAGGAGAAGATACAGAGAACTGGTGGGCAAGCTTCTATATGTTACTATTACCAGACGTGATATCTCCTTTGTTATGAGTCGGGTGAGCCAGTTAATGGAGCAACCACGTCAGGTGCATATGGATGCTATACATAGGATACTCAGGTACCTTAAGTCATCTCCAGGTGCAGGTCTGCTGTTTAAGAAAGACAAGGAGATTACTATCTCAGCATGTGCAGATGCAGATTACGCAGGATATCCTAAGGATAGGAAGTCGACCACTGGATTTGTTGTGTATGTTGGAGACTCTCTGGTCTCATGGAGAAGCAAGAAGCAAACGGTTGTAGCAAGATGCGGTGTTGAGTCTGTATATAGGGCCATGGCCCAGGTCAGTACAGAAATGATGTGGGTGAAGTCTGTGCTTACAGATATATATATAAAAGTCCCTCTTCTTATGGCTCTGGAATGTGACAATCAAGCTGCTCTATTCATTGCAAATAATCCAGCGTTTCATGAACGTACCAAGCACATTGAGGTAGATTGTCACTTCATACGAGATATGATTCAGAAGGGATTTATTTCTACATCCCACGTTAGCTCAGGGGACCAAACTGCAGACATCTTTACCAAGGCGTTACTTCGAGGGTCGTTCCAGAAGTGTTCATCCAAGCTGAGCATGATTGACATCAATGCTCTACCTTGAGGGGGAGTGTAGAGATATGTGTTATTCTTTGTTTTGTACCTTTTGGTATTTTCTTTTTCCCGTTGGACTCTTCATGTATTTTACACATAGGCTACTCTCCTATATAAGAGAGCCTAGGACGTATGGAATAAGACATGTCTCTTATTTTTCCCAACACTAATGACCTAAGAAAAGGGAGACCGGACATCCTAGCTATGCAAAACCTCCAGTCAAGGTCTAAAAAAGCTAAAAAGGGAACGAGGTGGTTTCCCTGGAATCGAGGCGAGGTATAGCCTTGAGGCAGACAAGGCGTAAGCCTCATTTTACAAGGAAAAAAGTTATAAAAACTACAATAAAATATATATTAATGAAATTATATATATTCGACAATTAATAGTTAAAAAAAGATGATATTGAGCAATATCATCACCATGTCAACGATATTCGGTGATCTTCGAAGAAATTGCACCTAAAACCTCCATTTTCTAGCAATATGGGACAATGTAGTAATATCTCATGAGATATCCGTCCAAATCAAGTAAATAGAAATGTATATATCTCATGGATTTCGAAACCCCCTAACAGCTGATATCGATATTATCAGCAATATATCGTGACATTTTGAACCCTTATGTGTCTTCATGTCCAAGTTTCAATGAGCGCTTGCCCAAATATAGCACAAGAGGTAGGTAGTGCACGGTGAGAGTTTCTTCCAAACCCCTTAGAAAGGATTAACCTTAGACTGGCAAAGATCTTTTTTTATTCATTTTGCTATTTGAAGACACTTGAACATCTCTATGAACGTGCCTTTTTTGGGTTAAACGGAGTTACCATTTGGGGTAGAAAGTTATCTACTCCTACCCTTTTTTATTTTTTTGTAGAATTTTAAATGACATGGGGGGAATATGTTAAACTAATAAGAGTAATATGTGTTTCAAATTTCTAGAAACAAGGTTGCAGAAAACGGCAATCGGTACTCGGTCGACGAGATCACTAAGGACTAATCGACAATCAGACGACTAATCAGAGTTAGTCGGCCATTAGTCAATTTTGAATTTTTTTAATCATTTTAAATATATAAATCAATTTTTATACACATATTCTTATATCTTTACATTTATTTTTATATTTTCTATACTATCATAACGAAATAAAAGCAGTTGTCTTTAAATATAACATTAACCATATTAGAATAAGTTTGCTTTAAAAAAATCAAAAACTAAAAAATAAAAGATATCTGCGTAAAAGTCGGCCGAGTAGTCGGTCGACTAAGCCGACTACTCATCCTGATTAGTCGGGTTGACCGACTAATGGCTGACTAGGCCTAGTCAAGTCGGTTAGCCCTGCCCCCTCGACTCGACTAGTAGGGCTGACTAATCGGCCGACTTTTACAACAATGTTCAGAAATACATAAATTTCTAACCTATCCATCTCGAAAGCAGCAATTTCTGCAATTCTGAAATTATTGAATTTTGATAGTCTAGAGGTATAAGATAAGAGTACCGGATTATTTGAATTTTAAATAATAATACGATGACACTATGTGATGATCTAAATTCCCTCGAGTGTCATTAAAAAATATCATAAAAGAAGGGTGGACGTAGCTAACTTAGCTACCCAACATGGGCAGCTCCCTTTTATCTTTTTTCTTTTGACTCCATGTGCTGAAAATAAGTACAACCTATTTATATATTTCTAGATTATTTATTTTTATGAGGTAGGTTGATGCTTGTAAATGAGCAACGCCGTGTTCAACTGTCCATGCACCCTAAACTCTTCAGTGCCAAAAACCAGGACACAAGGGCATTAAATAAATGGACGTTATTCTAGGCGATTTGCAGATACACTTTCAGTAAATGGAGATTAATTTCTAGAGACATTGAGCTTCATTCAATGAGGAATTTTGGTACAGGGGGCTAGCATCTTCCCGGAAACCTCTAATTGTTAGCTCGAGTATTTACTCTGACCCTTCAATACATCATTGCTGACTACAGCCTATTAAGGGTCAAGCCCCCAGAAACAACATTTTTTGCAGAAGGTGGCGCGCATTCGAAGACCATGAAATCTCTCTTCGTCAAATCACCTGAGGATCAGAAATGGCAATATAATAATCATTTAGTTAGAGCTAAAGATATGATCATCAATAACCAGACTGTGGTTGAAGAACTTGCCGTTTCTATTATGTTCTATTTCTATTGGAATTTAGAGACAACCTTATCATAATTTCCAAATTTCTCTTGAAAATGATTGGTAAATGGTCACTTTGGATGATTGCTCGAAGGAATAAAAAATCATTATCGGTTGGAACTGGCACCGCATAAACATAATAAACGCACCATGTAAGGCGGAGGTGCCATGTAAACGAAGTTTGATTGTATTATTTATTTACATCAATTCCGGCAGCATTCAAACAAAAGTTACATCACGAAAACGTTCGGGCATTCTGTGAGCTTATCATAATCCAACAAAAAACCATAAAGTAATAAATAACTCATATTGGCAGTAGTGGTCATCTTACATCTATTACAATTAAAACTAATTCTAGCAAAAATACCAGGCCTTAAGAAAACAGATATTAGATGTGATCTTAGTAATAGCAACTATAAAGCAACAAAAATAATACCGGGATAAATACTTCAGCGCACGCTTCAAAATCTCCCAGAAGCTCCTTCGATAGAAAGTTCAAAAGATGGCAAGCCTACAAAAAGGAACGTGTATAAAATTATTATGGACTCATCAGTGAATATGTGTTCTAATATTTAAAAAAGAATCCACTTCCACGATGTTCACTTCGGCAGATATGTCTTTGTTTGATCACCAAGTTATGACTTCTGTACAATGATATTAAATTTTCAAATTCCAAAGCCAAGTAATTTATTTCAGACAACCATGTTCAACGTTTATGCATTGTCTAACCAAAAAGTCGCACCTAAGGACAAGGGAATAGCATTTTTCAAGTTGAAATTATGACACATGCATCATCGTAAACTGGAAAAGTCATTTTTTTAACACGAATACAGAAAATATCAATGAAATGCAGCGCATGGTAACACATAATACATATTTAAAAATGCATCGGAATAACAGGAAGTGCCTTATCCCCCTTCTTCCCAGACACCTAGAATTATATTCCCCACCACCTATATTAATTCTGTGCCAAAAATAAAATGAGATCGTGTCCTCTTTTAGGAAAAAAAGGGTATGACAATGAGAAGATGCCTACCTTTAAAGTATAAAAAATAAGAATGGAAAATCATTAGACTCTTAGCAGGCCCAATCACATTCTTCATATACATCCCCTCACTCTGGAAGATTTTTCTGATAAGACACTCACCCCGGAAGATAGAGCCATAAAAAGAAATTAGGTCTCTGTCAGAGAATACCACAAATACCCCCAAAATATAAAATGTGTTTTCATGTCTCAATAACCAATTCCAGGAAGAATAAATGCCAACACATCTTACGAAAACCATATTTGACCATGAAAACACATCAATCAACAGCCTTAAGTGCAAGAAAGGGTCTGAAATCCAAACAAGTCAACTCAATTCTTCTATAAGATGGAAAATCCATATGGATAGAGAAAATACTGCGCATTCATAGAGTAGACGGATATCATAATCTCCACCCCAATCTCTACAAAAAGATACCAATCAAGTTAATGGTCATTATAATAGACCTCGCTATCATAGAATTTGTAGCCAATATAAGTGAGATATATGTCCACTGTCCAGAGCCGATGGCCCCAAAAATATGAGATAATCAGAAATATGTCCAGAGAGCCAAGACATGCAGCTCCAATCTTCAGGGTGCAACTTTTATCCATTTCTATTGCTATTGAAAGAAGCACGAAAAAACCCTGAAAAACTCCGGGGTTTAGATCTCCGCAGCTCACACATCAGTTTGACTAGATGCACTCATTTAACCTTCTTCCACTGGTTATAAATTTCTTTGCTCACTCAAGCTCAAGCAAATGCACTTCGCGGCAAAACAAAATTGAGTTGATATGATTTTAAAAAAGCAAGTATTATTATTTCCTTTTAAACATTAAAAAATAAAAAGGTTGTGTTGTGAAAAGAATTAGTTTTTTTGCGGAAAAAGTAAATGATCCATATTTATGCTATTAATGGAATAAGTTCATACAAGACAATTGCAGATAACGACTATCACTGAAGCATAAAGGAATACTGAATTTCTACAATTATATTGTAAGAAAATCTTAATAACTAACATAATTATACAACTACATTGCATCGTTTTAATATTTAATTAGATTTTAACTGATGTTTTATTGCAACGAATATGTGAATAAGTTAATCAGAAATCGTAAGTTCAATAATAGATATAAAAAGAAATATAGAACCATCACTTTGCTTTCTGTGTTAGGAGGGTGATTGCTTAGCCGAAAAAGGAAGATGGTCCTTATAGACGGGAGGACTAGAGCCTTGGATTGGACAGTTGAGAAGGCAGGTTCTTCCTTCAGTGAAGAAGAAGACGAGGAAGTACAAAAGGATGGTCTGACGACAAAGGCTGGAGACTTCCGTCTAGAACGACATGGGTAGTTCATTCAGAAAGGATTAGAACCCATCGAAACCTTACATGAACAAGGTCAGTTCCCACCAGTCTAATACTAGTGCCCAAGATTTCCTTGCTTTGGAAGACCGGCACCCCTTGTCCACTCACGGAGCATCTTCATCATCAGGGAAATCACAAGAGCTTGTTGTTGAGGGATGGGGATTTCCGATTGTTTGCAACAGGACTAGGGGTAGTAGATAAGCTCTTAAGCGGCTAGGCCATATAATGACGCTGGCTCAGCAGAGGCAAGGGCACATTCTCATCATCTCAGATGGAAACTGGAGCCTAAAATCAGTTGAAGTAAGAAACTGACAAGATTCCGAGCGGGAAAAAAAGTGTACGAGTCATCTTGAGATCAAGAAAGATAGCGAGAAGAGGGTGTGGGCCGATCAACCATCAGTCTCAGATCCACTCCTGCCTTCTACCTATATCGCCTTCACTAAGACCAGATTATGATACCATGTTAGAAGTTTTCCCTCAAACCGCCAAGGTTTTAAAAAACGAAAGGTGAAACAAGGCGTTTTCCCTGGAGGCAAGACAAGGCATAGTCTCGAGGTGGTCGCGGCGTAAGCCTCAATTTGCATAAGAAAATTCTTACAAAAAGTTTAATAAATATATTTACTTATGAAATTCTCTTAATTGACATATATATAATATATAACATTGTAATATATAATGAAATTACGAAGATAAGAATGAGAAATAAAGGATATGTAAATTCCATAAACCAATCTACTAAAATTCTACCCAATCAAAAATATCATTGGCTATAATTGTCAATAAAGTATATGAGACAACATATTTTTCGCTAAAAATATTGTGGTGCATAAAAATTATGATTAGATGTACTTGTTATATGATTAATATATAAAATTTGACAACAATGACATGCCTTGAATGTAATCTTATTTTTCTAATTAGTATATTACGTCGCTCATTATGCCACCTTTCTTAACGCTAGCTTTTCTTTAAACTTTATGGATTGTGTATTTTAAAGTGCAATATTAAGAATTTCTTGAAAAAAATTGACAAGTTTAATGCTCAATATGAATATGAACAAACTTAAAATTCCAAGCATTCATCTTGTAAATATATATACCCTAGACAAGTATACATTGATAAGCATCTAAAACTATCAATAAGATAATTTAAATCCTTAAAAAATGTTTTAAAATTCAGAAAACACCTCACAGAATGCCCAACCCTGCCTCGACCATCTGAGGCATACGTCTCATCAATACCGTCTGAGGCATACGCCTCGAGGCTAAAAAGCCCCGCCTCGTTTCACCTCGAGGCTAGCCTTTTAATACCATGCAAACCGCCCCATGAATTAGTGATTCCGAAACACCTAAACGAAGGGCACTCACTAAGACAGAAGCCCAACACTAATGGGATAAGAACCATTAAAAACTAACCTCGTCTACTCGTTAAACAACTGCCTCTGTTTTCTTTCCCCTCAAGCCCGCCCACCCCTAGGACATATTGATCCGAATAATCCGAATCTGACCCGATTAAGGGTCTGCATGATTAATTAATATTGAATAAACCCAGATTGATCCATTGATCACAAATCAAATTTTGTTCGGTCGCAATCGACCAAAACTCGATCGCATTGTAATGTATGCCATCCAAAAAACTGAGACAATCAGAAATCGCTAAATAAACTAAGACCACCCAAAAATCTAATCGACAAAATAAGGCCAACAAAATCAATTGTTCGTTGATCGATGGTCATTTGATATTTTAAAATCACAAAATTTAGTCACACACCAAGATGCTCCAAGTTGTAGGTGCAGCTCAAGATCTGCTACTTCTGCTCTCCATGTTGTAGGTGCAGCTGCTGCAATTACAGCCTTCGATGCTCCAAGTTTAAGCATTGATTGGAGCTACTACAAGGTAGTTGCCATCTTGTTCTTACAACCAATGTGTGTTGTTGTGTGTTGCTCAAAAGCAGTCATTCTGGTTGTTGGAAGACCTCTTCTCCTCCCTTGCTGCAGCATGAAAACACATCTTCTCCAAATTTGAAGAACAAGAGGTACAATCAAGGTTGCAGAAGTCAGTAGTCGGTACTCGAACGGCAGGGTCACTGACTAAGGATTAATCGGCAGTCGGGAGAGTAATCGGATTTAGTCGGGCATTAGTCGGTTTTGAATTTTTTATTTATTTTAAATATAAAATTCAATATTTAATACATATACTCTCATGTAGATTCATATATTTAGCAGTTTTAATACGTTTAATAGCTTAAAAAATTATAGCAAGAGAAGAAAAAATGAAGAAATTGTACAAGAGGAAAGATTCTCATAATAAACAGCTTTTCATTCTCTCCCAATAGTACACAACGGTAAAATGATTAATCATGAGGCTTCTATTACTTTAGCCTTCTTTTCCTACCAATGTCAAGCAAAACCTTAAATGTCGGTTTCGGTCCACATTTCGGTATCGACCAAAATAGAATTTCGATGGAATTTCAGTGGAATTTCGATCGAAATTTTGGTCATTTCGGTCATTTTTGTACTAGGACCCCCATATTTCGGTCATTTCGGTCATTTCAGTCGAATTTCGATTTCGACTGGATATCGATATTCGACAGAAATTCGACCGAATTTCGCTGAAATTTGAGGCCATGATGTCAAGCTTTTATAAGCAACATCGGGATAGTTGTAACATAAGTTTAGTTTGTCGTCTTAATGTTAACATGAAGCCTCAGAAATGAAGATTAAGAATTCATGTTACTATTTTTGGCAATCATTCAACTTCTTCATAAAAAATGGTACGATGCATTTTCTTGAGAGTGCACAGATTCTTAGTATAATATGCAACCATTCTACTTTTTCATAATGCAGAACCATCCGCATCACATTGGTACCACAGAAATGCAACAAAAGCACAAAAGGAATATACTTGTCTAAATGATGGTATTTAATGTGTTCATCCACAGCTTTCAATGCAAATTAATACTGAACCAAGTAATAACATCTAAGATTAAGTAGAGAAAATCTACATAATTACATCGAAGATCAAGCATTAAAGTAAAATCATGCAAGGAAAAACAAAAAAAATGTAAAAAAATTCTAACCAAGTCATCAGAGGTCGGAGAACACAGAGAAGGGGGCGACTGAGGACCAACACCAAAAGGAGTTATCGTCTAGATGCCGACAACGCGGAGGAGGGGGCGGCGATGCGATGGAGGTGGCGACATGGTAGGTTCAAGGGGGCAACGGCACGAAAGAGGGAGCTCCTGCTCAGGGGGGTCGGGGGTCGGGGGGAGGTTCAAACGAATGGGTACTAGGGTTACTGTTAGACAGTAACCCCAAAATCCATCTAAGTAGGTTATCGGGTTCTCCATCTAAGCGGGTTATTGCATTTCCCTATGCAAAAGTCGGCCGCCTAGTCGGCCGACTACTCGCCCGTTTAGTCGGGTCAGACCAACTATAGGCCGACTTGGCATAGTCAAGTCGGGTACCCCCCCCCCCCCGACTCGACTAGTCGGTCGACTTTTACAACACTGGGTACAATCCCTATTTCCCTTGTTGCTGCCATGTATGTACAATCATATATTATCCGCATTATGCCATCCATAATATTCACATTTTTGCCTTCATTATGAGGAGTGAAATCTCAGCATCTCTTATATAAATATCTTTATCTCAAAGAAGGGACTCAAGGGAGCTTAAACCCAACAGACTGCTCGTTGTGATAACTCATCTCGTTTGAACTCATTCACTCAGAGTCGAGCTTGAGCCCAAGGGACTGCTCGTTGTGATAACTCAGCTCATTTAAAAAAATCAAGATTTTTTTAGAGTAGCTTGTACGGTATAATTGATGGTAACATATACTACTTGTGGACACCAGTTTAAGTCTGTTAGAAAATAAACATGCGGAAGCGAACATGGAAAAGATAAAGAACAATAAGAACATCGATATTTAATGTGGAATCCTACTTCGTGAGGAGCGGGATGAAACCACGGGAGAAGCCTTCAAAGGGGCATATGTTTTATGGCTCTTTCTCTCAATGGATAGAGGAGGTATAGGGCTCCTTATATATCCTCCACGGAGCCTCCAAGTCTCACCACTAGACAATGTAGGACAAAACATATGGATGGGGTAAATGGATCTCTCCAGGATCCATTTACCCTCCTACAATACAATAGGCACACATAACAAATACTCCAACATTCCCCCTCAAGCTGGAGCATGCAATGCTCAGCTTGGACAAACAGAAAGAAACTCAAACCACGCTACAAGCAAGGTTCGGGAAAGCGGTATGCGTATGCGTTCGGACAGGTCACTGAATAGCGATTAAGCGGTATGCGGGGGCATATGCGGGGTATATGCGATTCTAAGCGGTTTTCTATTTTTTATTAAAAAATAAATACATATCTATAAAAGTGACTACAATTAAACTAAATTTATGAATAAATGTGGTCCAATAAAAGATTTAAGAAAATTGGCTTTCATGTAGGACTCAAAAATAATACAACTAAATATGAAAGTCTTCAAAGATAGTATTACATAATCTAATTTAATATATAGAATCAAAATAATACAAGATCCGTATCTTAAGATCCGAATTCGATGACCTAGCTTGACCTTAAACGGGCACACAGATCACATATGTGCCCGCACGACCTGCATTTGCGGGCCATATATGCATAAAGGGCGCATAAAGCGGAGCTTCAGGTAATCGGTGCGCTGAGGAGGCCGCTTAGGCATATGCGGCCGCATATGCGGCCGCTCGGACCGCTTTCATGAACAGAGGCTACAAGACACTACGGACAATATCAACCCAACGCGCACAACTGCTGCTGTCGAGGATGTTGCTTCTCATGCTGTGCAGGTGAGGAGGACGAACGGGCTGTAGTGTGAGTCTATTGAATCTCCTCGTCGGAGAGCATGTGCCCTGAACTTCGCCTGTCAGAGTCACTGCAACTGGAAATGAGTCTCCTCGTCGGAGTACTATGGCCCGCCACAATATGTGGACAACTGCTCCATATTTGAAAAGGGTCGAACTGAAAAAGGTCGTGGAAGTGCAATCCTCGTCGGAGTTCGCGGTCGCTGGAGAATGGAGTCTGAACTCTGAAAGTCTCCTCGTCGGAGAACTGGGTCTCTCCCATCTGGCACAGAGAATGGTACACTACACTGGAGTACCTATGATACCACATGAAAACCCTTGCCAACATGGGATAGGGAATGGTCCTCTACTCTGGAGTCACTATGGCTCAAATGAAAACTTTGGTCGAAACAACAAGAAGAAACATTTTTTACACTAGATTATATTCTAATGGAATTTCGGTGAAACGGTCGGAAATTGGGAAAATGACTTGAAAACTCATTTTTTCAAATTTTAAGATTTCCAATGCTGTTTAATCAATAAAAGATACATAAATACAAGTTTTTTTTGCTTATAATAAGATGTTATAATGTTCAATTCCTTAAAATAATGATTTTGGTCATCATATCAATGACCGTCCAGAGTGAAATTGTGAAATTTCATATTTCAGTACACAGTTAAATTTTGGCATTCAATTTTTCTGTCAATTCTCACAAGAATAATAATACTTTATTTAAAAATAAAATAAGACACACACACAAACACGAATATTTAACATGCATGCCAAAATAAATGCATAGTAGCGCTTTTGGTCGTAAAGTGTATGTTATATGAGACAAACAAATTAATTAACACCAAGAAATTGTTTAGCATTCATAACGACAACCTACGTCCAGCCTAATAGTAGAAAAATAGTTACATTCAAAGACTTGGAAGGTTGTTAACAGCCTACCACACGTACAGACACACGTACTCCTTATAATAGAGAGAAGTAATAAGAGAGTTCTAGAAAAGAACAAACTTCTGGTGTCTTGTGAGTTAAAATGATGCAATGTAATATATTAATATGTGGGGGCAAGGAAAGCCCAGAAAAGATATGCAAGGAAAAGAAGAACTCTGAAGTTTGTTAATATGCAAGGTCCTACCTAATAGTTACAGTCAAGTTGGCCTAGGAAAAGATAACAAGATGGTTATATAAAGATTCTAACTGTGAAGATTCTGAACTCTGAAGTTAGCATTCAAAGATGAAAAAAATACATATTTGGCATCTCGAAGTATGTTAAAAAAAGATGTGCTATGAAAAAATATGGTAAAATACTTACCTTACTTGGAATTTGAAAACTTGGCTCTCGAAGACTTAAGTTGGGTTGTGAATTGTGACGTATGAAGTTGTGAGATGGAATTAGAACATATACAATATATTTACTAGGTTTAAAGAGGACCCTTAATGGCCTTATTTATTACAATGGTGGTTGGAATAGTGGCTTATATTGCAATGGTGGTTGAAATAGTGACCTTTAAATTTCATTTAGTGGCCAAATAGTGCCTATGAATATCAATAAGTGGCCTAAACATGACATGGTGACCTAGAACAATTTCAGTCGAAATGGACCGAAATTCCACCGAAATCCGAGAAATCTATAAACAATATCCACATAAATGGACCGAAATGACCGAAATACGATCGAAATTTCGACCGAAATCTTGGAAACTAATATTATACATGGTTTCGATATCGGTATCGCCACGAAACCCAATTTCGACCGAATTTCGATAGAAATTCATCGAAAATTCGGTCGAAATTCGCCGAAAGTTAAGGCCATGACTACCAAAGATGGCAAACATGTGCTCATCTGAAAAGACCGCAAACATGTGTGTGTCTGAAACTGTGTCTCTCTCTGGAGAACTCGAAAAATGGGCCACTCAAACATGGAGTGCCTTGAACTTGGATTCTGACCAATCTGAATGTCGAGTCTAAAATCTGATAAATTCTGTAGAGTCTGAACGAATGGCTGGTCCGGAATCTGTCGTCTGAATCTGGAGAATATAAACTTGTGACTCTACATATACTCCCCCTTTCCCCCATACTTGTCGGAAAATTGACATCGACCAAGTTGGGAGAATACATGATAATATGAGGAAAACATAAAACCAAATAAGCTGATTACCCCGGCTTCTCAAAACATGGATAACAATTGACCGTTTCATTTTTTGCCTCTCCCTTTTTTTGCAATTTTTTAAATAAGTCGTGATAACATTTTTGCTTTTCAAACTTTTTTTAATTGCGTACGGCTTTTTTTTGTACCTGCGTTTTCCTAAAAAATTCTTTTTTATTTATTTTTTCTTTTTTTCTTTTTCCTTTTTTCTTGAACGCACGGGCCAACTTAGGCCCAAAACCTCTCACTTCTCTTTTTTTTCGAAGAAGACCCCCCCTCTCTCTCTTTTGAATTTACAACTCCCTTTTTAAGGGACCTGCTACCTTCCCTTTTTTTACAAACAAGACCCTCCATTTTTTTTAAATCAATCGATGGGGCCATGTTGGGCAGCCCCATGCGTACAAATACTAGGGTTCCCAGTTGGGAACCCCTTTCCACGCAGGAGTCAACCCCCCAGGGGTTTCTTTGATTTCCGTCGCCGCTGCCACAGATGGGGCTGCCGCCTAAAGGTGGGAGCCCGGAGGAGCGATGCTTGCCTGATGCGTGGAGTCGGAGGAGTGCAGGGTCGCGCCTGTAGGCGCGCTCCAGGGGAAGGTGCGGCTGCGCGAGGGGGATCTCGATCTACTTCTTCTTCGAGTGCTGCCGCTCTGAGAGGAGAAGGTGGTGCGCTGGGGCCAGAGAGGAGGCGCGCTCGCCTGGACTCGCGTGACCTGAAGATCCGGGCCGCTGCTGGAGATTCGCCGCTGCGAGGAGTAGGGTGGTGTTGCTGTGTATGATGGAGAGGCGCGAGATCCTGGAGGACGATGCCGCTGGCGATGCTCGATGGGAGGAGGCAACCGCATGCGTAGAGGCGAGGGCGTGTGAGTACGGGGTGCTGCAGCCAAGGGCATGTGGGTCTGGTGTGCGCCCCAGGGTGCGCTTGGACTACGTCTGGCAACGATGGAGCCAGGGTTGCGGCCTGAAACGTGATGAAGGAGGCCTCGCATATGCACGTGCCTCCGCCTGTGCGCCGGTGCTGCTGCGTGCCTGGTATTGGAAGAGGCATGAGATCCGTCGCCGATAAGATTGCGCAAGGAGATCGGATCTCCTGCGATATGAAGGTGCGGCAGGGGCTCCTGCGTTGGAGAACTTGAAGATACCAATGTCACTGCATGATGACGAATATTTTAGGACTTTAAGAAACACGATAATAGAACTTGAACATGATGTGCACAGATCTTGAACATAACTTCATAAAAATTCCATCTTTAAGAACGAACCAATAATCGGATCTCGAATCAAAATAAAAAACACGATGAAAACCTCAAAATCGAACCCGCTCTGATACCATGTTAGAAAATAAACATGCGGAAGCGAACATGGAAAAAGATAAAGAACAATAAGAACAACGGGATTTAACGTGGAACCCTACTCCGTGAGGAGTGGGATGAAACCACGGGAGAAGCCCTCAAAGGGGCATATGCTTTATTGCTCTTTCTCTTAATGGATACAGGAGGTCTGGGGCTCCTTATATAGCCTCTACAGAGCCTCCAAGTCCCACCACTGGGCAATGTGGGACTAAACATATGGATGGGGTAAATGGATCTCTCCAGAATCCATTTACCCTACTACAACACAATAGGCGCACATAACAAATACTCCAACAAAGTCCATATAGAAACATTTTTTAAGAGTCCACTGGAATTAGTAGCATTCTGCCATGTCATTAATAAGAATACCAATTATACAACAAGCACTACCATTCAAGATTTCAAGGAAGGAAAAATGCTCAACACATTTTCTATGTGTGACAATTCCTAAAGACCACATATTTCCGTTGCATCTGAAACTCATAGATTTACTCTCTCCATTGCATCTGAAACTTTTATCTGACATGGGAGCTATGACAGGTTCGTTAGCTCTTTACTTTTGTTGAAAGTTGTCAGATGGAGCTACAAGTTCATGATTTGTAAACCAGCACATCTTGGTCAGGGATGTCATCAATAAACTTCAACATCTTGGTCAGGGATGTGATCAATAAACTTCAACATTGACTTATACTGGTGAGTAAAATAAGTATGTAGTAAGTAATCTCTAATCGATGATATTTCTAATTGGAAGGGAAAAAGATGCACAATAAAACTTCAAACTGAGTAGGGTAATTCCGGTAATTGACTTTATCTAGACTTTGTATCAAAAATAAATAAATAAAAATAACCCATCTTCTTTTTTTCAAACACATTACTAATCAGTCAACTAATCCCTTGTAACGGTAGGATTTATGAGGATGGGAAAAACCATTCCTATTACTATTATGCGTAATAAGTTTTATCAAATAATCGTTCAGAATAATCTACTAATCGCTATGGATAGATCATTGACCAAAAGACTTATATATGTGCAATGAATTACATAATGGATTGAGAAAGAATTGAGTAACCAAGCATGTGTCAAATGTTGGGAATCAAGGATGCCTGACAATAAATAGTGTCGGTCATGGTGACCTTATACATGATTGTACAAGGGTGCGGTAACCCTCAGTTGGGCGAAGGATAGGAAGCCCAGTTAGGGCGGCAGCCGCCAAGTTCGCGAGTCTAGGATCCTAAAACTTTTTAAGGTTTTTACGCGAGCTCGCATTGTTTTTACGCTTCGCTGGGATCTCGGGGTTTGACGAGTTCAGTTGATCCTCTTTCAGAAGGGTGTCTAAGCTAGAGGACCCTTAGTTTTGGTTTTTTTGCGCTCTTTTGCCCGTGTGGTAGGGTCGATTTTCTGGAGTGGCTTAGTGCAGAAAGTCTCTCATCCATCTCAAGTGCGTAGTTTGGGAGTAGGCCTAGTCCTCTATTGGATCGCACTTCCACTTAGGGAGCGAGACGAACGAGTTTCTTAGGATACTTCTTAACTGCTTGAGTTTTGGTTACCGTTCCGCCAATAGACTTGGCGATGTGTTACAATTGTGATTGGTTACAGCATAGTTGGATACATGTGAGCTTGGTACAGACTCATTAATCATCGTCAACCATCAATCATCGACAATTATTCAGATCTTAGAATTACTACTACAAATGTTAGGAGAAGCTACTTGACGTGTTAGGAACGTAGGATGCAATATACCTCACCGCATGTCTACGGAGACACCCCAATTCTAAGGTTTTCTTCACACCTTAGAGTCATAGTGGGAGGTCACACTCAAACCAAGACCACAAACTACACACTAGACTTGCGAAATTAGACAGAAATAGAGATCAGATCAGAGACTCATCATCCTCAATATCAAGATCCATCAACATTATCTCTAAGTGATAAAAAAATAATATACTTATAGGTCATTAATAAATAAATGAAAATGTTATTTAATAAAAAACCATTTTCCACGCAAGAAGCTTGTAAAATTTAAATACCAACACATATCTATTTGTTTTCTTTTGAAACTACTAACTTACCTGTTATTGTTTTAATATATTGGATTGTATGCAACAATCGTTGGTGTTCTCTTGTTTACTATCATGCTTGGCAGGTAAAGCATCTGCATCGTAATAGTTGGCTGATGATTCCGAGTTTCCGTTGTTATACACGACATGACACTTGTTACAGTTTAAGTACATAATAATGTATGATAATTTTCTTTCTCTTCTGTTATATTTTGGGAAACATGTAGACATTGTCAGTCTTTCCTATTATATGTTATATATATGGAAACCAATGCAATGTAAATTTGTGACACTTCTTATTGGCTATGTGATTGTTATGAATGTCATTCCGAAACGCGAAAAATTTTCCCTAAATTTATGTAATTCACTGCAATCTCTAGTGAATCTAATATTGCGAGGTAACCCGGATCCGCGGGCAACAACTCAACACCCCCCCACCCCCGCCATCGAAGCAAGCAATAACATACTAACATACAATGATTTATCCATTCGACGATTCCAAGAGTTTGATTGTTACACCACGACTTTCTTGCTCTGTCTATCTTAGAAATCGAGGATCAACCCGAAGGGTCACGAATTCGATCAATATTGGGTTGTCTAATTCTGGCTTTCAACAGACCACAAACACAAAGATTCTGTTATGTAAAGAAAGAAGCCACTCCTGCATCATCCCTTGCAATTGATGTATACCAAAATTTAACCAATTTAATCAAAAGCAATTGTTAAACATCATAAATAAAAAAGATAGGAAAAAGATTACAAAAAAAGAGGTTGTCTTCTTTCCATTAATACCACATCTCTATGATAAATAAAACTTTAAAGATTAGTATAAATATATTTATATGTAGACATTTCATAATTATTTTAAAAAAAATATTATATTGTACATATAATATAAAAGGAGACTTAATTGGAGAATTATTAAGATTTGAAGTGGATGAGCAAACATACTGTAAAGTGGTCAACCAAAGTTGAATCCCAAAAAAAGGTGAAAAAAATTAGAAAACTAAATAATAGAAATATGCAAAATATAATCTAGTGTAAAAACTTTTCAAATGGAATATCATACGCATGCATCAAATCCATGCTACTTCGGGTATATCGATGTTTATGAAGAACTCAGAAACCAATATTAAACAAGCGAAGGTTCTTTTTTCCTAGAAGAGTTAGTGTGAAAAAATATAGCTGATAGTATAAAATTATTATTTATAATATTAAAGAAAAGGGAAAAAATATACCTTTGAAATTTTGTACAATCATCGTTGAGATGATAATAATTGATGGATTATCAATATGATGAACCATATCTTTTGTAAATTCAGCAACAATAATGTTTTTTAAAGAATTTCTTCTTGTTGTTCACAACTAGATTTAGAATAGTTCATCCACAATAATGTTTTTTTAATTTAATAGTATCTACGTATAATATTAACTGAAATAGACATAAAAATTTAAACCTAAGATCTTCAATTTCTAAGTTTTTTCATGTGTTTGTCTTCTATTTATGAATATGTATGAATTATTTGTGACACTTAACGAAATAGTATCCCATAAACATTTGGAATAATTTGTAAAAAAGTAAGATGATTCTTTAAAATTTAATTTCGCATTATAATCTAATTCCAAATACTGATTCGATGGATTTCTCTAAAAGTCGGAGCTTTGAGATCATCAAAACCAACAAAAAATTATATCATAGAATAATAACATAATTTCCACGCTAGCGTTTAATGGATCTTCTGGAATTTTAAAAAAAATTATTTAATTTTTTATGTATTTTAAAGTTTTATGTGATTATATGATTAATTTTAGCTTTATTAAAAAATATAAGATCATATTTATTTTTCAAATAAATATTAATATTGTATATAGTATAGTATTAGATAATTTCAAATGTTTTTATTACAATTTTTATAATACGCAGTTGAATTAATACAAATTGATTAAGGTACAAATAAAATCCCTTTAAATTAACTTACATTTGATTTGTGAGATTATTATAAAGTTAGAAGGAGAAATGGAGATAAAGAGGAACCAGGAAACAGAAAAAACGGGTAAAAAGAAAGAGTTTTTGTATAGTTATAAATTTAGAAAGAGAGAGAGAGGAGAGAGGAAAGAGGAGGCGTGGGAGATAAAAGACATGAGAGAGAGAGGATTTTCTATAGTTATAAATTTAGAAAGAGAGAGGGAGATAAAATGAGAGACGAAAGAGAAAGACGTGGGAGAAAAGGAGGGGGAGAAACGACAGGGAGAGAGAGAACGGGATGGAGTTAGGGAGGCGAGTGGAAATCGAAAGGGGGAGAATGGAGAAGGGAGGCGCAACAGGTGAGCCATCCACATGTCAAAAAGCTAGGTAAAAACCCAACTTTATAATAGGCATATAGATGCAACCAGTTCTGCATTTCCAGTTGAAAAATCTTTGGCACGAGTAACTAATATTAACTAAACCCTACGGGTACGTTCGGTAACCGGGTCACCTCGAGGTATCCGGTTTACCACTCTCTATTCTTAGGTTGGAATCATGACCTCAAATTTCAACGAAATTCAGTAGAATTTCTGTCAAATATCGATATGCAGTCGAAATCGAAATTCGACTGAAATGACCGAAATGTGGGAGTCCTAGTACAAACAATGACCGAAATGATCGAAATTCCGTCAAAATTCCACCGAAATTCTGTTTTGGTCGATACCGAAATGGTGACCGAAACTGACATTTAGGGCCTTGGTTGGAATTCCATCACAAATCATAGTGACATCACATCACATTCCTTATTCCAACCCTCATAATCATCCCAAAACAGCCACTATTCACATCAGGTTATCCCAACCCACTCTAACCCAGTAACCAAACAGGCCCACTGTTTGGTTGTTATGGTATACCGGAGCACTGTAACATCTGGGATTCGCGAAAACACGAACCTGGCCCGATTAGGGTCCGATTAACCTGATAAGTTGTTGGTCAATGCCAAACAACTTAAAATGATCAATTGGTCATAAATCAAAAGTCGCTCGGACGAAATCGAACAAAAATCGGACGCACCGTAATGTGTGGCATGAAAAAGCCGCGATGCAAATTCGGAAACTACGAAACGAAACGAGACCGCCTAAAAATCCGATTCTACGAAACAAGACCAACGGAATCGACCGTTCGTCAATCGGAGGTCGTTTGATATTTTTTACATCGCAAAATTTAACCCTCAAACTGAAACCGTATCTCGAAAAATTCGGATGCTCAAACCCGATCAAAAGTATATCAATATTATACTCATATTGATTGTCGTTTAGAGACGATCGAATAGAGATATTTCATGTAGAAATCCGACACTCGAGGTGTGAATTCGATCAATTTTTGTGAGTCAAATAAAAGAAAAAAATAAAAAATTTTATACAGGCAGGCAGCAGACCCAGGAGTTGCCATTTGGTGTTCGATTTTTCTCCACTTGGGTTTTGTTTAATTCCCCTTGGCAATAGACTCAGCCTATTCCCACTATATATATATATATATATATATATATACCAACTTTTCCCTCTTCATTCTTGCCGTTTACCATCAAAATCCAACGAGAGAATAAGCTCCAGCCTTTCTCTTGTTGCTGCACAAGACCTCCAGCTACTATTGTTCCCCTTCCCTACAAGCCTGTGGTGCTCCATTGGAGCTTAATCTGCTAATCCAGCAGCTGATTAAAATACTGTTGTAGATCCCACATATCTTCCATTTCAAGATTCCAAGGTACAACCTAATCCTCCCATCTTTGCTGCCAAGCATGGCAATTTAATCATGACCAATTCCCTAATTAATGCCCTTGTTGAGCAAATATGATAAAATATATAGGGACTTTTGGATGTATTTATTTCTAAACTTTAGATCTAAAATGGGAATCTAAATTCAAGACTAAAAGAAAGAACGGGGGTTTGATAGAATGTGATGCGTTCTGCAATCTGTTTTAAAAAAATTATATATGAAATTTTTTTGGGTTGAACGAATTTTCAGTAAGTAATCTGGTAAGTAATCTGCTAAGTAATCCGTTGCTTGTATATATATTAATTCTAAAGCATTTGTGTAAATCTCAAACAGGATTATTTTATATATATAACAGGCAGTAACTAGTACAAGCAGTAAATATGAGACTTCTCTGGAATTTTAAAATTTAAATGTCCTGGAATCTACAGGAATCTTTAAAGTTGTACTCCCCAGAATTTGGAATTTACAATGCAAGTCATGAGATGTGTTTTAATAATACATAGGTAAAATATTTCTTTTTCTTCAACTCTGTGACATTTTCTATAGTAACAATGTTGAATAAATACAAAGTTTAATGGTTGTTTAAATTAAATAAATGAATAATAATTCGATGATGAACTTTAATAAGTTTTATAGCTTCGAGAGAAATGTAAAAAAAATTGGAAATTTAATGTTTGTCATTGAGATACAGTTTGGGTAGTAAGACTGTCAAGAATGTGTTATAGAACCTTCTCTTAGTTAAGTGTTTGTTATGGTTTAGTACAAAAGTGACACTAATTAAGTATTCTAAAGAATTTTCTATTGACTTATTGCTGTGGTTTTTGAATAATTTATCTACCATGTTTATAATTAAAACATAACACAAGGAACCCTTGTGGGCTTGTTGGTTAGAAAAGAGTGTTTTTATGTTTCAAATACGTCATTAAGATCTAATACAAACCCACCTAACTGACCATGATCTTATGTTATATACATATATATGAGAGACCCTTTGCTTCGTTGACCCTTTGTTTTAGGATACCCATGCGGAGGATCTTCAGTTTTTTATTTTTCGTACGAGCTTGTTTGCCCGTACTAGTCGGGTCAGTTTCTAGAGCGACTTTTCGGGAGAGTCTCTCTCACCCGTCTCAGTGGCGTAGTTTTGGAGTACACATATCCCTCTATTGGACCGCACTTCCAATTAGAGGGCGAGACGGAAGAACCTTTTGTTGGTTACCTCACCGCTTGATTTTTATTTTCACCAACAGACTTGACGATTCTACATCGAGATCATCCATATCTACATCTAAGTCATCGAGAGTTGCATCTGAGAGAGTTACAGTCAAGGTTTGGAGGAAATCACAATTAAAATTGAGTTGATTAGAAGTGATTATAAACTGCTTCGAAATCCCTATAAGTTAGTGGACGTGTTGGGAACTTAATTAGGATGCATTACACAACACCACATGCCTACGGAGGCACCCCAACCCTAAGGCACTTTTAATACCTTAGAGTAATAGTATGAGGTTACACACAGACCAAGATCACAGATTATCCACTAACTCAAAAGAGTAAATAGAATTAAGAATCAAATCAATCATTACTATATCAGTCCATTATCAAAAAACCATGACATAATCTCAATGACCAGAAAATAGCATCTACATGTGTCATCAACTCTATATATAAGATCCACAACATGATCTCCAAGGCCCAAAAACATGATCTTTAAAACACAGGAAATCATTATATGTTTAGGGTTTTTCATCTAAACTTTATATAAATATATATGGGAAGAATGGGAAAAAGGGGGGAACATGTGAACTACATACCAAACTATTGAAAATCATTCTCTACGCAGGTAGTGGTAGATTTTTCATCATACATGCCTTTCTACTTGCTCTTTTGAAAATAATTAAATGACTGCTTATTTTATAAAAAAAATTTGGGAGGAACCAGCTTCCGCTGACGCATCTTCTTTCCTAACATGTTTTGGTAGGCAAACAACCTGCTATTCAGTAGTTGTTGATGTTTCCAGGCGATAGGGTATATACCATACGATATGTTATTTTTGTTCAGTTTTTGGTTCATTTTATGATGTAAATGCTTCTCCTAATTTTCTGTACAAAATTTTGGGATATACTGTGTATACTGGCCGATTCTTGTACATGATGTAATTATATAAAAATTTATGAAATGAAATGGTGGTGTTGACACCTGCTCTTCTGGTCCTTGTGGTTTATGAAAAGAATGTGAATGTCATATGCAAATATAGGAGCAGCGAAAAAAATTCATGTTTTCCGTAGCTTATGCAATCTAATGCGAATGAAATACTGTGAAAGTGTTGTAAACAGGTACCCGGATCCTCGGGGTTCACAAGTTTGGTATCAGAGCCGTGATACCCCGATACATACATTCGCAGTATTTTAATTCCGATCGCATTAAATTCTCGGGTAGCGACAGTCTTCCGACTTGTCGTAGTCCGAGAAGGGAAATATGACATTCAGATTCAATTACCACAGAAGTCACCAATTTCATTAATTATCATATTATATCCGAAGAAGAGAAAAAGCATATATCATAGTATCTACGAACAATATATTGTATGACCAATAAATGGTTTTCATGCAGAGACATGGCATCTCGACCAGGCAGGAGACTGCTGACCAGCTGGCACGTATACTGATTGCTCTTACTAATCCTCAGCAGCAACAAACTGCTATGAGAGATCAGCAAAATCAGATTTTGGCACAACAGACAGAGATTGCTGACAGAGAGACATGGAGCTCGGATTTGAGGAACTGTCAGATTCCACCTACCGTCCATCTCACGATGGCACACGCCAGGATCAACGACAGTCAGTAGAGGTACAACAAGCTCATTTCGGTGATCCACTTGAGGACATACCATAGCATGGGGCTGAGGAAGATGGAGACTTCGACAGGGAGCAGGACCCTGTTGACTTTGCTGACGAGGATGCACACGAGTATTCCGCCATTCACAGGCACCAGTCGGTCTTCACTTCCTATCAGCGGGCCAATATCCCATTTTTCGAGGGCACATGTTCACCAGATATTGCTGAGCAGTGGCTGAAGAGAGTGATGAAGGTGTTCAGGATGATTCGCGCGCCATGAGACACGTGGCTATCTTTCATGGAGTATTCATTGACAGACTTTGGAGAGAGATGGTTGGAGGCCGTAGTATCTGAGTTAAGCCGAGAGCCTACATGGAACGATTTCGAAACGAGGTTCAGAACCCACTTCTTTTCTGCGAAGTGGAAGGAGTCCCAGCGCCGACTTTTTGCAGAGATTCATCAAGGACAGATGGCAGTCAGGGATTACTTTATCCGATACACAGAGCAGTCACGACATACACGAGCAGCTGGCGCATTTCCAGATGAGAATCTGGAAAAGTTAATTGACGGCATGCGAGAAGAGGTACAGGAGAAGCTGGTTGGACTACTCATCACATCCATCTCTGAGGCTACCGATGCAACGTAGAAGTTCGAGGACATCATAGGGAGACGTTTTGGGAGCTCGTCTGGAGCAGCGCCTAGGCCGCGATGATCTTTTGGACCGATACGTCGACTGTTTCAGCAGCAGAGGTCATCCAAACGGTTCCGACCTGCAGGTTCATCCTTCTCAGGCAGTGCTCACCCTTCTCCATCGACTACTTTAGGAGGAGCACTTGCCGGACGTGGCACAGATTCCGCTCGACCATCTGGGATGCAGCGAGCAGACAGACCTCCAACAGGATCAGCTCAGAGCACGGACTCGACTACTCCACTTACTAGACCAGTCCGATGTTACCGATGTCACGAGTGGGTACAGTACCGATTACAGTGCCCACAGGCGTCTGGTGAGCCTCAGCCACAGCCTCAAACACAGCGTTCAGGGAGTTTCTGTGGTAGGAACTCCAACTTTAGGCGACAGCAGCAGAGACAGACGTAGAGTGTGGCAGGTTCCAGTGCTGCACTAGCCGGGCAGGGGCAGTTACATGTAGTTACTGAGCAGGCACGTTCAGCCGCTACTGTGGTGAAAGGTATGGTCTCAGTCTTGGGCCGACCTTTCCATGATTTATTTGATTCTGGTGCGACGCATTCTTTTCTTGCTTCGAGGCTACTTACTTCTTTAGGTAGAGTCGCAGAGACCCTCTCTTCTTCATATCACATCCGAGCGCCAGGTGGCCAGCTGTTTGTCATTTATTTGATAGTCAGGCACTTGCCCGTACAGATTGGTTGTCACGAGATAATCGCAAATTGTCTACTTCTACAGCTTGATGAGTTCAACTTGATTTTAGGCATGGATTGGCTATCTACTAATCATGCATTGGTTGATTGTTTTAGGAAAACAGTTGTCTTCAGGATTCCAGATTTACCTGAGATCACTTTTGAGGATACTATACATAATTCCACCATGGAGTACATCTCAGTAATGCGAGCTCAGCGATTTGTTAATCAGGGTTGTGATTCATATCTTGCATTTGTTCGGGAGGTATGTGATCCGGAGCCGATGACACAGGACGTCCGAGTAGTATCAGAATACCCAGATGTGTTTCTTGATGAGCTACCAGGATTACCTCCTAAGAGAGATCGAGTTCGAGATCACATTACTACCAGATATACAGCCGATCTCGATGGCTCTTTACCGCATGGCACCTGCTGAGTTGAGAGAGCTGAAGGTGCAGTTACAGGAGTTACTTGATTTGGTATTCGTGAGACCGAGCACTTCACCTTGGGGTGCTCCAGTTTTATTTGTCAAGAAGAAGGATGGATCAATAAGGTTATGCATCGATTACAGGCAGCTGAACAAGAGAACGGTGAAGAACCGTTATCCTTTGTCGCGCATCGATGATTTGTTTGACCAGCTTCAGGGTTCTTCGGTGTTCTCGAACATCGACTTTCGCTCAGGCTACCATCAGCTGAGGATTCGAGAGTCGGATATTCCGAACACTGCTTTAAGGCAAGGCCCTAAATGTCGGTTTCGATCACCATTTCGGTATCGACCAAAACAGAATTTCGATGGAATTTCGGTGGAATTTCGACCGAAATTTCGGTCATTTCGGTCATTTTTTGTACTAGGACCCCCATATTTCGGTCATTTTGGTCGAATTTCGATTTCGACCGGATATCGATATTCGACAGAAATTCGACTGAATTTCGTTGAAATTTGAGGCCATGCTTTAAGGACACGCTATAGACACTACGAGTTTGTGGTGATGTCGTTTGAGCTTACCAATGCACTTGCAGCTTTCATGGATATGATGTTGTAGGCATACAGAAGGATTATGATTGCACGATCTCTTACCATCCCGGTAAGGGAAACGTGGTGGCAGATGCACTTAGCAGGAGAGCTCATGCTGAGGGTACGACAAATTGGCTATATACATGAGATATACTCTCAGCTTTAACTGAGTGGCATGCACAGGAGAGCGCATCCATTTCCACACTCGTACCTCCGCGATTCAGTAGTTTGTGGGATCGCATTGTCGAACGCCAGAAGACAGATCCTTGGATCCGAGATAGATACATGCGCATCGTCAAGGATGAGGTTGATGACTTTGTTGTGACAGAGTCTATTTTATGGAAGGCAGGACGGGTCGTTGTACCTAATGACAAGCTGTTGCGCAGAGACATCCTTGATGAGGCATACAGTTCACGGCTATCTATCCATCTAGGTAGCACGAAGATGTACCGTGATCTGCGTCGACATTTCTGGTGGATGGAATGAAGCGCGATGTGGCGCAACATGTCAGCAGATGCATGACCAGTCAGATGGTCAAGGTTGAATACCGGAGACCACCAGGATTACTGCAGTCTTTCTCCATTCCCAAGTGGAAATGGGAGAGCATTTCTATGGATTTTATCACGGGATTACCGAAGACACCAGGTGCCCATAATTACATTTGGATCGTTGTTGATAGGTTCACCAAGTCAACCAATCTCATACATGTCAACACAACTTACACTCCATCCAGATAGGCCAAGCTATATGTGCAGAACATTATCAGGCTGCAAGGTATACCACGAGAGGTGGTGTCTGGCAGAGATTCAAGATTTACATCGCACTATTGGCATCAGTTCATGTCAGCACTACAGACAGAGCTGAAGATGAGTTCTGCTTATCATCCGCCGACAGATGGACAGAGTGAGCGCACCATACCGACACTAGAGGATTTGCTTCGCGCATGCACCTTGGAATGGAAAGGGTCTTGGAAGGACCATCTGCCTGTGGAGGAGTTCACGTACAATAACAGCTATCATTCCAGTATCGACATGATGCCATTCGAAGCCCTATACGGGCGGAGATGCCTCACACCTCTCAGTTGGCGTGAGGTAAGTGATCATACTCTTTACTCCGTGGATCTCCTCGAGGAGACTGCGAGAGCTGTTGATATTGTGAGACGGAGGCTTCTAACAACACAAAGCTGTCAGAAGAGCTATGCAGACTGTCGGAGAAGAGATTTGGAGTTTCAGGTATCCAATCTTCTCTTTATTTTGCTACAAATTCAACTTAATCTCGCATATTTAATGATGTTCCTATAAAATTTCAGGTGGGAGATTGGATATTCTTCCGAGTATCTCCCATGAAGGGAATACAGAGATTCGGTGTTCGTGGCAAGCTGGCGCCACGATATGTTGGACCATTCGAGATCCATGCTAGAGTGGGGAAGGTAGCATACCGAGTAGCCCTTCATCCACATCTATCAGCCATTCACGACATCTTCCATATATCCAACTTGAAGAAGTGTGTGCACGACACTCAATATGTCATCAGTTATAAGAATCTTGACGTGGATTCAGACTTGACATGTGAGGAGAGACCGGTGCAGATACTTGACAGTGCTGTGAAGTAGCTTCGCAACAAAGAGATTCCATTAGTCAAAGTACTGTGGCAATGACACGGCATTGAGGAGGCGACGTGGGAGATCGAAGCCGACATGCGAGCACGATACCTGCAGCTTTTATGAGGTAATAACCAAAAAAAATTTTTGTAATAAGATATATGTGAAAATATATGGCTTGTATTCCCTTTGAGGTTTTTATGGGTTTAAAACCCTTTAGGTTTTTATGTCCGCATGAAATTCAATAAACATAAATGACCTTAGCTCGAGTCTAGGGCTAGCTATTGAGTCACGGCTCGATAAGCCAGGCTCGGGCTCGGCTCGATAAGGGCTCGTGAGCTCGGCTCATTAAGCTATTGAGCCGAGCCCGAGCCAGATTTTTGGGTTCGATAGCTTATCGAGTCGAGTCTTGCTCAGCTCGATAACTCAATAACGGGCTCGATAAGGAATATATATATTATACATATTCTATTTGTGAAACTACAATGATTTTTATTTTTATTTGTATTAGTTTTGCAACATTATTAATGGTGGATTATGTGTTTATTTTGTTTATGTAACAACAATGTTGGGTCGACTATGTTGTAGACTTGGATTTTCTACCTTTTATCTATGTTAATATGGGTTATAGTTAGATATTTAGTATTTTTTCGTTTTTATTAACAAGCAGAATGTTACAATATTTATTATAATTTAACTTTTATATACAACTTGGATGGTGGCCTATAGGTAAAGTGGATGATCTTTAAAAAAGAGATCTTGAGTTCAAGCCCAGGCAAAACACTTTTTCGCCAAAAAAACACATATTTCCTTAACGAGCCAGATGGGCTCGATAAGAGGTTCGGGCTTTATAAAGGGCTCGGCTCAAGACTTATCAAGCCCGAGCTTGCTCGATAACGGCTCGAGCCCACCGAGCTCGAGCCCGAGCCCAGTTGGGCTTATCGAGCTCGAGCCCGAGCCCAGTCTTGGCTCGACTCGTTAGGCTCGATAGCCAGCACTACTCGAGTCCCTTTGAGGTTTTTATAATTGTAACATCCGGGATTCGCGAAAACCCAAACTGACCTGATTAGGATCCGATTAACCTAATAAGTTGTTGGTCAACGCCAAACAACCTAAAATAATCAATTGATCAAGAATCAAAAGTCGTTCGGGTGAAATCGACCAAAAATCAGTCGCATCGTAATACGTGCCGCGAAAATGCTGCGACGAAAATTCGAAAACCGCGAAACGAACCGAGATCGCCTAAAAATCCGATTCGACGAAACAAGACCAATGGAATCGACAGTTCGTCGATCGGAGGTCGTTTGATATTTTTACATCGCAAAATTTAATCCTCAAACTGAAACCGTATCTCGAAAAATTCGGACGGTCAAACCCGATTAAAAGTATATCAATATTATATACATATTGATCGTCGTTTAGAGACGATCAAATAGAGATATTTCACGTAGAAATCCGACACTCGAGGTGTGAATTCAGTCAATTTTTGTGAGTCAAATAAAAGAAAAAAATTAAATTTTTTTTATACAGCAGCAGACCCAGGAGTTGCCATTTGCCATTGAATTTTTCTCCACTTGGGTTTTGTTTTATTCCACTTGGCAATAGGCTCAGCATATTCCTTCTATATATATACCAACTTTCCCCTCTTCATTATTGCCGTTTACCATCAAAATCCAACGAGAGAATAAGCTCCAGTCTTTCTCTTGTTGCTGCACCAGACCTCCAGCTACTATTGTTCCTCTTCCCTACAAGCCTGTGGTGCTCCATTGGAGCTTAATCTGCTAATCCAGCAGCTGATTAAGATACTGCTGTAGATCTCACATATCTTCCATTTCAAGATTCCAACCCAATCCTCCCCTCCTTGCTGCCATGCATGGTATTTTAATCATGATCAATTCCCTAATTAATGCCCTTCTTGAGCAAATATGATAAAATATATAGAGACTTTTGGATGTATTTATTTCTAAACTTTAGATCTGAAATGGGAATCTAAATTCAAGACTAAAAGAAAGAACGGGCGTTTGATAGAATGTGATGAGTACTGTAATCTGCTGTTTTAAAAAAAATTATATATGAAATTTTTTTGGGTTGAACGAATTTTCTGTAAGTAATCTTTTGCTTGTATATATATTAATTCTAATGCATTTGTGTAAATCTCAAACAGTATTATTTTATATATATATATATAACTGGCAGTAACCAGTACAAGCAGTAAATATGAGACTGCTATGGAATTTTAATATTTAAATGTCCTGGAATCTACAGAAATCTTTAAGGTTGTACTCCCCAGAATTTGGAATTTACAATGCAGGTCATGAGATGTGTATTAATAATACATAGGTAAAATATTTCTTTTTCTTCAAAATCTGTGACATTTTCTGTAGTAACAATGTTGATTAAATACAAAGTTTAATGGTTGTTTAAATTAAATAAATGAGTACTAATTCAAAGATGAACTTTAATAAGTTTTATAGCTTTGAGGGAAAACGTAAAAAAAATTGAAAATTTAACGTTTGTCATTGAGATACAGTTTGGGTAGTAAGACTGTCAAGATTGTGTTATAGAACGTTCTCTTAGTTAAGTGTTTGATATGGTTTAGTACAAAAGTGACACTAATTAAGTATTCTACAGAATTTTCTATTGACTTATTGCTGCCGTTGCTGAATAATTTATCTACCATGTTTATAATTAAAACATAACACAAGTAAGGAACCCTTGTGGGCTTGTTGGTTAGAAAAGAGTGTTTTTATGTTTCAAATATGTCATTAAGATCTAATACAAACCCACCTAACTGAACATGATCTTATGTTATATACATATATATGAGAGAGAATATTAGAAAAATTATCAGTAAAATACATTGTGATCAATAACTCTAGAAAAAAAAGAGATTTGTTATTTACTTAAAGGTTGATTAATATAATCGTTGATATAAGAATATAAATACAAAATAATTCAAATGAATCAGTTATTACTTGACAATTGCAAGCAATATATTTTGGAGAAGATAATGGTAATTGAATTAAGTTATTGAAATAGTCATCGTTGTTTAATTAGGTCATATATATATTCTTATGAGATCCATGAAACCAGATTTTAACCAACTTTCAATTTAGGCTCTTCCTTAGTCGTTCCTACAAAATCTTCATCATCTAGCAATAACAATCATATATAAATACACATATGCTAGCGAAAGAAAATATTGAGAATCATGAATCAAGTGAAATTGTTGGGAATCGGTGATCAAGTGAAACTATTGAGAATCAATGACGATAAATATTTAATAGTGCCGGTCTTGGTGACTCTTACACCTGACCGTGCGAGGGCGCGGTGACCCTCAACTGGGCGGGAGATAAGAAGCCCAGTTCTGTCAGCGGCCGCCAAGTGCGCGAGTATACGATCCCAGTCCCTTTTCGGTTTTTACGTAAGCTCGCAGTGTTTATACGCCTTGTTGGGATCCCGACTTTTGACCAGTTCCGTTGACCCTTTGTTTTAAGATACCCATGCGAGGGATCCTCGGTTTTTAGTTTTTCGTAGGAGCTCGTTTACCCGTACTGGTCGAACCAGTTTCTAGAACGACTTTTCCGGAGAGTCTCTCTCACCCGTCTAAGTGACGTAGTTTTGGAGTAGACCTATCCCTATATTAGACCGCACTTCCAATTAGAGGGCGAAAAGGAAGAACCTTTTGTTGGTTACCTCACCGATTGAGTTTTAGTTTCGCCAATAGACTTAACGATTCTACATCCAGATCATGCATATCTACATCTAAATCATCGAGAGTTGCATCTGATAGAGATACAGTCAAGGTTTGGAGGAAATCACAATTAAAATTGAGTTGATTAGAAGTGAATATAATCTGATTCGAAATTCCTATAAGTTACTGGATATGTTGGGAATTTAGTTAGGATGCATTACACAACACCGCATGCCTACGGAGGCACCCCAACCCTAAGGCACTTTTAATACCTTAAAGTCATAGTGTAATTTTACACACAGACTAAGACCACGGACTATCCACTAACTCAAAAAAGTAAATAGAATTAAGAATCAAATCAATCATCATCATATCAGTCCATTATCAAAAAACCATGATATAATCTCAATGACCAGAAATAAGCATCTACATGTGCCATCAACTATCTATATATAAGATCCACAACATGATCTCCAAGACCCAAGCGATAGGGTATATATCATACGGTATGTTATTTTTGTTCAGTTTTTAGTTCAATTTATGATGTAAATGCTTCTTCTTCTCTTTTGTACAAAATTTTGGGACATACTGTGTATACTGGCAGATTCTTATACATGATGTAATTATATGAAAAATTATAAAATGAAATGGTGGTATTGACACTTGTTCTTCTGGTCCTTGTGGTTTATGAAAAGAATGTGAATGTCATGCAAATATAGCAGCAGCGAAAAATTTTCCTGTTTTCCGTAGCTTATGCGATTTAATACGAATGAAATGCCATGAAAGTGTCGTAAACAGGTACCCGGATCCTCGGGGGTTCACAGGTAACCCGACATATCCCTAGTTCCAACCTTGCATTCATGGGTTGGAATTACTTGTATTAACTCAACAATTTCTTTGGTATAATATTCTTTAACCATGCTCAAATAAAATTATTAACATAAAAACATATTATAGTTATTAAAAAAATTAATATAACACATAATCAATGTCACATCACATCACAATTATCTTTCCAAGTTTCCAACCCTCCAAACAGCTATTATTGACATGAGGGTACCCCAACCCAGCCTATCCAGTAACCAAACAGGCCATACGAGGTCATTTGGTTATTGGGTCAGGTTGGGTTGGAGTAAACTCCTTGTAATAATTTAGAAAGAAGTGTAAAAATCAAAGACAGAATATTATCAAGGCCATCTAAATGCAAAAAAAATAGACGTGTTAAAGAGAAATGCATAGACATGGATTTTTCTTCAAGTCCATCTGACCAATTTTCGACAGGAAGTTCATTCTTTGCTTAACAGGAACTAGATATTCATACTTCACAAAAAAAGTATAAAAATGAGCAGGGTGCAAATCAATTTTTCTTTCTCCACCGAGTCTGATCGGATCCCTATTCGAGCTCCCATTTTTTTGAGTAAACCTATACCAACTCCCACGCCCCACTTTTATAGTTCAACCCAACGCTGGCATCTCAAAACTCCAGTCTGATCAAACAACTTTGATAAATTTGGTCAAAGCTAATCCACTGCATTTATTCATGAAAGAATTGGAATTTTTCATCATAAGCATAATATTATTAAATCATTAAAAGTTCATCAAATCACGTGTATTACAGTAAACAAAATTAAAACGAGGTGACTAGGTTTCAGGATCGTCATTAAATCTAACTACAAAACTAACAACAAAGAAACTTAGAAAGAGAGGTTAAAATTTTGTAGGTCCCTCTAATAACCTGATCAACTTGAAAAAGTTGACAGCAGTGAAATGCGATAACCATGTAAAAAAAAGATAAGGGTTCTGACATACTCTAGTTTTAACTGTCTTTGTTCAGAACCCTTGTCAAATAAAAGAAGGTAATCCAATATGGAGTCTAAACACGGCTTATGTGGTCATACCTGCTTTACAATGGCAGAACGCCTGTCAGAGAGCTGCACAGTTAATGGGACAATAAGTTGCTTTAGAAGCGTGAGAAAAGAGGGAAACTCAGCAGCACCTGATAAGAAACCAAACAGCCAAAACAAGGTTGTTACTGTCTTGAAACAAATTGCAGTTTAACAAGTTTACCCAGTTAAATCACCATAATGAATTCAACGAGGACATTCAGGAAACACGCTGATTCAGAACTTCACAAAAGACCCAAACATAAATAAGGGATCAACAGGTATAATTTCAACACCCTCACTAAAAAATATATCTAAGCATCAATATAAAGCTGGACAAACTTAAGGGGCGCGCGAATTAACTAGAATTAGCAGACTAAGTTGAGGAAAGCCTAGGCCTCAAGGAAAGTCGTTCTTTCCTTCTAGTTTGCAGAATCTAATCATGGCCACTGTAGTTGCCATGAAAAACTGGAATCACTTTCTGTTGGAGTATTTGGTTACATCATATGTATGGGAGATGGGTAAATGGATCTCTCCGGGATCCATTTACCCCATCCAGAGTTTAGTCCCACGTCTACCAGTTTGGAGATGTGGAGACTCTGTGGGTGCTATATATAGAGCCCCACACGCCTGTAGTCAGATGAGAAAGTGCAATGAACACATACGCCCTCTGAGGCATTCTCCCGTGGTTTCATCCCGCTCCTTAGTAGGGTTCCACGTAAAAATTCTTTATGTTCTTCATAGTTTATCTTTCTAGATTATGCTCTGTTTATCATTTGCTTCCGCATTCTCCATTTTCTAACATGGTATCGGAGCGGGTTGATTCTCGAGGATTTCGTGTTCTTTATTTGTTCAAGATTCGATTGTGATGATTTGTTTGAAGATTATTTTTATGGAGTGAGTTGTTCACAAATTAAGTTCTAGATTTGGGGTTTAAGATCTCTTAAAACATTGGGTTTGTATATTTAGAACTTCACGTCATTCTAGGGTTTCGATCGAAACCCCTAATCCAGATCCAGGCAGAGGTTCATCCATGGAATATCAAAAAGAAGACACGTCAGCAGAAGCCGCGCGTCTCCAGAAGCTGCCTCCAGCATAGGCGACGCACCATATCCACGCGGGGGTCCCCCGCATCTCCAAGCGGCGCGGGGCCATCTCTTCGCCCCGCCGATGCAGCCCCTCTTCTCCCATACGCGCAGGTAGCGCAATGTTCCTCTAAGCGTGCCGCTATCGTCATCAGCAGACCTCCAGATCTCTCGATCTCGCGCAAGCGAGATCTCCTCTATGCGCGGGAGGGCGAGAACCCAAGGTTCGTAAAAAATTACGAGATGGTGCATCCCTTGCGCAGTCGACCATGCAGAGGGCCAAGGTTCTTAAAAAAAGGGTTGCGCACAAAAAGAAAAGGGGATTATTTTTTAAAAAAAGAAGGTCGATAGTTAAAAAAAGTTTGAAAGCTGAAAAAAATGCAAATGGGTTATCTTAAAAAAAAGTGTGGCGACTATAATAAAGGTGAAGACTCGAAATAACCGAGAGAGAAAAATTTTTAGAAAAGCCGAAAAAATGTCACGGCTTGTGTTTTTCCCCATTTTATTCTCCCAACATGGTCGACATCACTGTTTTCCGACTAGCCTGGGAGAAAGGGGGAGTGTTGTGTAGAGCTCTACAGGCCAAATTGTCAGATGATTCAAATTCAGATTCTCCAGTCCAGATTGCATGGTCAACCAGTTGATCAGACGCTACAATTGTTCAGACTAAACGTCAGATTCCAAGTCTCCAGTTTCAGACTCGTACATGTATGCAGTCTTTATTCAGATGTGCAGATTGATGCCATCTTTTGTAGTGTTCCCCATCTCTTCTTGTTTTGTCGGCCAGAGTTTTCATGTGAGCCATAGGGACTCCAGAGAAGAGGACCATCCCTAGGCCATGTTGGCAAGAGTTTTCATGTGGTATCATAGGGACTCCAGAGTAGAGTATCATTCTCTGTGCCGGATGGGAGAGACCTAGTTCTCCGACAAGGAGACTTTTCAGACTCCATTCTCCAGCGACCGTGGACTCCGACGAGGATTGCACTTCCACAGCCTTTTTTCAGTTCGACCCTTTGCAGATTGATGCCATCTTTTGTAGTGGTCCCATCTCTTCTTGTTTTGTCAGCCAGAGTTTTCATGTGAGCCATAGGGACTCCAGAGTAGAGGATCATTCCCTACGCCATGTTGGCAAGAGTTTTCATGTGGTATCATAGGGACTCCAGAGCAGAGTACCATTCCCTGTGCCAGATGGGAGAGACCTAGTTCTCCGACAAGGAGACTTTTCAGACTCCATTCTCCAGCGATCGTGGACTCCGACGAGGATTGCACTTCCACGGCCTTTTTTCAGTTCGATCCTTTTCAAAGATGGAGCAGTTGTCCACATATTGTGGCGGGTCAGAGTACTCCATCAAGGAGACTCATTTCCAGTTGCAGTAACTCCGTCAGGCGCAGTTTAAAGCGTATGCTCTCTGACGAGGAGATTCAATTGACTTACACTCCAGCCCGTTCGTCCTCACATGCACGTCATGAGAAGCAACGTCCTCGACATCAGCCTATAGTTGTGTGTGTTGAGTTGATATTGTCAGTAGTGTCATGTATTGTGAGTTGAGTTTCTTTCTATTTGTCCAAGCTGAGTATTGCATGCTCCAGCTTGAGAGGGAGTGTTGGAATATTTGACTATGCGTAATATGTATGGGAGATGGGTAAATGGATCTCTCAAGGATCCATTTGCCACATCCAAAGTTTAGTCTCACATCTACCAGTTTGGAGATGTGGAGACTCTGTGGGGGTTATATAGAGCCCCACACCCCTATAGTCAGATGAGAAAGTGCAATGAAGTTATGAACACATACGCCCCCTGAGGCATTGTCCTGTGGTTTCATCCCGCTCCTTAGGGAGTAGGGTTCCACGTAAAAATTCTGTGTGTTCTTCATAGTTTATCTTTCTAGATTATGCTACATTTATCATTCACTTTCGCATTCTCTATTTTCTAACACTTTCCAAAAAAAGGGAAAGCTTTAAAAGAAATATGAATAGCACATTAATCCCTAAGAAAAGAAGTGTATCAACCATGCTCACTTGGGAATGACCAAAACTGGAACGAGAGAAGAGTTTCTTAAACAGGTATGCAATATCTTCTCTTGAGCGAAAATATCTTCACCTCCGCATGTTTGGTCCGCTCATGAAAGGTCGGATTAAAGCAATAAGCATAGCCACCTATCTAGCACACCTCAACTCCGTAGGCATGGAATAACAATATCTGAATCATGAGATGGGCTTGATTCACATTTTCAATGCTTGTATGATTGCCCCGTAAAACCCTGAATTGGACCTCTCTTACTTCACGAATTGGACCTCTCTTACTTCACGTAAAAAAGTCACATCAAGAATGTGTAGAACCTTGCAGTGAGCTTTCTTATTAGCCAGAGACTCAGGAATATGCATGCTATGCATCTTTACAAGCTAGAGCTACGGCGGTTGCACTTTACTAAAAAATACATGCCACCCGGCGAAGTCTTCATATCTCAGGCACCGCCCATTTTGGTCTTCCAAATTAGCTGATCCTACTCATCGTCTCACGGATAATCAGACAGGTCACAATAACAAAAAAAGCATCCCTACAAGTTCTCTATACTATGTGGCACCAAGTTCTTATGGCTTAGTAAAATCTAAGTGAATAACTGAATGGTAAGATCCATGAGCAGAAACGAAAGTTTTGCACCAACAAACTAGTTTCCTCAAAACATAAAGCACATTCTCATGTGGATGACAAGTCCTCTAAATTTATGGCTACCTCTAACATGCAAAAGAATCTGAGTGCTCCAATATCCTTGACAACATTATTTATCAAGGAGTTTCTTCATATTTAAAATTGGAGTATATAATAGAGAGGTAATTAGATCTCTCCAAGATCCAATTGCCCCACTCATGTTTAGTCCCATGATGATGAGCATTGGGACTCTGGTCCATCTGTGGGGCGAAGTAGCCCTAGACCCCATGTAATTATTAAGAAACATCAATAGAAGATCCAACCTTTTGAAACCTTCTCCCGTGGTTTCATCCTACTCCTTAAAGAGTAGGGTTCCACGTAAAATCCTGAGCGTTCAATGTTTCATATTTCTTTATTTTCTTGTTCTGATTATTGATTCGCTTCAGAGTTCTTTATTTCCAACAGAAATCACTTCAATATCATCCTGGTCACCATTTTTTTCGGAAAAGCCTGGTCACTACAATTTATCCACATAAAATCTCAAATGAACCACCAGATCCCAGTATGTTCTCCCAACAAACAAATAATATATAATGGACTGACAAAATCCAACAGTCTCAACAACCGGGGCCAACTTCAGAAACAAGCCCTCGTGCTCTGCATTTGTTTAAGAAAAGACTTCTGTAGCCGGCAAACCTTCTTTGACACTTACATGCCGCAACAAATACAGGTGATTGCAGCATGTACACTTCTATTGTCAAATCATTAAGAAAATAACGATTTTTATATCTGCTTGGAATCAGGGCCATTCCCCTCGCATCAGTCAACGACTCTCAAAATACGGCCAATCTGGCAAGTGATAAAAAAAGGATATTCAATTAGCAGGGTACGAAATAAACAAATAATATATAATGGACTGACAAAATCCAACAGTCTCAACAACCGGGGCCAACTTCAGAAACAAGCCCTCATGCTCTGCATTTGTTTAAGAAAAGACTTCTGTAGCCGGCAAAACTTCTTTGACACTTACATGCCGCAACAAATACAGGTGATTGCAGCATGTACACTTCTATTGTCAAATCATTAAGAAAATAACGATTTTTAATCTGCTTGGAATCAGGGTCATTCCCCTGGCATCAGTCAACGACTCTCAAAATATGGCCAATCTGGCAAGTGATAAAAAAGGATATTCAATTAGCAGGGTACGAAATAACGTGATATATCGGCGACTCGATATCGACATGGGTCCGATATCGGTATCGATATGGCAATACATACTTATTTTATGTTCCTTCCTTGACAAAAGTGTGTCGATAATGGATATTTCAGCGATATATCACCGATATATCGTCGAAATATCGTATCGACACCATATCGACATGGTGACGATATCGACATTTCCTACCTTGACAATTAGTCGACACCATGTGTCTAGCTGTAACCTTCAGTCACTAACTGCATCTTGTAGCACAGCAGATCCATCAAGACAGCTTCACTATCCGTTTCCTACATGGCATGCTTCCACAATAGATCCAGCATAGCCTCATCACGAACTGACGACGTTCGTCCAACAAGTTGTCCAAGGAATAACTAGAAACTGTGCGGTTGGTAAGATGGATGGCTCCATTTCTTAGGGCAGTAGGAAGGACAAGCACATGATTGTTTCATCTTGCTCCCGCCACTCCACTTGCTCTATCGCAAAACTACTACAAGCATCTGCCAGTGAAATAAGACACATATAGCTCAATATTCAACTTAGGTATATGGAAAAAAGTGGTTGTTTCAGATGGAGGCTCCTTATCGGGCATGCTACGAAAACTGGGTATAATTTGATGCTATAAGGAAAAGGAATGCACACCATCATAGTGATAAAAAAATGTATGCATCCTAGACCCATAATAGGAAATTGAAGAGGATGGACTTCACATACACATTGCTGAGCCGGAAAAAAGCACTGTTGAGGAAGGTTTATGGGAGTGCTCCATCTTAGGGAGATCAACAAAGCGTTGCTTGCAAAATGGATTCTGCAAACTGAGGAAGTCAGTGTTCATGAAATCAGCCGCATGGGCCGCATATGCCCGTGCGGCATGAAGACCGAACCGATTTCATGAATCGGTGCATTATGCGACCTCCCCGAATAAGCGACCTGCATATGCCCCACATACAGCTCCAGCATTTCCAACTTTCCAATCCTCTCATACAACTGCTTAATAACGTAGATCTACCTATTCCTCCATTCAATTGTAAGAATATAACATGCATTTGTATACAATTGCAATGCATTATACCATTATATATATGCAATGTTTTATGTTTATCTCATGTAAAGATTTCATGAGTATATGCAATGTATCGTCAAATATTTTAATATATGCCCACTGATGTTCGCTCAGGTAGTGCATGTGTGTGTAATAATGTTTTGTGACTATAAATCATCTAATATGTGAAGTTTTTATAGCTAAATGTTTTTTCATTAAATTTTAAGCAATTAAAAGCATAAACTCAACGATCTAACATGAACCATTTTTCTTAGATCTTCTTTAACTCCACTTAGATATATAAATTCAGTATTAATGTTATTCATAGATATTTATTTAATTTTAATTTAAAAATTAGAAAATCGTGTAGAACCGCATATACCTCGCTTATTCAGAGTATTTAGTGGCATGATCGAACGCATACACATACTGCTTTCCTGAACCTTGGAGGTAGTGGTAAGGACCTGCTATGTAGGTAGTTCATGAAGAAATATAGGGTTATCATTGTCATCAATATCTTAAAGAGCAAGACACTCCCTGCCTACATTTAGGAACGGAGTATGAACCGGGGTGCCTAAAAAGACTCCTCTCTTGAAGCCAGTATTAGGGGATGGTAAGATTTTCAGGATCGTGATACCATTAGGAGGGTGAATAGTGGTCCGACGCAGTTTTACCAACAAGCACAGAATACTTAGAACAAGCAAGTCGATCAGCACACTGCAAGGTACTTTAAAGTGGAAACCCACACAGGTAAAAACCACGACATGAGTCTTCCTGACTCGGAATTTTCCAAGTAGTCGCACTAACCAACTACTTTACTCAAAAGCTCGAGAATTCTACGAGGATATCAAACTTTGATTAAACACCAAGATCAACACTACATATCATCTGTTGTAGCAAGGCAATCATCAAACAAAATTATCCTAGAAATAATCAAATGAATCAAAGAACATGAGAGAGAATTATCGAGAGAATCAATCATAGAGAGTTTCTACTTTCTAAAGAGAATAGGAGTGAAATCTCAAATTATGTCTTCCAACAATGGGCATGGGGTCTCTTATATAGAGCTCCAAAAACGATGACCCTTGAAAACAAATTTAGAGGTAAATCGGTGAATATTTGCAGCAATGATCGATCGGTTAAAAATCTACGATCAATCATATCAAAAAGATCGACCAATTCAAAAGGTATAGTTGATCATTTCTAACCGTTGGGCTGGAATTCAAAATATGATCGATTAGATAATGTGTTGTGGTTAACCAACGATGATCAAGGCAAAAATATGCGGTCTCAATTTGAAAATTATCGGAAGACGCTTTCTAGAGATTTATATATATGGATCTTTAACATATGTGGTGATATCGAAACAAATGGAAACCATTACGAATAAAGAAAAAAAGCATTCGGTTGCAATAGTCGGTCGACTATTCAAGACCATTCGAGTAGGATCCAACATTTGACCGAAAAAGCAATATTCTATTTGGTCACCCCCTTAATAAGAATATTTGACTAAATAATGCAACACCGAATGAGCCTATTGAAACTATGGGAGAAAGTCACAAAGGGGTGTTTCTTTTGTTATATTTCTCAAGGATAACAATGGGTGTAGGGCTCTTTCTACAACCTCGCCATCACACCAAACTCCGATCAATGAGCATTGTAGGACTAAATATCACAATTGAATCATACCACAATATCCATATACCCAACCAACTCAACCCTCCACTATTCTTAACGCTGCCCATCAACGAAAAGAATGAAACCCTTAAAGGGGTGATAGAATAGACCGAATATTCAACCGAATGGACCGAATATTCGGTCGAATATTCTTATTCAATGAGGTGACTGAATAGAATATTGCTATTCGGTCCAACACGAATATTCCTGAATATCCAACTCGAATATTCGAGTATTTTGCCAACTATTGCAACAAATGGATGGTTTTTTTTATTTTTTTTCTTATTTTTTGAAATGTTCCCATTTGTCACGACATTAGCACAAATGTTCAAGATCCATATATGTACCTTGTTAATTGGTAATTTTATTTTGAACTCTTATGGATTGATGGTCATATATGTATAATAAATAAGAATATATATTAGATATAAGTTTTATAATTTATATAATTAAAATGTAAAATCGAATAATTCTGCATATTCTCCTGAATACAGAATATTCTTTATTCGGTGGCCCCTCCGACTAAATACCAAATACCGACCTCTGCAACACTACTCATTCATGCATTGAATACATAATAATACATACCACATCTACCCAATGCACATTCTTTGTTTCTACGGACGATGACGCTTCTCATGTCATGCTGGTGAGAACGAAATAGAGGGTTGCAGTCCAGCTGATGGTCCATTGAGCAATTTGAGTAGACAATCGGCGTGCAAGGTTGGATACAACGATATCGGTACCATGTCGATATGATATATCAACGTCATATCGCTGATATCAAACTGAGATTGTGAATAAAATGGCCTTGGAAGGCCAAATATCGACCATATCGACGATATATTGGTGACCTGTCTATATATCACCGATATATCGCGGATATATCGCCGATATATGGTCGATATATATCGTGATACGGCCTTCCATGTTGGTGTATGTGCTCTGTAAGACTATAATCGCATCGATCAGAGTTACCACTACTGAAATAAATGTCCCTTACTGAGGAATATGGATAACAATATATCTACACAACGAAAGATGGCTCAATCTCTCAAGGGTCAAAAAATCAAAATATAGTGTAATTATGTATACACAAATCTCGAAAAATAGGACACTCTCATAAAGATCATGAAGCAAATTCTCTCTTTGAAATCTCATAAAGGTCTCGTAATGGATCACGATCAATAGAGCTTGTATAATGTCCCTCTTGAGGTCTCTGGAAAAAAATTAGTACACATTGCTAGAGTATGCGCCATCTCATAGATGGATAATTGGATCCCTCTAGGGAACAATTAACACATCCACTAGTTTAGTCTCACATTTATTGTGAGTGGGGGACCGCCACGGGGCACCAGACTCTTCCATCTAGTCGTCGATGCCCCAAGTGCGGCATGGTTGGCCACTTGGCGAGGTGGTGTCCTGTACAGCATCTGGTGTGTTATCGTTGCAAGGAGGCGGGTCATCTCCACAAGGAGTGTCCATCGGGACCATCAAAGATGGTTGTCAATAATGTCTTTAGGAAGAAGGAGAAGGGCAATATGGGAAAGCGTAATGACCATGTCGACAGCATCCTAATCACAAAAGGCTCTAATGAAGACTTGAACGTAGTGGTCCCGGACCTGGAAATAGAGTGTGTGGCAGGGTGGGTTAAAGATGTGGTTTGCCTCTCTAAGAAGGTGTTGCGTGTCTGTGGCATGGAGGAAAAGGACTTGGTCGGGTTCTTGACCAAAGGTAGTGGATTGTTCCCACCATCGATGTGATGGCGGACGTGAAGAATCCTCCGATGAGATGTTAGCATGGAAGGCCGTATCCCGATATATCGGCGATATATCGGTATCGACAGGTCACCGATATATCGTCGATATGTCCGATATCGGGTATCGACACGTAAAAAAGGCGAGCTGAATCCTGATGTCGGCGATATAGCGTCGATATATCGACGATATATCGGTATCGACATGGTATCGATATCGATACCGATATCAATATGTCCTTCCATGGATGTTAGAACCTTCAAACCACTAAGGAGGAATTATGAAAGGTGGGAGTTGTCGAGAAGGTGCTTTGCTTGTGGCTTCTACCGAGCGAGGGATGGGATGTCGTCATTCAAATGAGAGATCTTCGGAAGACTGTGCAGGCAGAGGTGTTCTTCCATGACAAAAGGGCTAGCTTTGTTCTCCTTATGGCACCTGTGGAGGAGGTTCGAGAACAAGGGTAAAGGAGTTGGAGCTACCGGAGGGCTACGCGATGCAGACAGATGGGATGATAATGGTAATGTTTTGCATGACGGAAGCTCAGAGACCAGAAGTTTTAGTGGTGGAGGCTCCGATGGTCGTTACAATCATGATGCAACCAGAAACACGTGAACCCCAGCATTACTGGATGATTTCGCAGAGATCTTCGACTGAATCGTACGGGATCGTAGGAGGGATTTCCTTCTCGAGAATGGGTGCACCCTTCTTATCGGGAAACAATGATTTTTTGAAATCTAGAGGACCAATTGTCGTCGTTGTTATATGGTCGAGCTTGAATCCGACTACATATAATGTTAGTGGTGAGGGGAGATCCACTAGAGCTTATGGGGCGGATCTGCTATTGGGTCTAGTTGCGCCAACAGAAGTAATTGTCTTTTCAGATCCAGGTTGTTCGCCCTTCTACTCAGATCTAAACACGGATGGAGGCAAGGCCTCAAATGTTGGATTTCGGTTTCGTTTCGATAAGCCCGGAAAAAGAATTTCGATGCAATTTCGGTGAAATGGACGGAAATTGGGGAAATGACTTGAAAACTCTTTTTTCAAATTTAAGATTTTTATTGTTGTTTAAACAATAATAGATGTAGAAATACAAGTTTTTTACTTATAATAAGATATTATAATGATTAATGCCTTAACTTAAATAACTGTTTCGGTCACCATATCGATGATCGTCCAGAATGAAATTTCAAACTTCAGTACATAAACTCAAATTTTGACATTCAGTGTTTCTACTAATTCTCAAAAGAATAATACTACTTTTGTTTAAGAGAATAGGTAGATAATTTTAAAATTAAAATATTAAATGTCATAATACAAGGTTACAAGATCACATGATACATCAATCGCATAACTAATACTAACCATTAAATTACTAGTATTACATTCTTGTTTGGGATGGGGATGTGATTTAACCGAACCATGAATTCCATGGTGGATCCATGTACTCTTTCTGATTCCTTCCTTAGTAGAAAGGATGGAGCTATACCTTAGTTGAATGGATTCATTCTGGCTAAATGCATAGGGTTGTTATATAATTAGTAATAATTTGTGTTTAAATTATAACCTCGGGTTAAATGATAAGGTACCCCATGCTAATATGAATTTCTATACTGATTAGATAGCCTCAAGATATTAGTAGGCAGAATAATTCTTTCCTTGTAAATGGCCCATGTAACAGTCTCAATATCTGTTTGGCCTTTTTATTCAACATGTTTGGCATTTGCACCAATGGTCAAGAGACAATTAGAATAACATTCATTTGTTAGCATGTTAGTCATGAGATGCATAACAAACAAATATTTTTTATTGCAAAGATAAGAGGACGGTTATATGAAGTTAGCAGTAAATTGTAAAAATCATATTTGGCTCTCCAGGTTAACCTAGGAAAAGATAACAAGATGCTTATATAAAGATAATAACTATGAAGATTCTGAAGTTAGCATTCAAATATGATAAAATACATATTTGGCATCTCGAAGTATGTTAAAAAAAAGATGTCTTATGAAAAATATGGCAAAATACTTACCTTGCTTGGAATAGTGGCCTATATTGCAATGGTGGTTGAAATAGTGACCTATAAATTTTTTTAGTTGTCAAAGAAATAGTGTCTATTAATATTGTTGGAATAAAAATGAGACATATATTAAACGAGATCCCAAGGCTCTCTTATATAGGAGAGGCGTCATGGGCTAATTACAAAAGTGATACCTAAATAAACAAGAAAATATAAAGATAAAAAGATGAGATACAAACATCTCAACACTCCCCCTCAAGCTGGAGCATAAATATCAATCATGCTCAGCTTGGAGCAGCATCTCTGAAATGGACCCCTAGCTAAGGCCTTTGTGAAGATATATGCAGTCTGATCTCATGTGGAAACAAGAGAGGTGGATATAAGCCCTTTCTGTATTATGTCTCTAGTGTAATGACAATCCACCTCGATATGCTTTGTTCGCTCATGAAAAGCAAGATTGTTGGCAATAAATAAAGCTGCTTGGTTATCACATAAAAGCTCCATAAGAGACACATTAATAGTGAGGTCGGTTAATACGGATCTAACCCACATCATCTCAGCACATCCTTGTGCCATAGCCCTGTATTCGGATTCAGCACTGGATCTGGCCACCACAGTCTGTTTCTTGCTTTTCCAAGAAATAAGTGAGCTACTTACAAAAACAGCAAAACGAGGAGTAGACTTTCTGTCCCTGGGACATCCCGCATAATCTGCATATGCGCATCCTGTCACCTCAAGTAATGTATCCCTACTAAATAAGAGTCCTGAGCCAGGTGAAGTCTTTAAGTACCTCAAGATCATATGAACAGCATCCATATGCACCTTCCTGGATTGTTCCATGAACTAACCGACTTTGCTGACCACAAAAGAAATATCCAAGGTTGCAGAAAGCGGTAGTCGGTACTCGGTCGGCGGGGTCACCTACTAAGGATTAGTCGGCAGTCGGGCGACTAGTCGGAATTAGTCGGTCATTAGTCGATCATTAGTCGATTTTGAATTTTTAATTATTTTAAATATATAAATCAGTTTGTTATACATATATTCGTATGTATGTATATATATATATATATATTTGTACATTTTATATGACATTATGATGAAACAAAAGAAGTAATTGACTTTAAATATAACATTAAGCATATTAGAATATATTTGCTTTAAAAGAAAGTGAAAAAAAAATAAAAAAATAAAAAAACTTGTTGTAAAAGTCGGCCGATTAGTCGGCCGACTAGGCCGACTAGTCGGCTCTACTAGGCCGACTAGTCGGCCCGACTAGTTGGGTGGACCGACTAAGAGCCGACTAGGCCTAGTCGAGTCGGCTACCCCCCCCCCCCCCCCGACTCGACTAGTCGGACCGACTAGTCGGCCGACTTTTGCAAGCTTGGCAATATCCGACCTGGTAATGGCGGCATATAGGAGCTTCCCAACAAGCTCTATGTATCTCCTCCTATCAACCTCTTCGATGTCCTCGTCATACAATCTCATGCTTGCATCCATAGGAGTAGTAGCGGGCTTGCACCCTATCATACATGCCTCAAATAGTAGGTCCATAACAAATTTCCTCTGAGTCATTATAAGTCCATGTTGTTCCTGGCGAACTCTAATCCAAGAAAGTAGCGAAAATTGCCAAGGTCCTTAGTCATAGCCACTGTACCTCTATGTGTCCTCTGCACAAACAGTGTGTGGTCCGCAGTAGACCGCACAAACCCTTTCTACTCTATCAACTCCGATAGCTTTTGATATCAAGCTCTCGGGCTCTGCTTCAAGCCATAAATTGCCTTGTGAAGTCGGCACACCTTCTGAGACTCCCCTTCAGTAGCAAATCCCGGTGGTTGTTGCATATATACTTCCTCCTGTAGATCCCCATAGAGAAAAGCATTCTGTCATACATGTCTCAAATAGTAGGTCCATAGCAAATTTCCTCTGAGTCATTATAAGTCCATGTTGTTCCTGGCGAACTCTAATCCAAGAAAGTAGCGAAGATTGCCAAGGTCCTTAGTCATAGCCATTGTACCTCTATGTGTCCTCTGCACAAACAGTGTGTGGTCCGCAGTAGACCGCACAAACCCTTTCTACTCTATCAACTCCGATAGCTTTTGATATCAAGCTCTCGGGCTCTGCTTCAAGCCATAAATTGCCTTGTGAAGTCGGCACACCTTCTGAGACTCCCCTTCAGTAGCAAATCCCGGTGGTTGTTGCATATATACTTCCTCATGTAGATCCCCATAGAGAAAAGCATTCTTCACATCAAGTTTAGAGGGGCCAGTCCCGTGAAGCGGCAACAGATAGAAGAATGCGTAATGTTGAATGCCTTGCTACTGAGAGAAGGTGTCTTGATAATCCACCCCATAAGTTTGGGTGAAACCTCGTGCCACTTGCCTTGCTTTGAATCAGTCAACACTGCCATCGGCCCTTTGCTTGATCGTGGATATCCATTTGCAACTCACGTCTGAGACACCTGGTGGAGGAGTGACAATGGATGATGTGCCACGTGATCGCAGAGCTGCCATCTCTTCTTCCATAGCCAGGCGCCACCTACTATCCCGGAGTGCTTCCTGGTATGTCCGTGGGATAGTAACAGCAGATAGACCCACTATGAACTTCTTGTAGTCTTCTAACAGATGATCCAAGGAAACATGAGCAGCCATCGAGTATGTGGCGCATTGACGACGAGGTTTCCTTAGAGCAATCGGTATCTCCAGATCATCAGCTTCACAGTCCTCTGGAATCAATTATTCCTGTACAGTATCCAAATCGCCAGTCCCATCAGTAGAAATAATATGTTCATGACATACCTGAGGCATAGGAGATGATGTTGATGGCGCATGAGCAGAGGGGTGAGTAGAAGACCTGTGAGTATACACATGAGGTAAGAAAGCAGACTCGGTAGTAGGAGGTGGAGGTGGTGGTGGGGGTGTAGGTGTCGAGGACTGAGGAACATCACAGGGATTATGAGATGGAGGCGGGCGTACCACAACGTCCTCTCTAGAACCTGTAGTAGACAACCTGTCACTTGTATTGGAGAAATACATAATAGACTCAAAAAATATAACATCAGCGCTGACATAGTATTTTCTTCCAACAGGATCAAAACATCTATATCCTTTTTGGGTTCGAGAATAACCAACAAAGATACATTTGACAGTTCTAGGTGAGACCTTGCCACGGCCAGGAGTAAAGTCATGTACAAAAGCCACCGAACCGAAGATGTGTGGTATAAGTGTGAAAAGTTCCTTCTCGGGAAACGCAATCGAGAAAGAACTCTTCTCTCCAAGAATAGTGGATGGCATGCGATTTACCAAGTAACAAGCGGTTAAGACCGCATCCCCCCAGAAAGAATGAGGTATACTACTGTGAATCAACAAGGTCCTCGTGATAGGTGACGATGTTTGCGTTCTGCAACCCTATTTTGCTGTGATGTATAAGTACATGAAGTTTGATGAACAACACCCGGAGACTGGAGAAATTCTGCCAAATGTAGAGTAGAAAATTTTAAAGCATTATCAGTATGGACGTACTTGACGTTAGCTGAAAATATGTTGTTAATCTCAACAAGAAAAGTTTTTATTATACCACCCGCTTCAGACTTATTTTTTATCAAGAAAACCCAAGAAAGTCTAGAATAATCATCCACAGCAACAATATAAAACCTATGCCCCTGATGATCAGGAACACGACTCGGACCACAAATGTCAAAATGAAATAACTCGAAAGACCGACTACTACTATGACCCAGACGACTCGGAAAAGAGGAGCGATGATGTTTTCCAAGTTGACATGCTTCACAATTCAAAGTAGCTCGAGTGGATATTTGCGGGAGAACAGGTATCATCTTTTGAAGAGGAAGGTGACCAAACCGAAGATGCCACATGAAAGGTGAAACTCATCCAGAGGGAATGGATGCCACCCCAGCACAAGATGGAATGACAAACTTATACAATCCTCGCTGCTTACGGCCATGAATAATCATCCTGCCAGTTAGTATGTCCTGAAACATAAGAGAAGAGGGATCAAAAATGGCACGGCAGTGTAGATCTTTGGTAATCTAACTAATAGACAAGAGATTCATTTGAAAGTCTGGAGCATGTAAAACATTCTGAAGATGTATAGATGGGGCTAACGCAATCTCCCCCTGGCCAACAATGGGTAGACGATCTCCATTGGCTATGACCACGGATCGCCTACAGAGGGATAGCCCTGTATGAGGTAAACTGTGTCCGATCTCCACACATGTGATGAGAAGCTCAAGGATCAATAATACAATCTGTCACATCAAAACTGTTACTACTGGTAAGCACATATGAAGTACCAGAGGAACTGGGCAGTGCTCTGGCGGTGGCCGTTGCATCTGATGGTCATGCAGTCTGAGTCACTGCAGTAGTCACCATCTCTCGAAGTCTCGAGACAAGATCATCAAAACGTGCATCAGTAGTGGGTACAGGTGAAGAGTCAGCATGCTCAGCAACACGTGCAGACGCTGGGATGCCATGTTTGTGAAAGCATGTCTCCTCTGAGTGACCAAGACGTCGACAATAAGAACATGGACCACGCTGACGCCCTCCACCTCGACCACGAGGTCCACGACCACGGAACTGGGCTGCGCTGCCTCGTCCACGACAAGCAGCCACAGCCGAAGACGTCAACTGTGGTGTATACATAGGTGTGGTAGTAATCCTGCTCAGCCGCTTATAGACCTCCTCCATCGATGGTATGGTCTTGCCAGTCAGAATTTGAGTGAGAGCTGCATCATACTCTGGATCCAGGGATGATAAAAACGCTCCAATCGTAGTGCCATTTCGATACGCCTGTTGTTGTTCCACGGTTGCAGTCATAGGCATGAAATTGTGGAGTCTTTCAAACATTCCTCTCAGATGTGAAAAATGTGCATGGAGAGGTCGACCATTCTGCTTGGTCGAGAAGATGTCAAACTGAAGTTGGAGGATCTTGCTTTCATTCTTCGTCTGTCCGTAGGTAGCAGCCAATATATCCCGCATTGCCTTCGCAATTGGCTGATTGACAATATAATTAGCAATCTTTGTGCTAAGTGTTCCAGAAAGCCAAATACGAGCATAGGCATTAGACATCATCTTGCTTCCATGATGCATTTGTCCCAATCTTGTCTGTCGGCTCCGATTCAGTCAGAATATGCTCCTTGTTAAGGCATTGCATTAGTGTACGAAACTGCATGGACCATAACTCGTAGTTGGTCCCGTCCATCTTCACGATAGGTGCCGGTCCATTGAAGGCACCGGAAGAGAACATGTCGCCCTTGTTTTCTGACATTCTTCAATGGCCCAAAAACAAATTGCGGAGCAAGAGGGAAATATTTCAACTATGAAGTTGTCTACAATGTCATAAGAGGGATGAGTAGTATCTGTAGACTTATACACTCATCCTGAAACCCTTGTTCAAGGTCGAGGGCCGCAAATGATAAGGCAAATCAGAGTTTTCCACCAGTGTCAAATCAGTCCAGATCTGATTTGCCCTCCAAAAAGTCAATTAGAACGTTGCATGGATAGTCGGAGTGGCTTTTGGACGTAATCAGAGAAGGTGGCAACCAAAGGGAGCCACTTGGGTCTTCCGACAGTAAAGGAGATTTCGCCTGGGGCTTCTGGCGACAGAGGAGGAACCGCCTTAGGGTTTTAGCGGCAGAGGAGGGTTCGTCGATGATGTACGGGGCACCACCTGAGGTTGTAGGCGGTAGCGGTGTGCCGCCTGGCAGTGCAGCGAGCTGGAGAGGCCGCATGGTTGCGCGCACGGGGACCAGGGAGGTCCCGCCTAGTTGTGCAGCGGGTGTGGGGCGGCGCCTGGGGGGATAGGGCGACGCCTGCGGGGGTGGGGCGGCTCCTGCGGGGGTGGGAGCGGCGACCGGAGGGGCGGGTGTAGTGTTAGGGTTAGGGTAAGAGAACCCTGGTCTAGGACCGTTGCTCTGATACCATGTTGGTAAAAAATGAGACATATATTAAACGAGATCACAAGGCTCTCTTATATAGCAGAGGCGACATGGGTTAATTACATAAGTAATACCTAAAGAAACAAGAAAATATAAAGATAATAAGATGAGATGCAAACATCTCAACAAATATCAATAAGTGGCCTAAGCATGATAAATGGTGACCTAGAACAATTTCAGTCGAAATGGAGCGAAATGAACCGAAATTCCACCAAAATCCGAGAAATCTGTGAACAATTTCCACCGAAATGACCGAAAACCGGCCGATATTTTGGCTGAAATCCTGGAAACTGATATTATATATGGTTCCGATATCGGTACCGCCACCAAACCGAATTTCGGTCGAAATTCTCCTAAATTTAAGGCCATACATGGAGGGCATCGGAAGGCTACGTTTGGAGTAGATTTCAAAGCCCTTGAAGTTGGGGTGAGGCGACGAGGCTCTGCACCCTCCTTCAGAGAGGAAGAATGCCATGATTGTGCGTCCTGAAGCTTTGGTGGTTGGAGCCGGTTTCTCCATCGTTGTGGGAACGAATCTCTAGCTCAGAGAGAGATTATGTGTTCTCTTACATTAGAGGCATGGTTGGGCAAGCTTGAGAGGTCAGGTGGCTCGCCCTTGGTAGTGGAGGAGGGGAATGCCTCAGAGGTTGATAGGGGTTGCGTGGAGAAAGTATCGGAGTTGTGTTATTGGCACAAAGTCGAAAAATGGAGCATTGTATACTCACAACGGAGTGGGCCTAAACGAGAGGAGGAAGGCACTGGGGGAAGGAAGCCAAAGAGCGAAGGGTGATCCGATTCTCTGCTTTCGCAAGAGGAAGCCTAAGGCGTAGATGTGGTTAGAGCGTGAGTTGGAAGACAAAGTTTGATGGGGGCACTTTGGGCCCTTCTTCGAGTGGAGGCACCCTGTGTGGGAAATTTGAGTTGGAAAGTAAGGTTGTGGGCGAGGGACAGTATGGTGATGTGTTGTCCTCTACGGTCAACATTTACTCGCAGGTCGCAGAGTGTCGTGGGGTAGTTGTGCTCGTCATTAACCCTCTGAGCGGATCTTAATGAGAATCGTCTCTTAGAATGTGAGAGGGTTGAGAGATAAGGAAAAGAGAAGGATGACTGGAGGGTTGTTGAGTTTACGGTGTGCTAATGTGGTGTCCATACCTGAATCTAAGCTTGTGATATGGGACGCTGGCATTTGGAGGTCTATAGGTAGTCATAGACTATCGGAGTTCAGTGTTATTTCAGCAGTAAGGAGTGTCAGTGGCGTGGTACTGGTGTCGGATGCAGATTTGTTGGCAGGTGTAGAATAAAGGTCGGGGCTTAAATCTGTTTCTGTGTTGTTGGAGCGCACGTACGGGGCTAGTAGAGTGATGCTTACTTCGATGTTCAGTGCTTCTAGGGGTGACCCCACCTTGTGGGAGGAGATGAAGACAACTAGAAGGGACTTTTCGTGCACGCATTAGATTATCGATGGTGATTTCAATGTAATGTTTACTTGCCTCGAATAGGAGATACACCTGGCATAACACTTCTTCGAGTCCCCGTTTGGACCATTTCCTGGCTTTGTAGAGTTAATGGAGATGTTCTTGCTGTATACAGTACGAATTCTTCCTAGGTCAAGATCGAATCACACATCTATTTACTGGGAGTCAAGTAAGGGGGCGTTTCCGAGGTCAATGTTCAAGTTCGAAAGAGCATGGTTGTTGGATGATGGTTCAAAGAGATGGTGGTGATCTGTTGTAGTACATTACAGGTGGAGGATATAGCGGCACAACAGTTGGCGCAGAAGATCAAGGGGTTGCAAGACATGATGAAACATAAGAAAGAGGTGAGTAGGAATAGAGGTAGGAATAGATATGAGGGGTGGGAAAATGTTGAGAAAGATTGCTAGATTAGATGGGAAGGAATAAGGCTGAGATCTTAGCTAAAAGGAGTTGCAGAAGCGTGGGGAGCACCAACAGATTGTTGCTGAAAACGAAAAACAAAGGGCGACAGAGTGGCGCCAAAAATCAAGACAAAAGTGTGTGAAGGAGGGTGATGCAAACACAAATTTCTGCCACATTGTGGCAAGTGGAAGGAGGAACTTGATTCACGACTTGCAGGTAGAAGGAGAGTCTAGGGTGACGTGGCAATAGGTGCAGCAATTGTTGAGCATTTTCGGATGTTCAGAAAGCAAGGTAGGAAATATCAATATCGATATCGTATCAGTCCGTTCGGAAAAGATATATCGGGGATATATTGACGTTATCAATGGAAATGTCGGAAATGGCTCGAAAAAGCTAATTTTTGTCGTTTCTCAGAAAATAAGATCATCCAAGATGTTGAAACAACAAATAACCTACAAATACACAATTATATCACACATGTCGGTCATTTATACCCCATATATCGCATATACCAATCATTTTTTTAATAAAAACATATACCAATCATATCGAACATATCAGTGTTAATGTTGATTAATGACATAGATATTTCATCCAAATTCTTATAACATTAAATAACTTACAAATATCCACTGAGATCACACATATCGATCATCTATGAATTTTATATCCCACATATCGGTCATATCGAACAGATTGTTGTTAATGGTGATTGGTGGTAATTAATAAACATTAAAATTGGAATTTCGGAATGAAAGCAACTAAGTTAACCACTCGTAGAACACATGTTTTATTCATGAAAGACAATGAATGGCATTGAAATGAGTCGTTTGATTCAAAAATGTACATAGTAATTAGTGAGATATTTTTTATTTGGTATAAAGAATTATCTATTCACAAAAATAAATGAAAAAATGTATATTAATGCAATATTGTAAAAGAGATTACCTAGTCATGAGGGGATTATAACCAAGAGCTTCGTGGAGGATCTGAATATGTCATGCCAAGTTGTCTCTCATAACGCATCGTGGACTCAATGAACTCGCAGCATTTTTCCCATGTCATGTACGAGTACATGGCCTTATAATCCATCACACATTGCTTGTATTAATGGTCATCGACGCCTATGAGTTTCCCAAAACGAGGATGAGCAGCACTAGATCCGGTACCACGGGGGGCACGACGATGCTACGAACTACTGATTTGAGATCCTCGGAATGATGACGATGGGGTAGGAAAAGATCTCTAGGGAGGAAGAGGAGGCACGAGCATGTACTCAAGGAAGAAATAATAACTTCCACCACCAAAGTAGTTGTCCTGGCTCTGCTCGAGTTGGCTATTTATATCCTCCATACATGTTTACACATATGATGGAGGTGTATACGCATGAGGAGGAGGTCCAGAAGGAGGAGCATGAAAGAATTCTGGGAAGGCATCAAATGATCTCTCATCGTGTAATGATCCATATCCGTACAAGGGACTTGATGTTCCTCCACAATATAGGTTGTCAATGTCAATGTAGCACAAGGAACCTACAGATGATATCAAATCATCCATGTAGTTGTCCGCAGGATAATGGCCGCGTCCATATGCTTCACAATCCATAGGTCATAGACTCGGACTTGGGACAAGCTATCCATGTGTGTTTCCATGTCGCTCCATATATTCACGCCCTATGTGGAGACCTTCCTCTAATCTTGTATCATGTGGTCCACGACCCCTGGTGAACCTGACAGTCCTGAATATGTTTTCCCATCACCAGATCCACCACGACCACCATCAACATCATCATCACTTCTACTGTCATCCTTTGATTTGGATTTGGATTTAGAATTCGAACCATTGCAGAGAATGTCATCAACAATTGCATCAAGCTCCAAGCATCTAAGAGGGTCTGTGATTCGCTCGGATCTGGCCATGTAGTAACTAACATTTGCTCCCATTCACTGCTTATATCCTAATTTGACCTGCCTCTCGGTTGATCAAGCACTGGAGCACCATTGGAATACACTCATCTCTGGAGAATATCCTCATCTGCATCGGCATCGTGCATTTTGAAAATGTATACGAAATCGATGGGGTATGTGTAGTCCTCTTTGTCATGTCCCTCCCTTACATGTTCCATCTATAGCCTCAAGTTGTAGTGCACAAAGACAAGATCATGGAGCTTCTGTTCTCCCAACATGTTCCATTTCTTCGAATGGATAAAGTTGAATGTGCACTTGTTCCTCTCACGGCTACGGAGATGTGGTTTGAGACTGTTGAGAGCGATAAAAGAATGAAAAAGCGTGCTTTATTCTAGAGTTCTAGGGGTCCTCATAGGATAAAACCCTAGAGAACTCGATAAAATAAGAACCGAATGTTTTTATATTCCTAACACTCCCCCTCAAGTTGGAGCATATTTATCAATCATGTCCAACTAGGAAATTATCCATAGAAGGCGCTTCTTGGGTAAGGGCTTAATGAAAAAATCTGCAAGCTGAAGATCAGTGGTAATGCGAGGAGTAGTAATCTTCCCAGTTCTGACAGCATCCCGAACAAAAAGGCAGTCAATCTCTATATGCTTGGTTCTTTCATGGAACACAAGATTCGTGGCAATGTAAGTAGCGGATTTGTTGTCACAGTATAGTGGAATAGGAGTGGTGACTGCAATGCCAAGTTCTTGTAGAAAAGTTAATGGCCACGTGATCTCACAAGTTGCTTGAGCCATTGCTATAGATTCTGCTTCTGCACTAGACCTAGATACAACAGTCTGTAACTTGCTTCTCCAAGTGACAAGATTTCCTCTAACAATCATAACATATCCTATGGTGGAGCGTCGATCCCCAGGTGAACTTGCATAATCAACATCAGCATATGCAATAACGTCAGTGTACCTGTTTGCCCCATAAAAGAGGCCACACCCTAGAGATTCCTTAAAGTATCGTAGTATCTAAGGAATGTCCAGCCAGTGACTGTAACAAGGTTGCTTCATGTGTTGGCTAGCTATGCTTACTGCATAAGAGATATCTAGTCTGGTAACAGTGAGGTAGAGAAGTTTTCCAACCAGGCTCCAATATCGAGTAACAACTTTGAAGATGGGATAGGAGGATGTGGAGTGTTTCTTCGGGTCTACCAGAATACCGAAGGCTTGCATCCAAGTAACCCGGCTTCAGCAAGGATGTCCGGGCAATATTTTCTCTGAAAGAGATGAAGACCTTCTGAAGTGTATAGTACTTCTATGCCCAAGAAATAGCGTAATTGGCCAAAGTCCTTAATGACACACTTTCTGAAGAAAGGTCTTGGTTGCTAGAATCCCTTTATCATCATCAATTGTGACAACCATATCATCTACATAGAAAGCCAGTATAACGGTATCGTTTGTTCGTCTTCTAACAAACACAGAATAGTCAGAGGTTGTTCTCGGAAAGACAAGAGTGTTGATTTCTGCAGTGAATCTATCAAACCATGTCCTTGGGCTTTGTTTCGAGCCATATATTACCTTGCAAAGTCGACATATGTACTCCCACTCGACTTCATACCCCGGAGGTTGCATCATGTAGACCTCTTCATCAAGATCTCCATATAGAAAAGCATTTTCCACATCTAGTTGGAAGATAGGCCATGCTTTGTTAGTGGCTACAGAAAGGATAGTTCTGATAGAGCCCATTTGTGCATCTGGTGAGAATGTCTCAAAGTAATCTACGCCATATGTCTGCCTAAAGCCTTTATCCACAAGGTGAACTTTCAATCTTTCAATTGGCCACTTATCCACGTATGCAGTGTGATTTTTTTTTAATAATGTAACTGGGAGACTAATAACTTCTTGTAGTCATGCTTGTGCTACGAAGAAGGGACAAGAAACAAATCAAAGATAGAACAAACATACCACAACACTAACAAAGAAGCAGAAATTTTAAAAGGGGAGAAGAAGAAATAGAATAAAATGAAGGTAGTAGTAACCTCCTAGAACAATGCCTTCAACTCTTTGCATTGCGGCTATTCTGACCAACCAGTCTTTTTCAGGCACTAAAATTGATGCAATTTTCTCAAACTCCTGGAACAACTCCTTCTCAGAGTACATCTTAATCGGATCTACAGGTTTCTCAGTAACATCACCTACACCTGCTTCACAAAACAAGATCATTACTACAATAGTAAATGACAAAATCAATGGCAATCCCACAGATAGCATAGATATGTGCTTGTCAAAAAAAAAAATTCACACATTAAATAAAAAATAGGAGCTCACCAACAAATTAATTTTCATATGCATCAATTTTAGAACCTAAAACGTACTTGTAACACCAAAATCTTCCCCAACCAAGTATAAGAAGAAAATTCATGCATAGATAAGAAAAAACCAAGGAAAAAAACACACTTGCGCTTTTGTTTGGTTGCCGGGAGGGGTTCTCCCTCTGGGTTCATTTTTTAGGATTGATGACAGCTTTTGCTCTTAGATCACTGACACAAATAATTACGGAGTTTAAATACTAAAACTAACCGGTAGTAAGAAATGTTTCACGTGGTGCAGCCTTAGCTTTAGGACTGGTTCTCCTTTGGCTTTGAACAGAAGACTTCATTTCAGTGGGTAAATAACTACTTCCATGGCCATCTGCCGGTTGAACCTTTGGCTCAACTTTTTCTAATCTAAAGTTAATTTCCTTCATCTGCAACAAGCATACAAAAAGAAGCATGTACAAAATACAAACCAATGTTTCACAATGGGTAAAAAATAAAAATCAACAAAATCAACATTTTGATAAAACTACCATAGAAGATGGAAGAGGATGGCGCTGCAATTCATCGCGAAACTGAGGGCCAGACTGTCTATACATTTCCTGAGTGAAATCAAAAATTTTGTTCAGTCAGAAACCACCGAGAATTTATGACTTAGTGGAAGATAAACAATCATAATTATGAAAGTCACAAGAAATACTCACATGCTTCAGACATTTTAGAAAAGAAATGGCATCAAACATTTTAAAAAAGAACTCGGTTTTATGTATTGGTATGACCCTTGGTCATTTCACTTTTCATCATTATGTTGGTTGCAACTTTGCAAGACAGTGCATCACCATTGACATGCGTATGACATTTTATGGAAAAACATAATGGCTTCTGTTTATTGGTTGCAACCATAATTTCTCTCAACACCATTTTGTTGTGCGCAACCATGTTCTCTCACGTAAATTTTTAGTAAAACGAGCAATAGCTTTAATAAAATAAACCTGGTTTAAGGGATGATCACCCTTGATAAATGGCCACCAATCAAAATCAATTCAGAAAATAAGCAACAGCAAAAGCATCCAAGAGTTCAGAAAATATCTTCCGTGGCCACAACATCCCCCCCCCACAGAAATGCTCTTCAAGGAAGAACATTGCATTCCAGTTAACCACAATGCCATAAAAAAGCAAAAGTTTCTTTTAAAGATATGGAAGCCGCATCACCAAAAATCTTGCTAGAAAACCATAGAAGATGATAGAAGTGCACGTGGATCGGATAAAATCCGACCCAATTTAATGTGATTGGATTGCAATAGTTTGGTTTTGTCATACTAATGGATTGGATCGTATTAAGATTTTGAAAATCCGTTAAACTATTATATACGATAATTATTAACATTTACAATCTTCTTTATTATCCTACTTTATGAATTGCATCCCTATCCTCCTTAGTTAAGTTGATACTTTAACTTTAATGTAACATGTAATATCATTTTTTTAGAAGTAAAAAATATGATATCCCATTTTGGGACCCACCGCAAAAGTATTATAAAAAATTACAAGTAATTATATGGTACATGCTTTACATAAAGCTCGACAATGCCCGACTACATTCTCAGAATAAAAAGTATTCCCAAAAAATGGCATCATTTCTAGCACACTAGATTGCCCAAACCAACGCGAAAGGAAATGTGTGGTCCTCACCGCCAAAGCCACATACCAATCTTAAACCTCCATCCTCCGGCGCACCCAATGGGCAACATCCTCATAGAGCAAAAGAAAACTATGGAAAGACGTGAAAGAGAAGTTGTATTCCTCGTAGCGCTAGAGCTCTCTTATAAAGGAAAAAAGCTCTAGGGATAAATTACATAAAGAAGACTGGAGAAATAGAAAAACATATATAAAGACAAAGACTTATAATTATCTCAACACTCCCCCTCAAGTTGGAGCATATATATCTATCACAATCAACTTGGAACATCAACGGTGAAAAGGACCCCTCACAAGAGCCTTGGTGAACATGTCTGCAATCTGATCGCCTTAAGCAATGTGAGAGGTTGAAATAAGCCCCTTTTGAATCAAATCACGGGTATAATGACAATTTACTACGATGTGCTTTGTTCTCTGGTGGAAGGCTGGATTATTAGCTATGAACAGAGATGCTTGATTATCGCATTTGAGGTGCATCAAAAGAGGCAACTCAATAGCTTGGTCAATCATGACGGCCTTAACCTACATCATTTCTGTGATCCCTTGGGCCATAGCCCTAATTCTTATTCAGAGCTGGATCGAGCAACAATTGTCTGTTTCTTACTCTTCCAAGAAACCAGTGAGCTACCAACGAACACAGTGAAGCCTGAAGTAGACTTCCTATTCTTGGAACACTCAGCATCATCGACATCTGCACATCCAATAACTAAGAGAGACATATCTCTTCTGAAAAGAAGACTTCCACCTGGAGAATATTTCAGATGTCTCAAGATCATGCAAATTGCATCCATATTAACCTGTCTAGGTTGCTCCATAAATTGGCTGACTCAGCTCACAACAAATGATATGCCCGGCCTGGTAATAGTAGCATATAACAACTTCCCTACAAGCTCTCTATATCGTCCCTTATTCACCTCCTCAGAGTCATCATCATAGAGTCTAGCATCGGGATCCATCGGTGTAGTAGCAGATCTGCATCTTGCCATGTATGTCTCAGCTAGAAGGTCAGTAACACACTTTCTTTGCATTATAACTATACCATACTAATTGCATGCAAACTCCAAGCCAAGAAAGTAACGTAGCATGCCAAGGTCCTCGGTCAAAAATTGTCGTCCAAGGAAATCCTTCACTGCCTGAATACCATGTTCATCGATGCCAATAACAACGATATCATCAACATAAACCAGAACAATAACAATACCTCTCTGAGTTCTCTTAAAAAAAGAGAATGAAATCAGCAGTAAATCTAACAAAGCTATTATGTTCAATCAACTCTGAGAGCTTTTGAAACCAAGTCCTCAGACTCTGCTTAAGGCCATATATGGCATTGTGAAGTCAGTACACCATACTAGACTCCCCCTCAGCAGCAAACCCTGATGGTAGCTGCATGTAAACTTCCTCCTGTATATCTCCATACAAGAATGCATTCCTTACGTACCACAGCAACAACAATAAGAGTCTGCAACGCGGACTGACACGCGATTGGAGAAAAAAGTATCCTGATAGTCCACCCCATAAGTTTGTGTGAACCCACGAGCAACCAATCTGGCATTATATTTGTCCACAGTACCTTCAACTCGGTGTTTCATAGTAAACACTCACTTGCTGCCTACAACAAACGCACCTGGAGGAGCCTGTATAACACTCCACGTACATCGAAACTATAAAGACGTCATCTCTTCCTCCATCACCAGACGCCACTGACTACTCTTCAGTGCCTCCTGGTAGGAATGTCGTCTCTTCACAGCTGAGTGTCCAACAACAAACCTCTGAAAATCCTCGAAAAAACGATCCAAACAAACATGGGAAGCAAGAGGATGCATAGTGCATGCATGTTTCTGCTTCTGTAGTGCAATAGGTACATCCAGGTCTTCAGTACTCAAACAATAAGTAGCATCTTGGACATCCTGCACCTCAAGTTGTGCATGCAAATCACCACTGTCATTAGAAGAACCCAATGCTTGGAATATACCTGGGACGTGATGGATGATGGAAAAGGCACATGAGCACGAGGTCGACGCTGGTAAACCTGGGGAAAAAAGTAGGTGTGGAAGGTGGTGGATGAGAAGGTGGTGGTGGTGGTGGAGAAGGACGAGGAGGAGGTGGTGGAGGTGGTATAGTGGAGATCAAAGGTAGAGGCATATAGAACTCTTCCCTATCCTCTGAAGAAATGAGCTTCTCACCTGTAGCAGAGAAGTACATAATAAACTCAAAAAAGGTGACATGTGCACTAATGTAGTACCTTTGTCGAACAGGACCAAAGCAACGATATCCCTTTTAGTCTTGGAGTACTCAACAAACACACATTTGACAGTTCTAGGAGAGAGCTTGTCAAGACCAGGAGACATCTGATGAACAAACGCTACTGAATCAAAGACACGAGATCTTTTCCCCCAAAACCGAAGAGGGCATACGATTTACCAGGTAACAAGCACTTAGAACCACATCCCCTAGTACAAATGAGCGCGGCTCTGAATCAAAAGAGTCATGGTAACATCCAGAAGATGGTGATGTTTTCGTTCAGTTACTCCATTCTGTTGGGAAGTATACGCACAAGATGTTTGATGCACAATACCATGGGATGCAAGAAATTAGGCAAGCTGAGTACTACAAAATTCCAAAGCATTGTCAGAACATATAAACTTGATTTTTGCTGAAAAATGTTCCTTATTTCATTAATAAAAGACTAAAAAATATGACCAGCATCAGACTTATTTTTAAGAAGAAAGACACAAAACAACCTTGAAAACTCATCAACATCAACAAGACAAAATATATGCCCCTGATGATTTGGGACACGACTGGGACTCCAAATATCAAAATGAATTAACTCAAACAGACTATGACCACTCCGAGTCTCCGACCCTGACGACTCTGGAAAGTGGACCAATGATGCTTCCCAAGCTGGCAAGCCTCACACTGAAGGTAGAGCGAGGAGAAATCTGTGGAAGAACATGACACAGCTTTTGCAGAGGAGGGTGATCAAAACGAAGATGCCACATATAGGGAGATGCAGATCCAGAGCGAAGGGAGGCGGCACCAGCATAAGGAGACCACACCAGTCTATAGAGACCTCCTTGCTCATGGTCAAAACCAATTGCCATGCCCATTAGAATGTCCTGAAAAACAAGAGCAGACGGATCAAAAATGACACGACAGTGTAAATCATTGGTGATTTGACTAATAGATAGTAAACTCATGGAAAACTCAGGAGCAAAAAGAACATTCTGAAGTCGGGGGGGAAGCCAACTCGACTAGGCCTAGCCGGCCATTAGTTAGTCACCCCGACTAATCGGGCCGACTACTCGACCGACTTTTACATAGAGGTTTTTTTGTTTTTTTAAAATCAAACCTATTCTAATATACTTAATGTTATATTTAAAGTTAATTACTCCTTTTGTTTCATTGTAATAGTATAGAAAATGTTCAAATCTATGCAAATATACAAGAATATATGTATAAAAAATGAATTATATTGCAAATATATAAGAATATATGTATAAAAAATGATTTACATATAAAAAATAAATAAAAATTTCAAAACCGACTAATGGCCGACTAAATCTGCCTGGCTGCCGATTAATCCTTTCAGTGACCCCACCGATCGAGTACCGACTATCGCTTTCTGCAACCTTGGTAATGGGGGAGTGTGTCCCATCTGCTATCACAACAGATCGTCCGGGCTGAGTTGGATTGAAAGCACTAAACTGGCCTCTATCACCACAGAGATGATGAGATGCACATGAATCCATAATCCATTCTGACTAGTCTGCCTTGTAACAACTAGTAAAGGTATATGATGTGCCGCGACCCCGATTTCCGGGCTGTCGGCTCCTCCCATATCCAGATCTGGTTACTCAGCAATAATTTATTCAGCAATCACAACTAACATTCAGAAACAGACTGCAAATAAAATACTCAGAAGAAAGTATTTCAAAACTTTTCCATTCACAAAATAAAGTTCAGATGATACACTGTCCCAATATAACCATTTACATGTACATCAGCTTGAAAGGAAAATATACAAAAGATTACTAACTACCTTAAAAAGTAAAGCTATTGTGGCTGACTGGATGTCTAGTATGTAAGATGAATGAATTTTTAAAGTCCTTGCGATAGCTCACCGATACATGTTGGGTTTTCCATAAATCATAGGATAAAAAATTAGCGAATGCTACATAACGAAGAAGAGAAAAGCAAACAAATTGTGTAATTTTGCCAAACTTATTAGCACAAAAGGTTTCATTCCTTCTTGTTAATTTAAGTCTTATTCCTTTCTATTCCACATCAGGGATTAGTCCAGGGGAATTATCTCAACCTTTTTAGACTCTGAAGCTGTGGACACTTCGAGATTGGAGATTGCGTTAATCTTGGTAAGCTTATGCCGCTGCACGTCGCCTCAACCAATCCTCCAATACTACCCTGACAAATTTTCTTTTCTTTTATTAAACAAGATCTCAACCCTCAGCCTGGAAAAAACAAATAAGCACACCATCCTCGAGGACTCGGTTGCTTAAAACCTCAGGCTAACATTCAATCATATAACCTAGCGGCTTTAAATACATATATCGTGACCCAGCCGCTACTGAAACACCCGTACTTCCACATGACACGACCACATCTTCCATCGTTCAACCCGAATATATTGGCTCCCGCTACCACGCGTTGCAAAACATTCATTTCGTACGCACTTAACATAACAGGGCAACCGTGTACCACCTAGGTAGGGAAACTCCTATACGGTTCCTTCCGACAAACCTACAGGTTGCATGCCCGACCTGTAGTTCTACTCCCAGTCATCCTTAACGTGACACACGATCCTTTTCAGGATCTAACCCAAACCACATCAATTCCCATGATGTAATTCTTTCGTTAAGTCTTCGACTTGCATAATCAACATCACTTAGTATAGACTCACATATATATTATTCATAACCATATATACTCGTATTTATGCCTATTTTTAACTCCCAAACCCTAACTTTCAAGCCAAAAAGATTGAATTTCATTTTCATATTAAAAACGCTAAGAACGTGTCAAGAACGCGAAGAACGAAGGAAGAACGCGAAGAACGCGAAGAACACGAAGAACACCAAGAACATATTTTCTATTAAAATTTAGGCAGAGTTTCCCCTTATATCGGGACATATTTCTCGGAAAATTTCAGCAGAATTTCCCCTTATATCGGGACATATTTCTTGGAAAATTTTGTTAGAGTTTCCCCTTATATCGGGACTTATTTCAAAATAAAAACGAAAAGAGTTTCCTCTATAAAATCAATCGAGAAGAAAATAACAACGAAACTGAAAGAATTTACTCAAACAACAAGAGATGAAGAATCGGTAGAGACCACGAGTTTTAGGTGAGTGAACGTGTGACGAATCACAGGGTCACTGACGTGCATAGTCGCCTGTACCTAAGTAGGGTATTACATAGATTACTCCATCAAAATAATTATAAAAGCATAATAGAAAAAATAGAAACATAAACGATGGAGAATCGGTAGACACCACGCGTCTTAGATGAGTGAACGTGTGACGAATCACAGGGTCACTGACGTGCATAGCCGCTCGCACCTAAGTAGGGTGTTACACAGATTTCTCCTCCAACCACAACAGGAAAACGAATCGGAAAGAAAGACGAATCAAGAACAAAACTTGGAAGAACAAGAGGACGAATTGAAAGCCTAGCTTACGAAGCAAACTAAGAGAGGATCGTACCTTTCTCCTCCTCGTTCTCCCGGCAGCGCTTCGCTAGCGCTCCTCCCTCGCCTCCCACTCCTCCTCCCGACCTCTCGACCCTAGCCCATGGGGTGGTGGTGGTAGTGGAAGTCGTAGAGAATGAATGGGTAGGGGGGTCTATTTATAGGCCCCAGAAAACCACTAACCATGGTTAGAAAACCATGGTTTAGACCTTAACCATGGTTTAGCGGCCCATGGTTTTGGCTCATTGTTTTAGCCAAAACTTATCCCAAACTTGAGGCTAAGTTAGAACATTTTAGAGGATTCTAGATTCGCTAATGATGCTTAATTAACACTAATCGTGATTAACTTTCACCAATCGTGATTTAACTTTCGCGGCTTATTTTTTTGTTAGCTATTGATTAGTGTTTGCTAATGATCATTAGCATTTTTCAATTTGTCATTAGTTTCTTTAATCTTGTTTAATTAGTCTTAATGACAGTCATTATGGGTTAATGACATCTTAGCCTTTCTTACTTCTCTTTCTTCCGAAGATCATAACAATTCAAAACGAAGTCTGATTCACACGAAACAAAGTTCGTTGGTTTTCTCTCGACGAGCCGGATCTTATTATATAGGATCCGAGATATGCCAAGTTCAAGGCTTTACATGATATACCGGATGTAGATGTTGATGTAGAGGCAGCTACCTCTGAGGATCCTGAAGGAGAGATGGTCGACCCAAGGGTAGGCATAATATCCCTGAGTCTTGCCACTAGTTCGTCAAATTTCTAATCATATGTAGGTGAGGAACTGGTAGCATGCTGAATATGTTCTGCGACCAGCGCTGAAGCTGGGAACCTATCCTTGGAACAGCATGTTTCTCCAGAATGACCTGGTCTGTGATAAGAAGTACAAGGCTGATGAAGGGGCCGACTACCCCCTCCCCTACCACGGTCGCCTCTACCATGAAACTGTGTAAGGCCTCCCCTACTGCAAGATACCGCCATGGCTGAGGACGTCCGAGACAGCAGAGTACCACCAGAAGATATGGAGAGCCAACTCAACCTGCGATATACCTCCTCCATTGGAGATATTGCGGCATCAGTAAGAATATGTGTTCTAGCTTCATCATACTCTAGGTCGAGAGCTGTTAGGAAAACTCCTAGCGAAACTGGTAGCATGATGAGGGGGCCGGCTACCCCCTCCCCTGCCACGGTCGCCTCTACCATGAAACTGTATAGGGCCTCCCCTACTGCAAGATACCGCCACGGCTGAGGACGTTTGAGACAGATGAGTACCACCAGATGATATGCAGAGCCTACTCAACCTGCGATATACCTCCTCCATTAAAGATATTGTGGCATCAATAAGAATCTATGCTCTAGCTGCATCATACTCTGGGTCGAGAGCCACTAGGAAAACTCCTGTCATCGTTGAATCCCTATATGCCTTGAGATGCTCTGGTGTAGCAGTGAAGGGAATGTAACCATGTAACCTCTCAAACATATCCGTTAGAGAAGTGTAAAGGGTATGGAGAGGACAACCATTCTGCTTCAACGTGAAGATGTCGTGTTGAAGTTGCAGAATCTTAGACTCGTTCATCGCTGGAGAATATGTAGCGGCGAGAATGTCCCACATAGCCTTCGTCGTGAGCGGACTCAATATGACATTGGCTATCTCCATGGAAATTGTTCTAGAAAGCCAATGTGCATAAGCATCATCTACCTCCCATGAGACGTTAACCCCAGTCTTGTCAACGGGCACCTACTGTGTGAGGATACGCTTTGTGCCATTGCATTGCATTAGACTAATGAACTGTATGGCCCACAGTTCAAAATTCATTCCATCCATCTTTACAACGGCTGATGGACCTTTGAAAGCTCCTAAGGATAGAATCTCTGCTTTGTTGTCTGACAAGATGACAACAATCCCTAAGATTGGGGTTACAAACTATAAGAATAATGTCTACACGGACATATAGGAAGATGATTGTGGGAGTAGACTCATACAACAACCACTTTCATTTTTTGGTGTCTCCTTTGGGTAACTAGGGTGTTTTAGATAGTCAAGCTACACCCTAGAAACCCAAGAGTGTGGAGACCGAGGCAACTGAGCGCAGACCTAGGCGGCTGCTAGTAGATGGCGGGCCGCAACAGTATGCAAGAAAGCGCAGGGTCGTAGAAGTAGGGATGAAAATGGATCGGATACGGATCGAATATGCCTATTTCCATATTCATATTCGCTTCATCTCTATCGAATACGAATACGGATATGATTCGGATATACATTATTGAAACCATATCCTTAAAAATACGGATATGAATCCGAATCTGATATTTATCGAATCCGAATACGGATCGAATAAAGAGCGGACCCGAATACGGATCGAATAAAGAGCTAATCCAAATATGAAAAAGAGTGAAATCTAAATATGGATCCAATAAACATGGAATCCGAATACATATCGAATAAAAACTACATACAAATATGAAATGATTTTTTTAACAAAGTTATAATAATTTTAAAAATGGTAATGAAATATAAATAAGTTACAACATGACAAAAGAAAGTGTCGAGGTGACATACACTCTTGACCGGAAGCAAAAAAGAGAAAGGATTTCATAAGTTTTGTTCGCGCTCATCCCCAAAGAAACAAGAAGTTATTAATATTATTAATATATTGTATTATATAATGTATAATACTAATATAAATAGGGTTACAGCTTATATTACATTAGCGAATATATAAAGTAATATTAAATATTGTATTCAGATATCCGGATCTGAATCCGGATATTCAAGCCATTACCATATCCGTATCCATATCCAGAAAGTTTTAACAACCCATATCCATATCTGATCCGTATTCGATTAATACTCGGATACGGATATCCATATTCGATAATTTTTCAAATATGGTAAGCGGATATTCGGATATATTCGTATTCGTTTTCATCCCTACGTAGCAGCGCGTACGCGGGTGCGAGGCGCGCGGGAATCAGCAGCTACACGCGAGCGCGTGAGGCGCGCAAGCGATGGCGCAGGGCACGCAGGGTGATGGCAAGGTGCACATGGCGATGTCGCAGGAACAAGAACGCGTGAAACGCGCAGGGCAACGCCACGACGTGGAGGCGTGGAGTCGCGACACGTTGGGGGCTTCCGGTGGGGTGGGACTTTAGAGCACAAGCTCCGATCTAAGATTGTCGTACTGATACATGTGGAAAGATGTGAAAGAGAAGTTGTATTCCTCGTAGCCCTAGAGCTCTCTTATATATGAGAATAGCTCTAGGGAGAAATTACATAAAGAGAGTGGAGAAATAGAAAAATATAAATAAAGATAAAGACATATAATTATCTCGACAAAAACTGGGATGGTCGAGAGAACGTGCTTCAGAAGAATCGATTTTCCACCCCTTGACAACAATCTTGCCTTCCATCCCGTCAGATTCCCCTCCAACCTCACTAGTAACCTCTTCTGATCCCACATCTTAGGTCTCCCCACCACCAACGACATGCCCAAATACGTAATCAACAGCGATGCCGCAAGGCACCCTAAATATGCCATCGTGCGCTACAACTCTTGGTCAGAGAGACCAAAACGAACCACCTCAGACATGGCCATGTTCACCCGAATCCCTGATAAGTCCCCAAAGATATCCATGATGCACAACGTTCTTCGTATCTTGTCCTCCCCCGTCCCCATAAATAAAGACGGTGTCATCAGCATAATGCAGAAGCTGGACGGATAAGTCCTCCCTCCTATAGCATAAAAACCAGCCCCTGGATTCCGCCAATCTCAACATAACAGCCAACGCGTCGGCAACAATAACGAACAAAAGCGGCGCCGACGGGCAACCCTGCCTGATCAAACCGTTGAGGATGGAAAAAAAACCTTCCAGTTTGCCATTGACAGCATCGCAAGCGAACCCGTCGTCACACAACGCGTAATCCAAGCAATCCACACATCTGAAAAGCCACTCCTCTTCAGAGATGCCCAAATGAACCTCCAATACACAATCGTATGCTTTCAAGAAGTCAACCTTCCAAAGCACGCCCCTTGTCTTGTTCCTCCTCCAATCTGTGACCATCTCTGAAGCCAACATCAAACCTCAGACATCTGTCACCCAATTATAAATGCCATCTGCTCCGACGAGATAATCTGCTCAAGCACCCCCCTTCAAGCGGCACGCGAGTATCTTGGAGATTATGAGGTAAAGCACATTAAATAAGGCAATCGATCAGAAGCCATCCACCCTAATTGGCACGTCCTTTTTCGACGGCAAGAAGAGAAGCGCCTTGTTTAGCCTTTCGAAACCTTAGTTACCATCACGGCCGAAAACACCTCAACCACATCCCACAACACCACTTCCCAGAATTCCCTGTAAAAACCTGCCGGGAAACCATCCGGGCATGATGCCCCATGCGCATTCAACAATGAAAGTGCCCATTTAGCCTCTTCCTCAATGACTCTCTGATCAACAAGTTTGCCGCCTCGCAAAATTATATGTGTCACTCCCTTGTCTTGTCAACCCCATTCGTACCACGAACACCTTCTCCAAAAAGCCTGGAAATGCTCACGTTGAGTTGAAACGTTCCCACTAGTTAGAAATAAAAAGAAAGAAAATTTTAGAAATAAAAAGAAAGAAAATTTTAAGATCAAAATAAAAAATCCAACAATCCTAGTCTACTTCTCACAAGCTAACCTCACAAATTAGCAATGCAAGCATTTGGGCTTTGCTTCTCCTAAAACAAAGCTTACTTCAACTTAGATCAATTACATATGCTCTAATCTCTGCTCCCTAGACCACCTCCATTGGCTATATTGATTGTTTGAAGATGCGAGATACAATTCTCTTACCCATCTTATTTTCAATCCATAAAATACAAAGCATACATCAGATAAAGATATTGTTGCTTTCTACATCAAGTTCCTCCCCAGTTGTGGGCTACCCTTTGGTTACATTCTTATCAATCGAAAATCAATAATATATAATTTCCTATATTCCTTTTATAAAGTATTTATAATTATTGTAGTTGAATTAATAATTGGGCTAAATCCATGGTAGTAAACATACTTTTCAATATCAATTCAACATCAAAAGTAATCATAATGTTAAGTGATGCTAATATGAGATAGATCATGAGAGAAAGAATATATAAGTATCAAAATCCGATCCAGTCCGTAATCTGGTGGAATGGATGGGTTTGGATTTAAATATTTAATGGATTGGATTAGATCGAGAAAAGTTATAATCCGTTAAGTTTGGATTGGACATAAAAAGTGTAGCGGCTCTTTGGGAGAAGGCAATCTCGGATGGGTAGTCGAAGGTGGTGAGGCGGGGTTTGCGTTTGGCCAAGCGGGGAAGAGCTTCGTGGCTATAGAAAGGGAGAGGCTTAGCGATGTTCGAAGAGAGGTACCTGAGATGCAGCGGTCGGGTGCACCATGTTGCAGAAAGTCACCATCCGATCAAGTGTTTCGCGTACGGAGGATCGGGCCATCGGAGTTTTCGGTGTCCTCACGGTTGGACATGGAACCCTAAGCAGCATGCAGGTGAAGAGCTGAGGGAAGAGGGTCGGCTATTAGTAGGCGTATGCAGAAGGGAGGAGGGGGGCAAGCCGACACCAAGGAAGACATTGCTTACGCCTTGGGTCCCAGTTTTGGAGGAGATGTAATCAAGATGGATGGGCCCATGATCTATGTGAGCGGCCTCATTGAGGCGGAGGTTACGACACTCCTCGATTTCTCGCAGAGGGCAATGGGGAGGGTTTATTGGAGAACCCAAACCCTCTTGTGGGATGGTCTCAAAAGCATGGGGGAGGCAAGGAGGGTGGAGATCAAAGGGTTGCCCCAACGCGAAAGAAGGTTTCAGGTGGTTCGCTATTTGTTAGCACCGGTTATGCGCGTAACAGATATCATCTTGGATGGGCTCCGATGTGGTCAACCACCAACAGTGGTGGCGATGGCGGCTGATCTCATGCATCCGCTACCGATGTTCTTCGATACTCGCGTCTGGAGGTGCGGGAGGATGTGCGATCCGCAGTTGTTTGGGGTAAAAATCGATGTCGAGGCCCGACTCGGGGGAACCTGTCGGAGAAGAGGTAGAAGGATTTGGAAGGTTTGCCTATCACGTATTTTGAGCATGATCATCCTATTTCGGTAAAGGAGAAGGAAAACTAGGGAAAAGGGACTGATGCGATCCCCGAGCAAGGCCCTAAATGTCGGTTTTGGTCACCATTTCGGTATCGACCAAAACAGAATTTCGATGCAATTTCGGTGGAATTTTGACCGAAATTTCGATCATTTCGATCATTTTTTGTACTAGGACCCCCATATTTTGATCATTTCGGTCCAATTTTGATTTCGACTGGATATCGATATTCGACAGAAATTCGACCGAATTTCGCTGAAATTTGAGGCCATGTCCCCGAGAAGGGTTTGGTGAGATTTAGCGGAATATTGGTCATGCGAACTCTAGATTTGGCAAGATTTGGTGGAATACCAGTCACATGCCAACATACAAGATCTGTCTAAGGGGTGTACCCCAACTCGATTTGTGAGACACTACATTCAGCCCTTTTTTTGATGTGTTGCATTTAAATCCCTCTATGGATTTGAATGTTGGCACGTGAATCATAGACATATGCAAAGAATGGCATATCAGAAATGAAAATATTAAGATGGACGTGTGGACACACGTAAAGATCGCATTCGGAATGATACAATCATAATAAAAGATGGTATAGATCTAATCGACGATAATATGCAAGGAAACTGCTTAAGATGGTTTGGTCAATTGCAAAGGATATCAGCTAATGCACCGGTTAGGAGAAGCAAGTTTTGGGATGTTGAGTCCGATAAGAGATGGCGAGGAAGGCCCAAGAAGTGTTGGAATGAGACTATACGAAGGGAACGTAGTTTTTTGGATCTAAGCCCGAGAATGTCCTAAGATAGGTCTGAATGGAGGCAAAGAATCCATGCAGCCAACACTACTTAATGTGGGAAAAGGCTTTGTTGTTGTTGTTGCTTATGGGGCAGGTTGGTTCAAGCGTACGAAATCCGAATAGGAGTCGAGATGCGGATCAGGTAGACAAAATCTCTACGCAAGTTGGATATGTGGGTTTGATTGCTTTTGTGGATTCCTCTTACAGAGCCAAGAGTTGGAGCTCGATGCAGTGTGCACCATGCACCTAATGGTCATGTCAGACGAGAATTACATGGGTGTGGAGGCAGGGGAGTTGCCTTCAGGACGTGGGACGGGGACGCGGCCGCATCATGCAAACCCAGCACATCTCATCGAGGCAACCTCATCAGCGATGCATGTTCTCTATAGGTGGCATCAATATGCTTGGTTGAGACCAAGGTTTGAAAAAACGAAAGGCGGAACGAGGCGTTTTCCCTGGAAGCGAGGAGAGGTGTAGCCTCGAGGCGGTCGAGGCGTAAGCCTCAGTTTTGTATAGAAAAATAATTATAAAATATATAATACATATATTTATTGATGAAATAATATAATCTGACAAACATATAGTATATAACAATGTAATATATGATGATATTATGAAGATAAGAACATGAAAAAAGGATATGTCAATGACTCAATGCCATAAACCTTTCTAAATTTCTACCTAATCAAAAGAAAATCATTGGTTATAACTTATAACTATCACTAAAAAATTATCTAAAAGGGATTGGCTATAGTTGTCATTATAAATATCCAAGTTGTTGATACGAATCATATGATTTGAATCCTAACTATATGTTCTACTATACCCAGAGCAGCGCCCCCATCCTAAAATTTTTTTATTTTATGAGGATTCAAATTCGTATACACATTTTTATATGTTTAAGGATGTAATCGTAAGCGTTCACTAAAATAATTTGGCATGTTAATGGTAAATTTGAATATGAAAGAGGTCAAATTCAAGCATATGAATATGAAAGAGGTCAAATTTAAGCATACATTTTGCATAAATTAATAGTTAAACATAATTAATAGTAAATATGAAGCAGTTTGCTGACATAGTTACACATAATTAATAGTAAATGTGGAGTTATGGGTACGAAAGAAACATCAAATTTAGGCATTTAACTTGTATAATCATTATCTTAAATAAGTATATATTTATAAGCTTCTCAAACCACCATGTAACTATTAAAATTATACAAGAAATCTTCAAAAAAAAACAAAAACGCCTCGAAAAACGCCTTGACCGCCTCGAGGCGGAACGCCTCGAGGCTAAAAAGGCCCACCTCGCCACGAGGCGTACGCCTCGACCGCCTCGAGGCGCGCCTTTTAATACCATGGTTGAGACATGGACTGCTGGTCTGGGTTTTCGAGCGGACATCTGGAGGTGTTGTCGATGGCAGGGTCGTCGACGAGTGACCCGCGGGTTAAAGGGAGATTCGGGTGGCGGTATTCCCATCACGTCTTGAAGGAGCGGAGGCGTCGAAGGCGTTTTGAGATCTACGAAAGCATGGGGATGCTCAACAAGGGCTAGAATGCAAGGGTGTTGTAGAGAACTCCTCCAAAGAATTCGGGTGCCGAAGCTGTGGTGCTGGAGGCAGCGAAGGCTGACACATGGAACGATGGTGGGCTCCCTAGGGATATTGGGAAGCAGCATGGAGGCCCTGCACTTGAGCATATTACGGCTACAGAGGCTAGCCAGGAGATGTCTTCGGGTGCCGAAGCTATGGTGATAGAGGCTGACATGGAGCAAGAACTTCTAAACCACCTAGGATTGATACCACCGATTGAGGCTTCCATTATCACTAAATGAATTTGTTCTCCTGGAATGTAAGAGGCCATAGGCGATCTGGGAAAAGGGCGACAGTGAAGAATCTAAAGATGGAGCGAAGGGCGAACGTGGTCATGTTATAAGAAACTAAAATATCACGTGATTTCGATGTGGTTTGGAACTTGAAAGGAAATCAAGGGTAGCAGGATGGCGGAATTTAGATCGATTGCTTTAGAAGGAGCATTTGAGGGCTTGATGTCAGCCTAGGATGGGGACAAATCCGTTGTGGATGATGAACTTTGGGGCAGACACACGCTCACGATTCTTCTGCATCGGAGGGCAGATGGAATCATGGTCATGGCTACCAACGTCTACGAACCCCGCAATGGCACCAACATTGATCCCCTGGTTGAGGAGTTATTTTTGGCTCGAGCGAGATTTACCCATGTGGCTTGGGTCATTGCAGGTGATTTCAATGTCATGTTGCGTCCGGACAATCGTCCTCGTGATCGCGGAGGATGTGACGGAGGTTCGTTTGAGTTGAGTAGGTTGGTGGACAAGTTAGGCCTTCAGATTGTTGGTGCATCGAGATGTGCTTACATGTGGCATAACTCTAGAGCCAAATCCCGTCTTGGCAAGTTCATGATGTCTTCTGAGGTTGGTGGATACCTTTCCTGTGGCAGGGATGTGGGCTCTACCAAGAGCTCACTCGGATCATGTGCCTTTACTTCGGAACTCTAGGGAAGATGTGCGCCCCAGAACGCTCTTTCGATTAGAGAGGGCATGGCCTCTTGAGGATGGTTTTAGGGAGTCTGTCACGGCATTCTGGGATGGATGTAGTCTTGTGGACCGCTTGGGGCGGCATCATGCAAAATGGCAAGCAAGTTGGCTTCACTCAGGAGGTATCTCATGGAGTTCAATAGGAGTAACAGAAACCAGAACCGTTCCAGAAAGATGAGAGCCCAAGAGGAGGTGTGTAGGCTTGACAGACTCGAAGATGAGAGACTCTTAACGCAGAAGAGGTGGTTGAGAGGGGAAAGAACTTGAAACAAATACTCTTGGAAGATAAGAAAGAGGAGGCAAGGTGGCAGCAGAGATCCATGCAGTGTTGGTTGAGGGAGGGAGACGCCAATACGAGATTTTTCCACACCAAGGCTAACGGGATAAGGAGCAGAAATTTTATACACGTGTTATTCTTTGGTGGTGAGGTGGCGCAAGGGGAACATGTTGTGGGATCAACCCTCCGAGCGCATTTCCAAGCTTTTAGTAGGCGATATTCACGTACGGGCTGGAGCTGGCGGGGAAGAGGGGTGTCACGGATCTCAGATTTGCAAGTCGAATCGTTGGTACAGGTATTTACATAGGCAGAGACCAAACCGCTATTCCAACTGAACGAGGACAGGGCTCCAGGTTCTGACGGTTTCTCCGTCCTCTTTTACAAGGAATTTTAAGATGTAATCAAGAAGGATGTGATGGAGATTTTGGAGGAGTTTCGTGAAGGAAATCAGGGTTTTGAGAAACTAAATAAGGGTCTTCTATTTCTGGTAACAACAAGGGTTGAGGAATACATGCCGAGCACTGTCGAATGCAATCTACCTTCTTATTTCGAAGATTCCTTCTAATCGCCTTCGAGGAGTTTTAAACAGGATTATCTCGCCTGAGCAATCGGTGTTCACACCTAGGAGACTTATGACGGACGAACTAGTGATGGCTGCGGAAATGGTGACGGATTGAAAGAGATACGGAGACAAAGGGGTGTTATGGAAAGTTGATTTCTCCAAGGCATACGATTGTGTTGATTGGCGCTTCCTTTGGTTCTCTCTCTGGAGAAGAAGGGATTCCTTGCATTGTGGATATCTGAGATTAAGCGTTGTGTGACGATCGCATCCTATGTTGTACTTATTAATGGTAAACCAGAGAACGATTTCTTTCAGTCTCAGAGGGAGTTAAGCAAGGTTGCCCGCACTTCACATTACTTTTTGCTTATTGTCAAGTATGCGTTAACGGTGATGATGAGGATGGCGGTTGATTCGAAATGTTGTGGTGGTTGTATAAAGGAGGATATCTCCATCCAAATTTTGTAATATGTTGATGATATGGTGATGTTCTTGGGGAATAGCAGGGAGCACATGCATCAGGCATCGCTTATCACAGATGTATTTGGGGATGTGTCCGGGCCCCCAAGTCAACATAGAAAAGTCGATGTTGGTTCCCTTTGGTCTTTCGGAAGGGGAGATGCCTGACGATGTCAGGGTGTCCTACTGTAGAGCGGCTAATAATTTACTTGGGGCTCCCATTGGTGGCTAGAAGGCCTAGATCTAACGATTGGAAACCGGTTTTGGACAGGCTGAATTGGAAAGTAGTTGGTTGGAAAGCAACAACGCATTCTAAGGGAGGGAAATTGATCATTTTGAAACAAGTTCTTTTCGTCATCCCGATTTTCTTTTGCTCTACGAGGTTGATACCAACATGTGTACGAATAAAGATCGAAGCCATGATGAGACGATTTTTCTAGTCGGATGGTCGACAGAAAAAGAGGGGTCACCACTTGGTGGATTGGGGTGAAGTTAATTTTGCAAAGAAGACGGGTGGTTTAGGGGTGTTGCGTGAATAATCCGATCCTCGAATCTTTACACATCAACCACACAATCATTCAAAACCTTATGAACAACCACTCCAACATCACTTGTGCACTTATCTTACCGATGTTTAAAGCATGTCTTTTCGATCTTCCTTCCTTCTCTCTAGCCCATTTTGTCTCTTGGAGATATAGTATTCGAATCTTCCTTCTATCCATTGTATATACAATCTCCATCGATTTGCCAATCAAAGTGTCAATAATCAAACTACATATCCGCAACGTCATTAGCAACCTCTTTTGGACTAATTTCTTTATTTGCATGCGTCCATCATGCGAGAACCCTTACAAATTTGGACTACATCCAGGCGGCGATGCAACGGAACTAGTTTATTTATTCGCATGCATTCCTCGTGCGAGAACCCTTATCAATTTTGAACTAATCCGGGAAGCGATGTAGCAGCTCTAGCTAACTTCTCATTGCATTCGGGTGATGCAATGCATTGCTAGTAGGGAACGTCCCAACGAAATTTAAATGCTTGCTTAAATCCATGTTGAAGTGATGATGTTCGGAAAACATGCATATTACCCTCCCCCCAAAGATCACAATCGCATGTTACTCGATTAACAAGTATCTTTCATTACTCTTGTTCTCAATCTTCCGCAATGCTCGACATGTACGACTCTGTTCTCTAATCCACTAGTTCGACGATATACTATAAATTGTAGTATATAGGAAATACCTCATTTTAGGCCTTTTCTGGGACCTTCTCGACAAATGGATCTTTTAAAATTCCAAAGCAAAGAAAATAGTCAAGCCAAGGATCTATCTTATAATTTAAGGCTCCTAACCATCTTTTTCTCCATCATGAAACTTCTCACTCTCTTTTTAAAGTAGTTTGGGTGGGACGCTAACTATTTCCATCGGTATAACAATAGTCGACCGACGAGACCAACTAGCCGGTCCAATTATGTAGTAATATAGTATGTGGGGTGCACGAACAGAATAACTAACTCTTCGACTGACTCACAGATAACTCAGTTGACTATTGGAAAAATAATTTTTTATTTCTAAATTTTCAAGGGTTATAATTCATTTTGGTACCATCAAAACTATCAAAGCTCCATCCGAACTACGCATGGTGCATTTAAAAAAATGGCTTCAACAATCAAGATTAAATAGAAGTTATGATGCATTGTCTCTTCTTTTTAAATTAATCCTCTAATATGTACATCATGACATTGTCTAAATGATCAGTTACATATTAATTGAATACGAGTCAAACATAACTTGTGAAACATTCGTTGCCTTACTCAATTGGGGAAAAAATAAATTAGAACGAAAATGTTTTCTCAATCTCAAGCTTCTGTATTCCATGTCTTCTGTATTCCATGTCATTACTCATCATTAAAATCTGCATTCCATCAAACCCTTATACATTCTAAATATGTATAAAAGTGTGCAATACTTGACTAAAAATCAACTAATAAAGTTACATACTGCCAAGTGCCAACTAACGACCATATATGCACTGTTTATTCTTTATTCAGTGATTTACCCGAATGAATACTGAAATGACTTTTGCAACATCGTTATGAAACTCATTGGGGTGTAATAGAAGAGGCATAACCTATGATCAAAAAAATGTAGTGTCCTCACTTTCTTACGTTTGTTTGAGTGAATAGACTCATCGGGGTGTGACAGAAATGGCATAAACTATGAATAAGATCTTAGACGAGGGAAATAACCATATATTATCCCTCGATATGCGCATTGTTACCAGCAAATACTTAAGGGCGCTCATCCTTTAGAGGCAAGGAGTCTTCCAAAATGAGAATATTAGTGAAGAAATAGGAAGAGCCAAGTAAATGATTATATCATATTGCTCCTCTCCATCTTATTCCCAATACATAAACATCTTCTTTGAGTCAAAAGAAAAGGTAATGGACAGTGACAAACAAGAGAATTCATTGAGAATAGTATACAAGCCTTATATCTTTCTGAGGAAAGCAGAAGAGCTTGTTCAAGTCAGTACTAGCAGTACACGCTTAAAAATATGTTATTGTCACTACTCGTTTAGGTCACTTTAGATCTCTGAAATTTAGAAGCAAAAGAGAGAGGGCGGAATAGACCTCAATGCAAGCAGTTGCAGCATCTCTAACAACCTGATTTGGGTCATTCAACAATTGCAGAACCTACAAAAAAAGGCAGAGCAAGTTACAAGGGAAACAAAACGAGAAAAAACGGGAGTCAAAAAAGGGTTAAACCGTCCAGAAGTAGACCTACTATATTCAATCATCAATTGTGAGGACACAATGCAAAGACAGAACTCTAGACCAAAGACCATGATAAACAAAATAATAACAAAATTTTATTTTTAAGATTATGGCATACAGGAGCAAGGAGGACTCGTTGAAGAGGAAGCTCCGTGGATGCGAAAAGACCAATAGCCGTAGTAACAGTCCGTGCAAATTCTTCACGGACTCTCCAGCTCTTGTGGAGCCCAAGCATAACAACCAGCCCTTTCAACGATGATCGTTGGGGACGATACCTGTATAGAAAAACATGGATTCGGTCTTTTATCCAACTGAAAAACCAAAAGGAAAAGCATTATCTAAAAGCAGAATGATTCAGAATCATAGAATCCTGTTGGGAAAAAGACTTTGATATTATTCAGAGAAACCCTAGGCTCTCTTATATAGGGAGAGACCTTAGGGGAAATTACAGAGAGGTCTACCAAAGATAAGAAAATATCAAGAGAGATACATAAAGAGATAATAATGCTACGAACTATTTCTACACTCCCCCTCAAGGTGGAGCATAGATATCTATCATGCTCAGCTTGGATGAACATCTCTCTGAAAAGGTCCTCTGAGCAGTGGCTTGTGTGAATACATATGCAGTCTGATCTCCTGATCTCACATGTGCAGTAGATATTAATCCTCTCTGGATCAGTCCCTAGTGTAATGGCAGTCAACTTCAATATGCTTGGTCTTTTCATGGAAAGCTGGATTATTGGCAATGAACAACGCTGCCTGATTGTCACACTGAAGCTTCATAGGTAGAGACACCGCTACATGTAGATCTTCTAGTACTGAACGAACCCATCATTTCAATGCTGGCTTGAGCCATGGCCCTATATTCGGATTCAGCACTGGGACCTTTCCACAACAGTTTGTTTCTTGCTTTTCCAAGAAACCAAAGAGTATCCAACAAACACTGCGAACCCTGAGGTTGATTTTCGATCCTTAGGGCATCCTGCATAATCTGCGTCTGCACACGCTGAGATAGATAAGTCTGTGCCCTTTCTGAATAGCAGCCCTGGCCCTGGAGAAGACTTCAGATACCTCAGTATCATGTGTATAGCATCCATGTGAACCTGTCTTGGCTGCTCCCATAAATTGGCTCACCCTGCTAACTGCAAATTAAATGTCTGGACGAGTATGGGTAAGTAGACGAGTTTTCCCACCATTTCTCTATATCTCCTCTTATCTACTTCATCAGTACCACCATCATACAACTTCATGCTAGGGTCCATGGGAATACTTGATGGTTTGCATCCATCCATGCCAGTCTCAATCAGGAAGTCTGTAATTTACTTCCGTTGGGTCATCACCAAGCCCTGTGCATTCCTTTGCAAATTCCAACCCCAGAAAATATCTTAGGGTTCCAAGATCCTTTGTAACGAACTGACGACCTAGGAATGCCTTCGCCCTCTCTATGCCCTGAACATCGTCTCCTGTGACAAGAATATCATCCACATAGACCATAATGACAACCGTACCTGCCGATGACTTCTGGACAAACAACGAATGATCGACATTTGACCTCTTGAATCCTTGTCCCTCAATCAGGTTGGACAGCTTCTGGAACCATGCTCTCGGACTCTGTTTGAGGCCATATATAGCCTTGTGAAGTCTACAAACCATGTGCTTCTACCCCTCAGCAGTAAACCCAGGAGGCTGTTGCATGTAGACTTCCTCATGTAAGTCCCCGTACAAAAAGGCATTCTTGATATCTAGTTGAGATATACTCCAATCACGGACCATAGCAACAGATAGGAGAATACGAAGAGTAGAGTGTCTCGCCACTGGAGAAAATGTATCCATGTAATCAACACCATATGTTTGTGTAAACCCACGGGCGACCAAGCGTGCTTTGTACCTATCCAACGTGCCATCTGCATGATATTTGACTGTGAAGACCCATTTACAGCTTACAACGGATGCATCAGAAGGTGCAGGGACCAAAGACCATGTGCCACGAGATTGTAAGGCCCTCATCTCTTCTTCCATTGCTAATCTCCAGCAATCATTCTTCAAAGCTTCCTGGTATGTCCGTGGTATATCCACGGAAGACAAGGCGGTGGCAAATCTCTGAAAATCACCAGTTAGGCGGTGAAAAGACACCTGTGAAGCAAATGGATAAGAGGCACATTGCCTCTTCTGCTTCGAGAATAGCAATCGGAACATCAAGATCATCATATGTTGTACTGGATGGGCTAGTGTCTGCCTGTACTGAAGGATCTTGCACATGTACCACACATGACCCGTCAGTAGAAATGCCATCTGGACATACCTGAGGCGTGATGATTGGCTGTTGTGTAGTCTGAGCAGGATCTGACCGACATGTATAGAATTTAGGTAACGGTGATATGATAGGCCGTGGAATGGGTGGAGGCGGAGGTGGTGGTGGTGGTGATGCTGGCGTGGGGACAGGCACAGAGGACGACTCAGGTGTACTCAATGTAGGTGGTGAAGGAACATAGATATCATCAGTGGTAGTGGATGGAACCATTCTGTCACCTGCAGGAGAAAAATACATGACCGACTCAAAGAAAGTGACATCAGCACTCACGAAGTACCTCTTAGTCACAGGATCATAACACCGGTATCCATTCTGAGTTCTGGAATAACCAACAAAGACGCACTTGACTGCTCTAGGAGAGAGTTTGTCAGGTCCAGGAGATAAACGATGAACGAAAGCCACAGTACCGAAGACACGTGGAGTCAGTGAAAATAACTCCTTGTCTGGAAAAATAAGGGAGATAGGTATCTTGTCACCAAGAACAGAGGATGACATTCGGTTAACTAGATAACATGCAGTAAGAACAGCATCGCCCCAGAATGAAATAGGAGCACAAATCTGAATCAAAAGTGTTCGAGTAATATCCAAGAGATGGCGATGCTTTCTTTCCGCCACACCATTTTGTTGCGAGGTATATGCACAAGTGGTTTGGTGAATAATATACCCTTTGATGACAGAAATAAAGAGAGTGAACGTGTACAAAATTCAAGGGCATTATCCGTCCGAACATATTTGACAGAGGAAGAAAAAACATTGTGCACTTCATTAAGCAAATTCTTAATCACACATCTCCTGCTTCAGATTTATTTTTCAAAAGAAAGACCCATGACACACGAGAGAAATCATCCACTACCACAAGATAAATCATGTGCCCCTGATGATCGGGAACACAACTCGGACCCCATATATCTATATGTAACAACTCAAAAGGGGAGCTACTGCTCCGACTCGGACGGGCTTGGGGAAGCTCGACCTGTGATGCTTTCCCAACTGACACGCTTCGCAACGAAAGGACGAACTAGGAGAGATCTGGGGCAGAAGGTGGCGCATTTTCTGAAGCGGAAGGTGACCAACCGGAGACGCCAAATGTACGAAGAGACTGGTCCAGCACAATGAGAGGAGACGCCAGCATAGGAATCCCGAACCAGTCTATATAAACCATTCTGCTCAGAGCCACAGCCAATCACCTTGCCCGTGAGTATGTCCTGAAAAATGAGAGAAGACGAGTCAAATATAGCACGACAATTCAAATCCTTCGTAATCTGACTCATAGATAGCAAATTCATTGAGAACTCAGGAGCATGTAAGACGTTCTGTAGCTGCATAGTGGAGGATAGGAAGACCTCCCCCTGTCCAACCAGGGGCGAATGGGTACCATATGCTATCTGCACTGAACGGCCGGGAGGAATGTCCCTGTAGGCCTGTAATCTACCTCTATCTCGACAGAGATGATGCGTGGCTTCAGAATCTATAACCCAGTCAGATATATCATGAGGTGTTGTGAAAGCAGTAGATCTACCTGAGGTGCTCGCAGCAGTGGATGAACTGGCAGAGGCAGTGGCAGCAATATCTGAAGAGCTACCAGACGAGTCAGCAGATGAATGTGGCATAATATCTCGGAAACGAGCCACAAGTTCGTCAAATCGACTATCTGCAGTAGAGAGTAAGGGAGACTGAGAATGCTCTGCAACACGTGCCGCGGGAATCCATGTTTAGAGTAGCATGTCTCCTCTGAGTGTCCTGTGCGGTGACAATAGGAGCATGTCTGACTGAAGCAATCACCCCTTCCTTGGGGTCCACGGCCACGCCACGACTACGACCAGAGTGCGGTCCACCTCTCCCACGCGAGACTGCCATCGCTGATGGGGGTGGAGTAGAAGAGCTGGAGGAGACTGGAATGCGACTGAGCCTTCTGTAAACCTCCTCCACTGGAGGAATAACTGCATCAACTAGGATCTGAGACCGAGCGGCATCATACTCAAGATCAAGAGCCGCTAGTAGAACGCCCACCATGGTGGCGTTCCGAAACGTCTTCTGTTGTTCTGGAGTAGCAGTGAGTAGAATGGTACTGTATAACTTCTCAAACATCCCTCGTAGGGATGTGTATATGGAATGGAGAGGTCTGCCACTCTGCTTCATTGTGAAAATATCATGCTGAAGCTGCAACATCTTTGTCTCATTTCGCACCTGCGAATATGTAGTGGCGAGAATGTCCCACATTTCCTTGGCAGTGGGCTGATGGAGGACATCGTTGGCAATCTCCATCGTCAATGTACCGGACAACCAGACCTTCGTGTAAGCGTCGTCAGCCTCCCATGAGGCATACATCCCTGTCTTCTCTGCAGGCTCATCCTCGGTAAGAATGTGTTTCTTACCATTAGACTTCATGAGGCTCATGAACTGCATAGCTCAGAGCTCATAGTTAGACCCATCCATCTTCACTATTGGCGCAGGACCTTTGAATGCGTCGGTGGAGGGCATATCGACTTTCGATTCTGATATATTGCCACTTGGAGAAGAACAAGGGGTTATAGACACAATGATGATGAATGTCTACACCAACTTCATCGGATTTGAGTGCGTATGTAGACGTTGCGCACTCAAACCCATATATCGGACGAGTAGAGTGCTAGGGCACGCCTTGGAGAAGGCTTACAGCCCTTGAAAGGACTGGTTGGGCGACCGGCTGGGACCTACGGCGATACACGGGGGGCCGCAGGCGGTGGGGAGGACCGTCGGGGACCCGCAGGCAGCGGCTGGTGGTTGCCGGCGGTGACTGGGACCGCCGGGAGTCGCTGGCGGTGGGCTGGAGGCACCGGCAAGGTGCTGGCGGTGAACAGGAGATGCCGCTGGGGAGGTGCTCGGCCTAGGGCTAGGCGCGCGAGAGTCCTGGAGAGAGAGGGAGGCGGGTGGGGAGGGGTGGGGCGGTGGGTGGAGAGCCCTAGGGCGGCTCTGATACCATGTTGGGAAAAAGACTTCGATATTATTCAGAGAAACCCTAGGCTCTCTTATATAGGGAGAAACCTTAGGGGTAAATTACAGAGAGGTCTACCAAAGATAAGAAAATATCAAGAAAGATACAAAAGAGATTATAATGCTACGAACTATTTCTACAAATCCAGATGACAATATTATTGAGATATAAATGTTTATAATTTTATCCACGAAAATAAATGCAACGAGTCAATCTAAAATATATATATACATATATAGGGGATCATTTTCAAATGAGATTACTTTTTACAAATTTTAAAAGTCACCATCAATTTACTAAAAACTCTAACAATTTTGTAAAAATATAAACTGCACATTGTATTGTAGAATATAGCATCCATATTTAAAGTTACATTTTTCATCCAATATAATAATATTTTCATATTTATATTTCACTATACATGTTATGTTAATATTTAGGGATTTTTACCCGGCAGACCTATAATCTTTGCCAATGACCTCTACGACCTTTGAAACATCGATGTTCCTCCCTCGACCCCGTAAACTTGCTAACCCTTATCCTACATACCCTGTGGTTAACCCCCATCCATTTAACCGTTAAAACTAACCGAATTCTGTTATCTTCCTTTATATTATACCCATTTTATTTAGCAAATTTACTACAAGTGCCACTGCCTCCCACCCTCCACCTCCCACTCCCTCCCACCCTCCACTTGCAATTGAACACGGTGCCCTCCTCCCCGATCCGTCGCCGCTCGAAGCCCCCCCCCTGCTGCACGAAGCCCGCGCACACCACCTCCCCCTGCTCGAAGCCCCTCCCCCCCCTCCCCTGCTCGACCCCCCTGTTGCTGAAGCCCCACACACATGCTCGAAGCCCACTCCTCCCGCGACCACCTCCTTTGAAAAGCCCCCCCATCCCCCCGTATCGCCGCCTTCCCTGCAAAAGCACCCCCCCACCCGCCCCCGCTGCAATGTCGTCGTCGTCCAGCAAAGCACCCCCACTCCCTCCCCCGCTGCAAACCCCCCCCCTGACCGATCGAAGCCGTCCCCCTCGGTCCCCGTCCCCACGAAGCACCCTCTCGCCCCCGCTGCAAACCCCCCCGTCCCATCGCTTACAAAGCACCCGACCATCCCCCCACCTCGACAGATCGAAGCACCCCCCCCCCCCCCCCGAGGCTCCTCCTCCCCTGCGAAGCCCCACCCCCCGTCGCTTCAAGCTCCTGCTCTTCTCCAGCGCAGCCCGCCTCCCTCGACCACCACCAATCTCCTCCAGTCTAAGCCCCCCCCCCCCCCCCCCCGTGGTGCAGTGGGAAGGGAAGTTGTTAGATGGAGGATTATTTTTTCTTTTCTTGGTTAATTCTAGCCGTCCGATACTGGATTGGTTAGATTAACTCATTTTTAACTCAAGGAAGTTAACTCTAGATGTGTCAATTTAACGGTAGGGTTCACAGGCTAAGACGGAGCAAGTTTACGGGGGTGAGGGAGGGATTACGATGTTTCAAAGGTCGTAGAGGTCATTAACAATGATTATAGGGTCTGCTAGGTAAAAATCCCAGAAAATATTTATTATTAAATCCATGGAACAAGAAATTGTAAAATAATGGGAAAGACACCGAAATTGACATTGGCTCACCATAGATATGGTGAGACCCCACCTTATTTGAAGTCTCCCACATATATAGGGATCCTATCAAATGAGGTGGGGTCTCACCACTTTTGTTGTGAGCCATCAACGAGGTCCATTGGATCTCGATCCAATGGTGTCATCAAAAAAGGTAACTTGATAATTTTGTTTCAGTTTTGATTTGAATTTTGTTTAATAATGTCATTTTTTGTTTTAATTTGGAATTTCCCGTTACTTCCTTACCACTTTCAGAAAATGTTCTTAGCAAATGTAATTTAATGCATATATTTGTAAACATGAATCGGAGTATGTGGAATTTAAATTGGATTTTATAAAATTCAAAACATTAGTTTTTTTATATTACCCTTGCTAAAATACTATATTCATTTGTAAATTGTGTATTGTCCTTTATAAAATTTCAAAAGTATTTGTAGTTTCTTTGAGCTTCTTAATAAAATTTGTGCTTCCTTTATAAGTCTTTCTGTGTAACATTATATGGATCTTGCAATTGTTTCACGTTCCTTTATAATTTTTATGCATTCAATGTGAAAATTCATGATTTTTTTGTAATATTTATATGGAGTGCTGCAAAGAACTTAAGAAAGTATAATGTTAGAAATTGATAGCATGTAAAAAATAATATAAGATTGTAAAAAATAATATGAGATTTGTGAAAAGGGTGAGATTGAGATTTGTAAAAAAAATGTAATACGTTCTCTAATATTTGTAACTTATATATAGAAGTTTTCAAAAAAAGGAAATGTAAAAAAATCCGTGGCCCTAACAATTCATCTTCTGACAGCAGTTGGACTTGTAAACTGCAGGTGAGAATAGACATCCAAGTTCATTTATATTTTTTTGTATGCAGAAGCACTTCTGGAATTTGACATGAGAAACCAAGTGAGGAATTACTCAAAAGACTTTCTTAAGACGGCACACTCATCCTCCAAAAAGATAGGAACTTCCATGGATTCTAATCAAAAGAAAAGGAATTTCAAAATAAAAAAACAAAATAGTTACTGGGAAACAAATTACGACTTATTACAAAGCATAAGACATGGTGAGTGGATTTTAAATTGAAAAAGAGGGAGTAAGTAGAGGAAAGATGACCAAAGTGGATTCCCATCAGCTACATTGTTGCTGCTAATTAAAACCCACTCACCATCGTCGTCATGCACTCTTTGAAAAAAAATTACTCGGCATTTCAATAGAATGGACTCCTCATCTTTCCTCTGACCTGAAGGGCAAAAAACATGGTGAGTGGATTTTAATTAATAGCAACAATGTCTGCAAATGATGGGAAAACGAGCATGGAAACATTGCAGTCATGAAGATCCCCCAAGAATTTGATCAGGTCGTTGATGGTGGTGTGTACTCCAACCCTCAAAAAGTCGAGAAGAACGAATAACCAAGTTTGGAATCGAGCAGTGGCAGAGGAGAAGGTCTGTTCGAAGCCAGATGGAGGCCATCGCCGCCGCCGTCATCACCATGGAATGAACAGAGAGCGGGTAGATATGTGCCTCATGAAAATCTAAATGTGAAGGTGAGGGGTTTGGTGCCCATGTGTCAAATGTGGAGTCGTGAGAGAGAGAGAGAGAGATAATGGAAAGTAGAGATAAAACAAGGATCTAGGTTGTCACATTTTATTTTTAGAATGTGACAATGACGAAAATGAGTTTTTCATGAATAAAAGATTATCATTTATCTACATTTAATCTCAACGACATGATTAAGATTTAAAAGTCTATATCAATGACTCACAACAAAAGTGTTGAGATCCCACCTCATTTGAAATTTCTCCTAAGTATATGTGATGATAGGATAAAAGATAAATGAGTGATAGTGATAAGAAGATCTGCAGCAAAAATCAGGCAAATTGATGGAATGAGAATATTTGAGATTGGGAAAGAGAGAGGAAGGCAAGATGAAGAATGGAAAACGTGCATTTTGAGTGGGCTTTTAGATGAAGCATGAAGATGTATCACGATGAGATAGAGTCAGCATGGATCCACACAACATTTTGAAATGGAAGTATGTGCAAGGAGTCGAAACAAAGAGAGATAATGTCAAACTCCCAATTTTTATAACTAATAATGCGAAAATAAAAGGATGGAATGAGGTGAATTTTATTGAAGGGATAGGGTTCCTTATACATAGCTTGATACCCCAAAGCCCAAAAGGTGAAATACAAAAAGAAGTCCTCAATAGAACTTCTAAAAATAGAGATGCTAAAAACATAAAACACAAAAAAATAGAAAACATCAAACCCCCCCAGTTGGAACATAACTATCAAAAATGAAAAACTTGGAGGTCATCTAAAAAGTAGGGCAGTCATCCACCAAGAGCCATAGAATGCTAGCACAAGACTATATATTAATCGAGTATCTGCATCAGAAGAAGAGATTATCCAAGTCTTATGTGACATCTCCACATCTTGGGCATGTCAGATCTACCGTTCTTAGTAACAAATCTCATAGTATTGTACTAATAAGCAGTCTACAGTGTCTCATAATCCAAACAAAAACCTTGATTCGTTACGGGGTTTTGTTTTTCCACATTAAACTGTCATGTTTCATGTCCCTCTGAACCTCCACATGATTTCACAAAAACCTTGTATATACTTTTTTGACCGAGAAGGAGCAACTCCCCTACACCCAATGGTCCCGTGCTTCTGACAGGCCATCATAAGTCCCATATTTCCCCCTAATAAATGCATGTAATCATGAAATCTCTGCTTAACAAAGCCAGACACAAATTGGGATGCCCACGCTCCATCTGACCACACATGTGCGATTGTGATCGTCTACTCCCACCAAAAGTGAAAAACCTTCGAAATCGAATAAACAGTACTAACTCTGCGACAGATAGGGATGAGCATTGGGCGGGGCCTGCCCGACCCAGTCCGAAGCCCGGCCCAGCACAAGCCCAATAGGACATTGGACCGGGACTGGACCTAAAAAATTTACTTCGGGCCGGGCTTGGACTTAGCTCGGCCCAACCCAACCCCGGCCCAAGGCCCGGTCCGTTCGAAGGCCCAAGGAGTGGCCCGAAGTAGGCCCGAACTAAGACCCCTCCGAATTTTGGGAGCGTGCCTATACATGGCATTTTTCCCCCTCGCCTTGCGTGACTCCCCTTCAGAACCATAACCCCGATCTCAAGCGGTGACTCGCATACCCCCTCCCTCCCACTCCCAGATATCCTCATCTGTGCCGCTTTCACCTTAGCCCTAGGCATCGTTGGCGGCCTCCCCATGCGGCAACCAAGTCCTCCAAGGTTCCGATGCTCGTTGCCCTCCCTACGTCAGCACCTCCTCCCCCTCCTCATCCTAGTTTCCCTCCCCCACACACACATGCCCTCCACCTGGCGACCCTCTTCCAAAATCAAGCCCTAATCGTCGCAACCAGGGCCCGGTTCCTCTGCCACCCTCCTCCGAAGAGGCTTGAGCTAACTCTCCACGACGATGGCCTCCCTGCTACAGTTGCCCTATGTCCAGAGTTGAATTTTTGTATTGCAAAGTTTTTTGTCCTCTCACAGGTGGATGTCGTACATGATCGAGATTTAATTTAACTCAATCCCTTCCTACAACACACACAACCATACAAGATACATGTTAGTTTCTTATGCACACAAATTTTAACATGTTACCCTCATCAAGGTATATTGTTTACTCAATCATACATACAAACATTTTTTAATGAGCTTTCTTTTAGTTTATTTCGAGGGCTTGCATCTTGACGAATCACTTGTTTAAAGGATGTGCCTTTTTGTTTTTTTGGTTTTAAGGTTGCAACTTCTGTTGACTACAAAGACTACAGCGAAAGATAGTTTGTGGATATGGGCCGGCTCGGCCCAAGCCCGACCCAAAGAAATTGGGTCAGGCCTGGACTTAGGCCGAAGGATTAAAAATTTTGTGGGCCAAGGCCTAGCCCAAGGCTCGAATTTTAAGACGGGCTCGGGCATGGGCTCGTCAGAGCCCAGCCCAACCTGGCCCATGCCCATCCCTAGCGACAGATGTAAGCCTAAGATCACAAGTGACCTCAAACCCAACGGAGAATCACCGGTAAAGGTCCATAGTCACAAAGACCTTCTGATGAAAGGCATTAGTCCCAAGAATACATGCATTGTCATCACCAATAAACATAACAAAGATTTGTGAGGGTAGACCTTTCCTTACAAATCCTAAGGTGGTAGGACCACAAGGAAGCAACCGCGATGAAATCGTAAGGAAATGGTCGTGTGGCTGAAGGAGGCCATGATGAGGCTGCTAAGCAACGGCAATGGGACCTTCGAGAGCTAGCAATAGCAATATAGGACAGCACGCGAAGAGGCTTAGAGGTAGGGGGCCTAGGGTTTAAGGCAAGAAAAGGCTCAGAGCTCCAATATAACATCGTCGCTTTATACCATGTGAAAATAATTAGATCAATTGGGATAAATTATATTGAAGGGGTAGGTTTACTTATACCACATCATAAAGGCTCCTCGACATAAATTCTAAAAATAGATATGCTAAAATAGAAAACACCATGAATAAAAACATCAATAAATAATGTGTCCATGTTCAAGACATATTGACCCCTTCATATGCTAAACCTTTACATGGAAAACGGGGATACTAAATGAAGGAAATAAAAATCTGATCGAATAAATAAACCTAACTCACCAACACCTAGAAAGCTAACTTGGCTTAAATGTACTAACATATCTAAGGTTAGGGTTGTAGAGTACCTCAAATCATAAGAATACACCATTAATGTGCTCAAGACTTTAAGGTTAGGGTTGTAAGGAACTTCTAAATTATGGCTATAAGAACCGCTGATGTTAGGGCTTGCATGACTTCTGGACCAAAAAATCACCATCAGACCAAATCCAATGGTTGGCCCAACAATAGGGCTTTCTTATCTCAAAAAGAACTTCATAACCACCAAAAGGCAAAAACTCGGTCACCCTCAGGTCTGGAAGCTCTGGACGAAACAGGAGGCACCCACCACTCCCATCCAATACCTCACCAACAAAAACCTCACCATATATATTCCAAAGCTAAATGTGAAGAAAATGAATAGGATGCCTTTTAGATCATTTAATATTGAGGGTCTTTTCATGCCAACATCAAGAGCCTATAGTAAGTACTCAAAATATATTGACATGTCATTGCATATGTCGACAACATGTCTCCATATTTCATCATACTACAGTCTCTATAAATGGAGTAGTCCTTTTCCCAAGTGGCATCATCGTGTTGACAGACATGTAGGTCATATCATCGATATAAACAATATGAAGACGTTTTCTTCATAAAATTTACAAAATACCTAGGATATGGGCAATATGGACGATATAAGGGGCATGTCAATACTATACCACCAAATGTACACAACGACTTATAAGTTATGTTAAAGCAACATTGATAAAATGAGTTCTCATGCTCCTTCCTTATTTTTCTTTCTTATCTCCTCTTATTATGCGTCTCACTTGTTTCTTTCTTAATTTTCCCTTACTCGCATCGTCCATAATCTAAGGTCTAATTGAACAAAAATTCATTCCAATCCATTTTATACTAACATAATAAATTAAGTCGTATGTGTTTTTAATACTAGTTTATGAGAATATGTTAATTATATTAATATAGAAACGTATGACGTGATATAGATATGTAACATTATATTCCACAATCATCCACACCCCTAAATTCAAAGTCCGGTAAAAATACATTAGTTGTGCATTAAAAAATTGTAAGACTTTGTATCTTTGAAAATCATAGATTTTGATTTGTTTCCATGAGGTTCTAGGATTTCATCAGCATGTGATACGTCCCTAACATGCACTTTTCTAGCGTTGAAAACGGCATCAACTGTAGTTAAAATCACGGTCAAATCATGAAAATCAAATTCAAATTTTCCATCGACAAATCATATGTCCCTTCAGCATTCAACCAAGGAAGGTCGTATCGATATCGATATCGTTTCGGTCCGTTCGGAAAAGGAAATATCAGGATATATCGACGACCTCAGTGAAAATGTAGAAAATGGCAGAAAAAAGGTATTTTTTGCCATTTTCAGAAAGTAAGATCATCCAAGATGTTAAAACAACAAATAACCACAAATACACACTAATATCACGCATATAGATCATTTATAGACCATATATCGCACATATCGAACATATCGATGTTATTGTTGATTCTTGACTTATATATATTCAAAATGGATTTTATTCAAGTTCTTATAACATGAAATAGTACAAATATACACTTACATAACACGTATAGATCAATTATGAGGATCGTGATCTTTATATTGCACATAGCGGTCATATCAAACATGTTGTTGATATTGTTAGTTGTTGACATACTATATATATTGAAAATGGAGTTCATACAAATTCTTTAATCACTAAATAACATGCAAATGTACTCTTACTCCTTTGATCACAGATATCGATCATATATGAACCTTATATCGCATATATCGCTCATTTCGAACACATCGATGTTAATTTTGATTCTTGACTTGTAGACTATAGTGTATAGTCAATAGTAACAGATATTTTTAAAGAATTAACAAATAGAGATTATCGTATTTGAATGGATTACACTGAATTTCGTACAACATGAAATAACTTGCAAATATACACTTAGATATCATAACACATAATTATAGATCGTCTATGATACTTATATCACCAGCTCTTCATGTCGGTCATTTTAGTCACGTGAAATAGCGAATGGCATTGAGGAGAATTATTTGATATAAAAAATGGCAATAAAGATTAAGGAGATAATATTTGTTTGGTATAGAGATTTATTTATTTACAAAAAAAATGAAAATATCCAAATCAATGTAATATTGCAATAGAGATGACCTAAAACAAAGAATTCTGCGGTGGATCTAAATCGGTCGCTCTGCACCGTTGTCTCTCATAGCGGATTGCAGAATCAATAAACTCGCAAAGGTTTTCCCATGTCATGTACGAGTACATGACCTTATAATACATGACATATTGCCTGTATTGATGGTCGTCAATCCCTATGAGTATCCCGAGTCAAAGATAAGCATCGCTAGATCAGGTATCACGAGGTGCACGACGAGGATGCGAAGTACTATCTTGAGATCCTTGGGATGACGACGACGGAGTAGGAGAAAATCTCTGCGGAGGAGGACCTGGAGGAGAAGCGTAGTACTCAGGGAAGAAACCAAAACGGTCACCACCAAAGAAGTTGTCATGGATCCACTCGGGTTGGCTACCTTGGTAGTTCTCACCGTTGTAGCCAAGGTTTTAAAAAGCGTGAGGCGTATCGAGGCGTAATCCTCACTCGTAAAAGAATTTTTTTCATAAAACATAATAATTAGTCGTAATTACAATCTTCAAGTTCTACAAATTAAATAGTTATGATTAAATACATAACTCCATGACATTTCAAGGCTAACATCATGGTTTAAACATCCAAGTTGTGGGCTGAGGTGGTGGTGGGGATGGAATCGATGCCACTATGGTCGGGGGTGGGGGAGAGGGTTGCATCGGGTTTGGTGGGGGGAATGGAATGATCGGAGAGGGCATTGGAGTCGATTTCCTCGGCGACTACAATTGTGAAATATGTTGGACAACAACTCCATACGTCTCTTTTTCCTCTATTTCTTCACTTTCTTTTTTAGTATGACCTTAAAACTTGCCTTGGACGAGGGTTGAATTGACGACTACAATTGGAGATGGATGTGGGGTTTCCGAAACCTCCTAGACAGCATCTTTTGCAATGTTCTCCTCTACTTGTTGTGTCAATGATTCAACATTCCACAGATCTCGCATTTCTCTCGCCAAAGCCTACATATTTGGTACATTTGAAGCATATCGGATAGTGTTTTTCTAACATCAACAAGCCATTTACGGCCTGCTAAACAAGTTTTGATTTATATATGTGTGAATGCATGGATGGATCGTCAGATCGTGAGGACGACCGGTTGGCCATGCTCCGATACCAATCGATGCAAATGAGAAGCGGAAGCAATCGAAAGGGAAAGGAGAGAAGGCTCACTGAATGTGAGGGACTTAGGGAAGAAGCACGGAGATCGCATCGAGGGAGAAGGGAGAGGGAGGGAGAGATGAGATAAATCTCAATTTTACAAACTCTTTTATAGCATAAACCATTGGGTTGTCATCTCCTTTATATAGGAGGGGTGAGGTTACAAAATAGAACGATGATAAAATCAAATAAAATTAAATCGTAATTTAGACTCTAAATATCTCTAACCGACTAACTTCTTAATATAACTGATTAACTAATTGATTAGAGAGCATATGTGATCTCTTTATTTAAATAAAATTACAATGGACTCAAAAAAATTAACTCAACCTATTTAATTAATGGACGAAAAATAGAGCCATATTTACTTGTTTCACGCTGCATCGGTGATGGTTAGGTACAACACTTCGCCCGCAAGTCGCGTGTATCAACCTGCATCTTCGACAGCTCCTGGCTCATAGATGTGCCTCCTCAGGATTCATAAATATATGTGTTGGCTTAGATCTTAACATGCATGTCTCTTGGAGAAGATTAGTGGCATACTTTGTTAAGGCATAACTAGACCTCACTTGGATCTAGCAATTCAATCCCTAGAAATCATTCGTAGTGGCCTAAGTATTTGTCCCCAAATTGTTCTACTAATTACTTCTTCACTTATGCAATATCATCATAATCATCTAATGTGAGGACAATAACATCTACGTAAACAAGCATCACCATAGTCCCTTTTCCATTCTTTAGTGCAAACAAAGAATGATCTGTTGATGATCTAGCGCGGCTCAGACTCTCTAGTACTTCTGATAATTTCTTGAACCATGTGAGAGGCCCATATTCTCTAGTACTTCCGATAACTTCTTGAACCATGCACGAGGGCTCATTTTAAGTTTATATATAGCTTTGTGTAATAAGCATATATCTTGACACTCACCTTCAACCTCGAAGTCGGGAAGTTATTGTATGTATACTATCTCCTGAAAGTCGCCATACAGAAAAACATTCTCTATATCAAGTTGATGCATAGGCCAACCAAACAACAGTGCAACAGCCAAAAGAATGAGCATTGCGGAGAGAAGGGTGATCGGAGAGAATGTGTCGAAAAAATCAATACCATAGCTGTTAAAAATCGACAAAGCGGAAGCCTAATATCAGAGAAAAAGAATAAACATGAAGAACACGGGGACTTTATGTGGAACCCTACTCGGTGAGGAGCGGGATGGAACCACGGGAGAACGCCACAAAGGGCTTGTCTTTTCTTATTCACTTTTCTCATCTGATACAACGGATGTGGGGCTTCTTATATAGCCCCACCGATTGACCGGAGTCCCACTAACAGTCATGTAAGGCCGTATCGATATCGATATCGTTTCGGTCCGTCCGAAAATGGATATATTAGGATATATCGACGATATATCAACGATATCGCTAGAAATATCGAAAATGGCTCAGAAAACGCCAATTTTTTGGCATTTTTTCAGAAATTAAGGTCATCCAAGATATTACAACAACAAATAACGTACAAATACACGCTTATATCACACATATCGGTCCATTTATAGACCATATATCACACATATCGGTATCGCTGCTATCGCACATATCGGTCATGTTGATGTTAATAACTTAATGTTGATCTTGACTTACAAATATTGGAATGGATTCCATTCAAGTTCTTATAAGTTTATAACATGAAATACTACAAATATACACTTCATAACACACATAGATAATTTATGAGGACTATCAACGATGGTCCTTAAACTGCACATATCGGTCATACTGATTGGAATATATAACGAGACAATCATTGTTTGGCATAAAAATTTATCTATATATAAACTACAACAATAAATGAGAAATATCCAAATCAATTTAACATTATAAAATATGATGACCTAAAACAAAGAATTCCGCGACGGATCTAAATCGACCCCCTGCCATGTTGTCTCTCATAGCGGATTGCGGACTCAATGAACTCGCAATAGTTTTCCCATGTCATGTACGAGTACATGGCCTTATAATCCATAATATACTTCCTGTATTGATGGTCATCAATCCCTATGAGTATCTCGAGTTGAGGATAAGCATTGCTAGATCTGGTGTCACTAGGTATACGTCAAGGCTGCGAAGTACTAGCTTGAGATCCTTGGGATGACGATGACGGAGTAGGAGAAGATCTCTGTGGAGGAGGACCTGGAGGAGGAGCGTAGTACTCAGGGAAGAAACCGAAACTGCCACCACCAAAGAAGTTGTCTTGACTCTATTCGGGTTGGCTACATTGGTAGTTCTCACCGTTGTAGATGTTATATCCTCCGTATACACTGTTGCTATCATATCCATAAGATGGAGGAGTATACGCCTGAGGAGGAGGAGGACCAGGTGGAGGAGCAGAAAAATATTCAGGGAAGACACCAAATGATCTTTCATCTTGTGAAGTTCCATATCCGCCCATGGGGTTGGGTGTTCCTCCACGGTATGGGTTGTCAATGTCCATGCAACTCAACGAACCTACAGATGATATCAAATCGTCCATGTAGCTATATGTAGGATGATGGTCACGTCGTCCATATGATCGTAATCCATAGGTCCTAGACTCGAACTTGGGACAAACTGCCCATGTATGTTTCCACGTCGTTCCATGTATTCTTGCCCAAACTCGAATCTTGCATCATCACCTGGTCCACGACCACCCCTTGCAGACCCTGACCCCCCTGAATATGTCTCCCCATCATCTGATCCACCACGGCCACCAACAGCAGCAGCAACAGCATCACTCCCATTGTCATCTTTTGATTTCGATTTGGATTTCGATCCAGTAGAGAGAATGTCGCAATTGCATCAAGCTCCACCCCTCCAAGAGGGTCCGTGTTTCGCCTAGATCTAGCCATGTAGTCACCAACATCTGCTCCCATTTGTTGGTTTGTATTCTAATTCGGTTTACCTCTCGGTTGATCGAGCAATAGAGCTTCGTTGGAATCCAACCACCTCTGCAGAACATCTCCATCTGCAACGCCGTCGTGCATCTTGAAAATATATGCAAGATCGATGGGGTCTGTGTAGTCCTCTTTGTCATGCCCCTCTCTTGCATGTTTCATCTTCAACCTCAAGTTGTAAGGCACAAAAACAAGATCGCGGAGTCGTCGTTCTCCCAACTTGTTCCGTCTCCTCGAATGGATCAAGTTGAATGGGCTCCAATTTCTATCACAACCACCGACAGATGTTGTTTGGGACAATACTTTCACTGCCACTTTCCGTAGGTTAGGAGCTTCCATCCTATACAATAATCACCATTCGGCTGCGGAAAATCCAAAAGAGATAAATCAATAATAGTCACATTGTTACACATTACAATCAGTAGACTTGGTCCTTAGCAGGAAGAGTACTGCCGCATCCATTAACCGCGGTTACTCTACCGAAAGAACCCAAGGCATCCCTAAAATATTCAATCTGCACATTAATCAAAACTTTAAGTCATAACATGGTTTGTGCCGCAAAATAATTTTAAAGTCATTGTATGAGATTATAGATAGTACAATATACAATCATTCTTATCCCATTCATGCACGAGGTTTGTGCCTTCTCGTCCTTGACGAGCTTCTCCACCACAACTTGTACAGCGGCTAGAAGGTCAGCATCTATACCAAGACTGTTCTTGTATTGGTACTTCGAATTCAAGTAATATGCTGGAGACGAACAATTCTCGAAATTTAATCATTCTAAAATCTAAAGTGCCATTATCGGTACGCAATGTAGAAACAACAGTTTCCATTATATTCGTGACCCTTGTCACGTCATCCCAGAAATGGAGATCATTGATGATTGTCTCCACTCTCCGTCCTCCTTCGGTTCGAGCTTCTGGATTATCGAACCATTCACCTTGGCAGCACATGTTCTTCAACCATGCCTTGTATTGTTTGAGGCTTTGCAACGCTATAAAATTGGTTGCAAAGCGTGTGGTGTCATGCCTCATCAACTCACCATTGCAAGTCCGCCTCATCAAAGCCAACACCTTGGAATGGTTGTAAATGAAAGTCGTGATCGTCCGTACTTGTTCCATCACCTTCGTGGCGAGCTTCCTCTTACTGAAGTCCTTCAGAATCAGATATACGCAATGCGCAGCACAAGGTGTCCAAAAAATGCTAGAGCAGCAAGACTTCATTATTGTTTCACATGCTTTCTTAAAGTTGTTGTCGTTGTTCGTCACAATCCGTACAATGTTCTCTTTCTCAACGTCCTTCATCAACTTCAGCAGGTACTTGTAGTACTTGACCTGTTCAGATGCATCGACAGATTTAAGGAAAATGGTCTTATCGTCGCAGTAAACGAGGAAGTTGATGATCTGCTTCCTCGTATAGTCTGTCCAACCATTACGCATAAGCGTCACATCGTACTATGGTCATCTCTTCCTCAGGTCCAAGATGTACTCGTTCATCTCCTCCTTCTCATGCGCAAGATACTTGTTCATCAACTCTCTGGCAGTTGGAGCCTTTACTCCTATTCCGGTTGCGGCGATCTCATCAATGACGTGTTGTAAGAAAGGTCTACTAGCGACATGGGTTGAGATGCTCTCCCCAAAGAAGAGCTTGCTGATAGCCTTGACCACTCTCTCTCGTGCATTGGTGTATGGACTCATTCCTTGTCAAGAATGGTTCTAGTCCCTTCCCCTTGTGTTTCTTAGTGGGTGGTGGTACTGGTGCACCTCCAGAACCACTCTCACTACCACCAGCACCAGGGAAGCCATCGCGTGCACCAACAAGTTCTCTCCTCTAAAACTCGCTCTCCATTGACTCTTTTACCGCCCTCATGTACGCCCTCCTCTCCGCTTCAGTCTGAACGTCATCAAGGTAGACAAAGTCATCGTCGTCTAAATCTGAGAGGACATTGAACTCCTTCTCAAACATGAACTCCTTGAACTGTTCATCCAGCCTGGACCTCTCTACATCCTTCTCCTTTTCCCCTTCAGGCATGCCTTCACCAAGTCCATCAAGTCTTTTAGACATCGAGTGCACTTGACAACATTTTTATTATTGCCAACAAGGTGATGCTTCAGTCTAGTAATACCCCCTCCTCCCAACCTCTTGCCATTAAGATGCATTGCGGTTTCGTTTTGTTGCCATCTGGAGCGGTGGCATACTTCCAACCAATCTCTCCACCGTCGAAATACATATGTCCACGAGAACCATCAGAGTCTGAACCAGAGTGTGCCATGATCTTGAATCCTAAATCTGAAAAAAATCAAAAAAAATCAAAAACCCAAAATTCAACAACAAAATTGTCAATAATTTGAAGATTAATTTCTTCTATTTTTGGATTTAATAAATTGCACATCTTTAATTAACTTAAATCACCATGAAATAATTTGAACCAAATTCCTAAGTAGTACCTTAAATTTACTTAAATCCCCAAGTACTACAAAAAGTTTTTTTATACGGGAGCTACAGTGGTGTCGCATGTTCAACATACGACACTTGTAATATTTTTTTACCTGGGAACTACAGGAGTAGCGCATATTGAGGATGCGATATATGGGGATCTTCCTGGAATAGTTCCGGGATTGTTCCAAGAAGTTTCTCATATAACGCATGTTAAACATGCGCTATATGAGGATATTCCTGGAACAATTACATGAAGTTTCTCATATAACGCATGTCAACACACGCTATACGAGGATCTTCCTAGAACAATTCCAGAAAGTTTCTCATATAACGCATGTTAAACATGCGCTATATGAGGATCTTGCTGGACAATTCCAGGAACTTTCTCATATAACGCATATTAAACATGCGCTATATGAGGACCTCCCTGGAAAAATTCCAAGAACTTTCTCATATAACGAATGTTAAACATACGCTATATGAGGATCTTCCGGAACGATTCCAGTAAGTTTCTCATAAGTTTCTCATATAACCCTGCTTAAACACGATTTATCAATCCACCTTTAACCCAATATTTCCTTGAAGTTCTTTCCTACTTGCATTTTAACTTGCATAGAGCCGTTCTTCCTAAGGAATTCCGATGTCGACATTCACATAACTGGGTTATCGATGCACAGACATTCACAGTTACAAAGGTTATATATCGATGCACAAATACATTCACACAAATTACATATTACGATGTCGACATTCACATAACTGGGTTATCGATGCACAGACATTCACAGTTACAAAGGTTATATATCGATGCACAAACACATTCACACAAATTACATACATTAAATAGTTCGCAGTGATATACATTCTCATATGTGTCTCACATTAACAACTACACAAATTACAACTCAACGCCTTCTCCTACGTTGATATGTTCCCGTTCTATCATGCAGATGAAAAGGTAACAAATGGCTCGTCTCGTCTACCATGTTGATTTGCGAGGGTCATGCACCGTCTTCGTCAAAGGTAGGCATTGGTGGCGGTGTGAACGTGCAATAAGTGGGTTGCGTTTCTCTAGCGTCCATGCCTTGCCTCATTGGTGCCTGCGACGTTGGCATGTCGTCACGTGATCGCTCGACAACCAATGTGACGAACTCGCTCTCCAATTCCGTTGATGCAAGATCATCATCTGCCCCAGCGGCTTCCTCATTGTCCACGGGTTCCGCTACCGGTTCACATGCTCTTCCCCGACCTCTTCCGCTTCCTCTTGCCCTTCCTCGTTTAGCCTCCGCTTGAGCCACATCAGCATGGTCCTTATTATGTGACTGCATCTCCAAATTGAAACGCCAACCATTGCTCTATTTCCGCTTTTGCTTGTACCGCAATCTCGTGGCATTCCTCAAGTCCGATATCGTATATCCGACCCCACTTGGCGAGTTGCATCCAAGAAAAAAAGTACATATCGGTTATTTTGATGGATACTTCTTGAAATAAATTACAACAGAGTTTATCAGAGAACTTACGTTGCTTGCCAAAGTTGCACCTAACCGTCCAACAAATCTTCATGTAATCATCTTATACCAATGCTCGTAAGCTGGAGTCGTGAAGATCCCATTGGACTGGTCGAGAGCAACGACTCTATCTTCCCGATCATCCCACTGACTTATATGCAACCAATGTTCCGCCCTCCAATCTACATGCACATTTCTCCTCAAGTCGATGGCGTGGAGGTCCTGAAAGGTAGAGCAAGGGCGTGGAATGTCCTGACGGCCGCCAAATTGTCTCAAAAATCGATCCGGGAAGTAATACTCCATAACTGGAAGTATATCAACGGTACACGCGCCTTCCAAATGCTTTCGCCTTCAAAACAGTTGGCAGGGAGACTTGTAAGATGTCATCGGTATACGACATTTACAACACCTACATGGGAAAATTGTATTTAGTTCAGTAGATTTTTTTGCTGAAATTGAATTAATTTGTGGATGCAAATTTACCTGCTTCGGTGATTGCATGTCGAAAGCGTCGCGGTATGGTCACACAACATGTGTTGGCTGTCGACGATGCGGAAACGCCGTTGTCCAACGAACACCTAACGGGCGCCTGTGCCACTGTATGATTTCCCTCACAACAGGAGCAATGTGGGGGAAATGCTCCCATGCCCAGAGCTGAAGCAGTATGACCAAGCCTCCAATCTCCTCGGTCGCCATATCCGCCGCTAAACAGAGATGCCTATATAGATGCGCAAGAACGGCGGATCCCCAGCTCAACGTCCCAGAATACTCTAGATCGTGCAGATGTAGCAGCGCAATAAGGGAAACCAATGATCCTGACTTTGTCCGTAAATAATACACCACCAAGTAACTGTAAGATGTAAGCACGAGCATGTCTCTATAAAATCACTTCTTCTGCATCTTCTGACAATTCTGCAAAATGGGTGAATAACCAACTCGCTAATACCCTACTGCCAACGATCTCGAATGGAAGAGGCCTGAGACCCAACAGCTCCTCACATGTATCCGCCCATGTAGCTCTAGGTGTGGTCTCCCCTGTAACAACAGGTTCATCAATTCTTAACCCCATTATGACCGCGACGTCGTGTAAGGTGATAGACATCTCTCCACTAGCCATGTGGAAAGTATGTGTCTCGGGTCTCCAGCGTTCAACCAAAGTCGTCACTAAATACCAATCAAGTGTGATGAATTCCAGCTCAGATATGCATCCAAAGCATGCTTGAGCTACATAAGGTTGCAGTCGATCATACAAAGGAATGCGACGTACATGTGTCTTCCGATGTCGACAGCGCAACCAGAAAAATTCCTACAAGTTAATTGTTATAACCAAAACAAGTAAAAAAATATTTTTAAATGTCTTACATCACCCGTCCAGACACGACGAGAACGATCACCCTCCTGCAGAGTCAAAACAGATGGGTTAAGTGGGTCGGGATCCATCTGCAATTTAAAATGGAAGGGCCAAATGCCCAAAAGTATCGTTGAAATCTACGGCAATGCGGTTTTCGAGAATCAGGACGTTCGATGTATTCGATATCAATTTCAGTCCCCGATATAGCATCTTTCATTACATGCAATAGATAAGGCATTTCGGCGTAAGACTTCTTTCAATCACCGAATACTATTCGGATTGCCTACCTCCGAGCATCCCAAGCCCTTTTCTTGGTAACCCAGTAGTTGTATATCTCGTGGATGTGAGCTATTAACTCGAAAGACAAACATTAGGGTCATCCCTCACAAGAGATAGCAACGATCCGGATATGAATTTGTAGTCCAACTGAGGATGCTCCTGATTAACTGTAGGATTTATACAAGTGTGCGGCCCAACAACCTTAAAGATCACCCAAAGAATATCAAATTTCCAAAAATGTCCTCGTAAATACCAAACACATCCATTCGATCTGTGTGTGCAAAAAACCGACCATATCAAGCTGGTGGATTCTTTGACAATGAAGTCGTAGTGTGCCAGAATGTGATACTTCTTTATAGCATAAATCAAATCTTCCCTACATTTGAAGGTTCTGCCCTTGCATATTTCATCGACAACGCCATCAAGTCCAGACTTCTTTCGAATGTCGTCCTCATAGGTTGAACGAATATTGGATCCTCTCACCCCAAAAAAAGGTAAACGGTGTACAATCTGCTGCGTGCTTTGTTCATCGAGTCGGATCTCCTCGTTTACCACATTATCTTCAACATCTTCTTCACTATCTTCTTTCAGGTCGTCATCAGTTCCCCAAGGGATGAAATCATCCAAAGCATGATTAACATCTTGCAGTAGAGCGTCACTCATGCGCCATTCATGATCCGTACATGGCTGCGTTATAGGCACATCAGTGTCAAAGGAGGGTTGTATGCTAGGGACAACTGTTGGTTGTGTGCTAGGGACAACGGACGGTCTCGTGTTAGTCACAACATTGGGGACTTCGCTCACAGATACATCTTCAACAATAATGTCAGTAGGCATCGATTTCTCAATGGTTCGAGCATACACAAAAACTCCATGCACATTATCATCATCGACGATAGATGAAAATGATGGCTCTTCCCTGCGCCCCAGGGGATGCGATGTAGTAATCGGATTTTTTGATTATTGACATTCAGGTTGAACTTACGGTAAACTAAGTTCAACATCTCATCGAACGTCATATTAGGCATTAATCCAAACCCATGTACATTAGTCGTCGAAGAGCCAATAAGCGTACCCTTCAAATGAAATATACAATACAGCAGCTCCATTCCGACCTAATACGTGACACAACGTACAAATAAAAATAATACATTTATGAAATGAAGATAAATATGCTCATTACATAACCAATATCTAATCTCCAAAAAAATCAAATCTCAATGGATGCAATAACGGTACGCCCTAATGAGAGGTGTTAGCGGCGAAGGCGGTAACGAACAAGGTATGGAAAAGAAGTTCTTCACGAGGCTTGGGGTGTTCAAAATGGAGGTTTGTCGGAGAGGGGGAGGCGCGAGCTCCAACAATGGGGAGTCGGGCGGCAGTGGGGAGTCGGGCGAATGAGTAGGCGTGAGGAGGATTTCCGAATACGCGTGGTTTATTGAGGTCGAAAATCGCATATTCGATATGTGCTACATATATCGCATCCTCAAGATTTGCTACTCTTGTAGTTCTCAGGTAAAAAAAATATTACAAGTGTCGCATGTTGAACATGCGACACCACTGTACCTCCCGTGTAAAAAACTTTTCCTAGTACCTGGGGATTTAAGTAAATCCAAGGTACTACTTAGGAATTTGGTTCAAATAATTTTCCTAAGGCTAAAACATGAGATCCAACTCCATCCATCTATAACATCACTTAATAAACCAAAAAAACAAAACGCCCAAAATTCAACAACAAATTTGTCAATAATTTGAAGATTTATTTCTTCTATTTTCAGATTTAATAAATTGCACCCCTTTAATTAACTTAAATCACCATGAAATAATTTTTCCTAAGGCAAAAACATGGGATCCAAATCCATCCATCCATAACATCACTTAATAAACCAACAAAAATCAAAAGCCCCAAAATTAAACAACAAAATTGTCAATAATTTGAACACTTATTTCTTCTATTTTCGGATTTAATAAATTACACACCTTTAATAAACTTAAATCACCATGAAATAATTTTTCTTAAGGCAAAAACAAGAGATCCAAGTCCATCCATCCATAACAACACTTAGTAAACCAAAAAAAATCAAAAGCCCCATATTCAACAACAAAATTGTCAATAATTTGAAGATTTATTTCTTTTATTTTCGGATTTAATAAATTACACACCTTTAATTAACACAAATCGCCATGAAATAATTTTTCCTAAGGCTAAAACATGATATCTAACTCCATCCATCCATAACATCACTTAATAAACCAAAAAAATCAAAAGCCCCAAAATTCAACAACCAATTTGTCAATAATTGGACGATTTATTTCTTCTATTTTCGGATTTAATAAATTAGACACCGTGACTTAACAAAAAATCATAATGAAATAATGTTTCCTAATGCTAAAACATGTCATCCAACTCCACTCATTCCAAATTTTACAAAAAAGTGTGATTATGCATCAAATAACCACCAAGAACAAAATCCCTAACTAATTTTGTAATTTTATTCACCAATTAAGAGAAGATCATACCTCAAAATGCAATGGAATATGGAAGAAGGGAGCCCCCAAGCTTGAGATGTTGATATGCTCGAAATGGAGCCGATATGCAATTTTTATAACCGAAATTGGTCCTCAAACCTTGCAAACGAAGGAAGGAATATGCCATCTTTCGGCGATATATCGCCGATATATCAGCGATATATTGACGATATATCGTTGACACCCGGAATAACCTGGCGAAACCGATATATCATCGATATATCATTAATATATCGGCTATACGGCCTTCCATGCTAACAGTGGATGTGGCAATTGGACCCTGGAGGATCCAATTACACATCACTGCAATGATGCATACTCCAACATTCCCCCTCAAGCTGGAGCATGCAACGCTCAGCTTGGACAAATATAAAGAAATCTCAAACTCATAATACAAGGCACTACATACAATATCAACTCAACGCATACTTTACTACTAGTTGTTGTCGAGGACATTGCTTCTCATGCCATGCTGGTGAGGAGGAATTAAAGGGCTGCAGTGTGAGTTGAATTGGGACTTCTTGTTGAAGAACATGCACTCTTTACTCCGTTTGCCAGAGTCACTCAAACTGGAATAAGTCTCCATCTGGAGAGTTATGGCTCACAACTACTCTATCTCTCTGAAGGGTCGAACTAGAAAAAGTTGTGGAAACATCCTCATCGGACTCCACGGTCATCGGAGAATGGCGTCTGAAAGTCACTTCATTGGCAAACTAGGTCACTCTCATACTAGCTCAGAGAATGGGATCTCTACTCTAGAGTTTCTATGAAGCCACATGAAAATCCTAGCCCACAATAGCATGGAGAATGGGATCTCTGCTCTGTAGTCCCATTAAAATCACATAAAAACCTTGAGCCGACCAGATCAAATATAGGGACCTCTCAAACAAAGAACGCACACATGTGCGCCTTGAACTGAAAACTCTAAACCATATATAGAGTCTGAGTCTGACCAACTGTAGAGCATGACATGTGAGCCGGAATCTGAATTGGAGACCTGTAGAACTCTACACATAGTCTCTCTTTCTCCAATACTGGTCGGAATAGATGACATCGACCAAGTTGGGAGAAGACACGAAGATGGGTAGAAACAAGAATAAACTCTCTTTTTTATATATTTGTCAGCATCATCTTTCGGTTTTTCTCTTTTTTGTACGATTTTTTAATGACTTCATTATATTTTACGTACGGCTCTTTTTTGTACGTGTCTTTTTACAAAACAAATCTTTTTTTGAAACACAACCCAAATAGGGACCAAATACTATACTTCTCTGTTGCCCCCCCCCCTTATTTTTTTAATTTCGACCCAAATTTGGCTTAAAATCCTCCATCATCTTTTTTCCTATTTTTTAAATATAAGGAGCAACCTATCATGACTTGTAAAGCCCAACAAAGGAGCTCTCTCTCCATCGAATTAGGTCCTCCCAATGGAGAACCCATCTGTGTCATTGTTGCCCCTTGGAGATGCTACTTAGGCGAGATCTGCGACGATCAGAGAAGAAGTCAGGATCATCGGAGCATGTCTTTGTCTCCATGAAGGCATGGAGATCGCCTGGGGAGATAATAGTGTGAGGTGGGATGACCTTGCACCCAGAGGCAACTGATATGACATCAACATGATATCGAAGGAAAGAGGTTGCTACCTGGAGGCTGGCGACAAGGTCTTCTTGATGGGAACTTGGGAGTACCGTCGCATGAAGCTTAGAGAGGTGATGACAGAGGGTGGCGATGTTGGAGAAGCCATGAAGAAGGTGTGGCAACCTAGTTGTATAAGAAGGAGAAACAACTGGCACCACTCGAAGGATTATTTGTCACCTCCGCCAAGACGTAGGATTGGAGGTGTGGTGATGTGCGGTGACCGTGTTGTCACTGGAGATTGCCTGGAGAGGCGGTAGTATCGTTCAGAGATGGAGAAAACATTGCCACCGCCTCGTGGTCTTCTGGGGAGGAAATCATTGCAAATCTGGAGGCGGTTCGCAGGATTCTGGAAGCAATGCTTACGCATTTATCGTGGTGCACCGTGGTGCTACGCGTGCCTGGAGAAGAAGATCGACACGCTTCCACATCTAATGATGACGTCTATGTTCCTCCTCCTCCTATTGAGAGTCCACCATTGTCCATTCTTGTCTCGATCGTCATGCCAACGTCATCTACATCATCACCACCACCACCACAACCACCTATCCTGCCATTACCTAAATTCTATACACGTCGGTCAGGTCCTGCTCAGGCGACACGTCAATCATCCATCACGCCTTAGGTATATTCAGATGTTATTACTAACGATGGGTTTGATAGTGTGCGTGTGCAGGATTCTTCTTTGCAGGAGGAGTGCGCACCGTCGAGTATAGTGGATGATGATCTTGATATGCCTATTGCTATTCGGAAGCAGAAACGGACTTGCGTGTCTTATCCCATTGCTTCCCAGGTTTCCTTTTACCGTCTCACAGGAGACTTCCAGAGATTTGATGTGTCTTTGTCTTCCGTGGAGATACCACGGAATTATCAGGATGCTATGAAAATTGACTGTTGGCGGTTGGATATAGAAGAAGAAATGGCTGCTTTACAGTCCCGGGGTACATGGAGCTTGGTTACCGCTCCATCCGGCGCATCTATTGTTAGCTGCAAATGGGTATTCACAGTGAAGTACCACGCAGATGGGAGCCTTGACCGGTACAAGGCAAGGCTAGTGGCGAGAGGCTTCACTCAAACATATGGTGTGGACTATATGGATACATTCTCTCCAGTGGCTCGTCACTCTACACTTCGCATTCTTCTATCTATTGTTGTAGTACGTGACTGGTCCATATTTCAACTTGGTGTCAAGAATGCATTCTTGTATGGCGATCTGCAGGAAGAAGTCTACATGCAGCAGCCACCGGGGTTTGCTGCTGAGGGGGAGAATCATATGGTGTGTAGACTTCACAAGGCGATATATGGCCTTAAACAGAGGCCGAGGGGGTGGTTCCAGAAACTTTCTCACCTAATTGAACGACAGGGATTCAAAAGATCAAATGCATATCACTCGTTGTTCATTCAGAAGACTTCTAGAGGTACGGTTGTCATCATGGTATATGTTGTTAATATTCTGGTTACAGAGATGATGCTCAGGGGATAGAGATGGCAAAAGCATTTTTGGGCCGTCAGTTTGTCACGAAGGATCTTAGCACCCTACGATATTTTCTAAGGCTGGAGTTTGCAAAGAATGCACAGGGTCTGGTGATGACCCAAAGGAAATATATTACAGATTTGCTGGTTGAAACGGACATGGTTGGATGTAGACCATCGAGCACTCCTATGGATCCAAGTATAAAATTATATGACAATGATACTGAAGAGGTTGACAGGAGAAGATATAGAGAGAGAGTGGGTAAGCTTCTTTACATCACTATAACTCGACCCGATATTGCTTTTGCAGTAAGTCGAGTGAGTCAATTCATTGAGCAGCTAAGATAGATACATATGGATGTTATATATATGATACAAAGGTATCTAAAGTCTTCTCCAGACTTAGGATTGTTGTTTAGAAAGAATACAGAATTATCTATTTCGGCTTGTGCAGATGCCGACTATGCAGGATGTCCTAAAGATCGTAAGTCTACTTCAGGTTTTGCAGTTTTTGTGGGTAGCTCTCTGGTTTCTTGGAAAAGTAAGAAACAAACTGTTGTGTCTTGATCTAGTGCTGAATCTGAATATAGGGTCATGGCACAAGCAAGCACGGAGATGATATGGGTTCGAGATGTACTAGAAGACTTACATATAGATGTACCTCTACCCATGCAGCTACAATGCGACAATCAAGCCGCTTTGTTCATTGCCAATAATCCAGTATTTTTCATGAGAGAACAAAACATATTGAGGTAGACTGCCACTACACTAGAGATATGATCCAGAAGGGATTGATTTCTACTTCACATGTTAGTTCAGGGGAGCAGACTGTCGATATCTTCACCAAGCCATTGCTCAGAGGACCTTTCCAGAGATGTTCTTCCAAGCTGAGCATGATTGATATCTATGCTCCATCTTGAGGGGGAGTGTAGAGAATATTATGTAGTCGGTGTATCATTTATTCTATTTTTATTTTCCCGATAATCTCTTATGTAATTTACCCGCGGATCCTCTCTATATAAGAGATCCTAGTCCTAAGGTTCTATGGAATAAATAGATTGCTCATTTCCACCAACATGGTAGTTACGCATTGAATTGCAAAAGTTGTGCAATAAACCGACAAAGATGCAAGGAAACATGGTTGAGGTGGCTATGTTACGCAGCGTGAACATACAATTAGGGTTCAATTTTCCATCTGTTAATTAGAATATAATTTAATTAAGGATTAGATTTATTTCCATCCAATCAAGTTCATTGCAATTTTTATTTAAATAATGAGATCCAATGTGATCTCTAATTAATAAGTTAGATTTAATAAGGATCTAAATAGGTATGTTAGGATTTGAATTTTATTCGCTTCTATTTTTGTAATCCATTCCCTCCTATATAAAGGGGATGGTATCCTAATGTTTTGAACATCCTGGAGTTCACTAAAATTTGAGATTCATCACATTCTCTCCATTTCTCATCTCCCTCCACGCGATCTCCGTGATTCTTATTCCCCAAATCCCTCGCATTCATTCCCCATCCCTTCAAATTCTTCCACCAAACAAATTTCCACCGACAAACTATTTTTCCATCGTTGAAATTTTCGATTTGCATCAATTGGTATCAGAACATGGACAATAAGTCGTCCTCACGATATGACAATCCTTGTGGAAAAAGCGATTTTTGACAAGCCGAAGATACATTCGATTTTTGGAGAATCGTCAAGCATCACGGTACAACAGTGGTTGGATTCATGATTCAATGTAGATATTTTTATGGTATAAATAGAAGAAACCATTATTGCACAAGAACATATATGGTTCGATGGAAAATTAATCATTACAGAATAAGTTGGAGGCCACAATACATAAACACATCACGATGCCGATGACAACAAGGGAGGAAAAAAAGAAAAAGCTAATGTCCAGGAATTTTCAGCATGTCCTCGACCCATCATCCTAACGTTGACACCATCATCCACGCCAACCCCACAGCCACCACCATCCCCGAAACCCCTTCGACCATGGATAGCACCCTAACAGCAATCTCACCACCCTCCGCCCTCTCGGCAACCCTGCAATAGCACCCCCTACGACAGCACCTCCTGTCACCTCCACCCCTTCATGCTACAGACATCAGCCAACCCTTAAAAGCCATCACCACCGAAATCAGCAGCATCCTCGTTGCCTCAAGAGCTCCACAAGCCCCCTTTGTCATTGTTGGTTCTATAAGGACCCCATTAACCAACCTCGTTGCATATACAGCTGATGCCGACCCCATCATTACGTGAATAGTAGGAGTGGTCGTCGTCAACAACACCTTCGATGAAAGTTGTGGCCGGAGACCTGAAAATCTCGATGTCGACGCCATCTAACTATCCAGTCCTACCGTTGTCGTCACCATGTGAGAACAAAAGGAACCCTAACATGGGTTCTCTTTTTCATTTCGATGGGATTCTTACCCCATAAAAAGAGGAGACTGGTTGGGAAGATTTCCAAAGGAATCCCTCCTTCAGAAAATGTTTATTCCGAGGAGAAACTCACCCTCCTTCAGAAAATGTTTATTCCGAGGAGAAACTCAGTGGGAACTTAAGTGGAGCAATTTTACTTGAAATGGTGGAGAATTTGCAGAGATGCCTTCTAGTGGGAAAGGATTGCAAAAGGAATTATGAAATAGGAAAGTTGCAGCCCAATCCTAATCCTATTGGAATTAGGACTATTATACTACCCTATAAAAGAGCATGTGGATAACAAACGTCAACCACAACCTCCCTCTCCATAGTATCAGGGTTTTCACATTCCATGGCATCTCCTAGCTCCATTCTTTCCCCCATGAAGATGCCACATCAAATTTTCCACCCCTAAATATTTCCAAAGTATGTCAGCCCCGTAAGAAGCTATGCCACAACATGTATTCCATCATATGTGCCACACCAATATTTCAATTGCCAACATTTCAAACAAGATGCCAAGTCGGCGAAGGTCGTCACCTCTTGGATTCTACCCTACGCACCACATATGTTCTTTCACCACAAGCGTGGAGGTTTACTGATCAAGAATCAAAGCATTGCACCTTCGGACAAAGCCACTCATCGAGAGAGGAGTTTTTCGAAGCAGAAGAGAACCGATGCAACGTGAAACGAATAATTAGGCTCAATTTTGCATCTATTAATTAGATTCTAATTTAATTAAGCGTTCGATTTATTTCCATCCAATCGAGACTGTTGCGATTTTTATTTAAATAATGAGATCGATTGTGATCTCCAATTAATTAGTCAAATTTAACTAGAGTCCAAATAGGGTAGTTAGGATTTGAATTTTATCCGCTTTCTATTTTGTGATACCTCTCCCTCCTATATAAAAGGGATGGTAGCCTAATGTTCTGAATATTCTGGAGTTAATTGACATTTGAGATTTATCTCATATCTCTCTCTCTCCCTTCTTCCTCCACGTGATCTTCACGATGATTTTTCCCCAAATCCCTTGCATCCGCTGAGTTTTCTCTTCTCCTCCATCCAAATTCTTCCACCAAACAAATTTCCACCTTCCAAACTACTTTTTCCACCATGGAAATTGTTTATTTGCATCGCTATTGGTTCACATTAAATCATGTCGAGAAGAGGTGGAATTTCTCCACGATTGGGTCCAATTTATTTTATTTCTACATTACTTGACTAGGTCTTCAAAGGTCCCAACTTTAAAATGAAAAGGGGAAAGGAAATAAAAGAAATCAATAAGAAAAAAGTTGGGACAAATAAAGAAAAGATAGGAAAAGGGGAAGATGTTTATTGTTCCGCTATGTTGTAGATTACGATAGACTAGGACATTTAGTTGGCATGTTTAGGAAAGTCGTGGGGGTGGTCAGCTCGCCTAGGATAATCGGTTAATACATGACCACCTGACTAGTTGGTCTGATTAATCGATCGGATAGGCCCACTATTTGACCGATTTTACAAAGGTGGACTTTATTTATGTATTTAAGATTTAAGATTTTTTAAAAACATAATTTAAGATGCCTAATGCTTGATTTGGATTAAATTATTTCTTTTATTTCATATGATAGCATGGAAAATCTACAAATCTATATATAAGAATATATTGTATAAAAATAATTTCTATATTTAAAATAATTAAAAAAATACAAAGTCAACTAAAGTCCAACTAAATACATTCATTATCGATTAATCCCTAGTTGGTGATCCAACCCTCCAAGTGTCGACTATTGACATTTGCAAAATCGACCTTCCAAAGCATTCCCTTCACGTGGGTCCTTTTCCAGTCGAGAACCAACTCTGAGGCAACCACCCAACCATCTGCCATCAACATGTCTGGTCAATTAGGACAATAATTAAGACAAGGTGAACAATCAAGCTCGAGAAGCTTAGCTGTCCACTATGAGTCCCGACTTGATCAGGACTCTCCTAAGTTTTGTTTTATTTTTTTATTTACTCTTGATGATAATTGACCCATTTAAATGGTCTGGTGGTAGTGCAATGTGCTACCACCCAAAAAAGACCATGGTTCAAATCAATCCATGTGGGGGTTGCGTTACGTAGTCAACAGCCAGCGTAAAAAAAAGTCGAATCTTTCAACATGGATTTGAGCAAGAATCTATGTAGCCGATCCTACTTGTAGTGGGAGAAGGCTTTGCTATTAGCCGACCCTACTTAATATGGGAAAAGACTTTGTTCTTGTTTGGTGTTGGTGTATTCTTGATGATAATTGGAAGTCAACTTGTCTCTCAATCCTAATAGGACTAGGATATGATCTTAGCGCTTGATTGATCATCTAAGGGCTCTCAAGGTAGACGGCCACATAAGGATTAGGACTTCTTGGTCGTCCACCCTTGTGTATAAAAGAGAGAGCATACCTCTCTCTTCCCACATAAATTGTCTTTGCCTTTTGAGAGCATGAGTTGCCTTGATCATTGAGAGAGAAGCTTCGAGAGTTGAAAACTCTCAAATACACATTCACCCCTCTCTCTCTCTCTAGCCCTACACGTCCACTATCAAGCATCCATCTTTTTTTCATAGGTGTGGCCCTGTGAGAGAGAAGATCGTCTTCTTCATTGTGCTTCGCGTTCGTGCAAGAGGACTCGATTTCGTGAGACGAAATCAAGAGCTTGAGATCATCTTGATCTCATCCTTACATCAAAACTTCAAGGAGAAGTAGATATCAAAGTTCGTGGGAAGCTATATGACTCATCATCGTGTCCGCTAGAGGAGAGTCCTTGGATCGAACTTCATTCGAGATGTCTCTTCTTTTAGAGACTCACACTTCAAGAGCTAACCCTTATCTCTTCATAATAATCATGAGAATATAAGAAACTATGTTGAGTGTAAAAAAAAAAGAAACTATGTTTGGAAATTGTTTCCTTGAGTTTATGATTTCACTTAAAATTTTTATTATGCTAAAACTTCTGTTCATGTGATGAATACATTGAAATTGCAAAGTATTTGCAATTGTTCTCCACATTTCTGTGATGTAAAGTACTGAAATTCCTTCAGTGTATACTTCAAAATGGACTCAATCAGAAAAGTGTAGGTTGAGAAAGGAGAGTACTGCATATTTCTTATCTCTACACAAAATCAGAACCTCGAGAAAAAAATAGCAAAGCCCTCTATAAGTAGGATCGGCTACAAGGATTCTTGCTCAAATCCATGTTGAAATATCTTATTATTTTTTATGTTGGTTGTCGACTACCAAATGCAGCCCCCACAAGGGGGATTTGAACCTTGATCTTTTGGGTTGTAGGCACACTGCACTACCACCAGACTATTGAAGTAGGTACATTTTCTTCGATTATGTCCAAAACATTGGGCTAAACAATTCCCTTTGTACTAAGGAATTACTTAATACTAATAAATATCTTTCGTATATGTTTTTTAGAAGAAAAAAGGGTGGCATCCCAAGTTGGGACCCATCACAAGATATGTATATATATATGGGTAAAATGTGTATGCCCCCCCCCAGGGGGAGCTAACTTAGCTCCCCCCGCCCTTTTTTCACAAAATTTTTTTATTTTTTTTGAAATCTAAAACCGTGTAAATTCATTATTAAATCCCTATATTTTGTCATTCAAATTTCATGCGAAACAGAGACTCGTACGACCTCCATCCAAACGGGGTCGATTTAAAAAATCCTGTTACCGTTAAAAAAAATGATTGTCTGGATGGAGGCCGTAGGAGTCTCTTTTCACACGAAATTTTTATGACATAATATAGGGATATAGTGATGAATATTCACGAAAAAAAATTTCAAAAAAAATAAAATTTTTTGAAGAAAATAGGGCGGGGGGAGCTAAGTTAGCTCCCCCTAGGGGGCAGCCCCATTTTCCTCTATATATATATATATATAAATTATAAAAGTTACAAAATATTATATTGTCCAAGCTTTAAATAACGCTCCACAGTACTCAGCCACATTCTCATAATAAAAAGTATTCCTCCAAAAAAATGGCATCATTTCAGACACAACAAATCGCCCACAACACCACAAAAGGAAGAGAAGAGTTCTCCCGTCTAGAACCATACGCTGATCTCATATCCCTCCAAAAACCTACGCAGCTATGTCCAATGGCCTACGATATGCTTACCCCATACCAAATTCGAGCTGAGCTGATGCATGAAAAAACAGGTGATCCAAATCTTCTGTTGCCTCTCCACATCTATCACATGTAACTTCCTCCGCCCCCAACAGTTGTCCCCTTCGTTCTTTGGTGAGAATTCTGACCCGAAGAATTAACCAGAGAAATATCTTGATTCAAATCGGCACCTTGCTTTTCCAAATCATATGCATGTCTGCGGCCAACTCCTCATTAACCACCTCTACCTCCTCCACCAAAAATCGATACGCCTTCTTGACTAAAAATATGCCATCCCCCCATGCAAAATGACCTCTTCCTTCCCTTGGCCCCTCCATACGCGCAAGCTCAAAGTGTTGCTCCATGAACTCATTGACCCTTTGTTCTGAAAGCCCTGAACCAAAAGTTGAGGACCATGATCCCAATTCCCACACCCGTCGAACCGAAATCTCCTTATCCGCCGCCAGCTATAGCAACCTCGGGTACCTCTCCGTCAATGCACCACTCCATGTCCAATTGTCCTATTAAAAATAAAACCCAACTCTGTTACCATGAATTGGCCTCAAGCTAGATGCCAGCACCGAAACCACTCGCGTGATACCAGTCCATAGTGATGCCAGCCTCCAAAGACAGAGTTATCCCATAGAACTTCCTCATTAATCTACATACCAAGTCCTCCGAGTTGCCACAGAGATGAACCACCCACTTGGCCATGAATGTCCCGTTCATCTCCTCCACTTGCAAGATACTGAGGTCACCCTTGCCCTTCTGCAGGGTTATACTGCTCCAATCCAACAAATGCATACCCATCTTAGTCTGCCTCCCATCCGACCAGAAAAACCTCCACACCAATGTTTCCATCTTCCTTCGCATCCCCACCGGCAACGACCCCGTAGAGCAAAAGAAAACAGGTATGACAAAACGTGTTTGAGAAGAATCAACTTCCCTCCCCTTGACAACATCCTCGCCTTCCACCCCACTAGCTTCCCTTCCAGTCTCTCCAGCAACCCCTTCCAATCCCTCATCTTGTACCTCCCAGCCATCGATGGCAAACCAAGATACGTGATCGGCAGCGAAGTCATTGGGCAACCCAACATCACCGACGTGTGCTGCACCTCCGATTCCAAGCGCCCAAACGGAACCACTATTCACCATGAGACCTAATATCTCCCCAAAAATCTCCATGATACATGACACTTTTCTAATCTTATCCTCCTCCGCCCCCATGAACATCACAGCGTCATCCGCATACATGGATATGTCCTCCCTTGTAAATCTCAAGCACCAACACCTAGACCCCACCAGCATCATCATAACTGTCAGCACGTCAACAACAATAACGAATAATAGTGGCACCAAAGGACATCCCTGCCTAATTCCTCGCTGAGGTTGGGAAAAAAACCCTTCCCGTCTTCCATTCATTAGCACCGCGTGAGAACCCGTTGCCACACACCGCTTGATCCACATAATCCACAAGTCAGGGATACCACTCTTCTCCAGAGAAGCCCATAAGAATCGCCAATTAATGCAGTCATATACTTTAGAGAAGTCAACCTTCCAAAGCACCCTTTTAATATTTTTTATCGCCCATCAATCACCATCTCAGATGCTATCATCAAGCCATCTCCCATATGCCCCCCCAGTATAAACACCATCTATTCTGGCGAAATAATTCCACGCAACACTCCCCCCGATCGATTCGTGAGCATGACCTCAAATTTCAGCGAAATTCGGTCGAATTTTTGTCGAATATCAATATCCAATCGAAATCAAATTCGACCGAAATGGCCGAAATGACCGAAATATGAGGGTCGTAGAACAAAAAATGACCGAAATAACCGAAATTCCGGTCGAAATTCCATCGAAATTCCACCGAAATTCTGTTTTGGTCGATACCGAAATGGTGATCAAAACCGACATTTAGGGCCTTGTTCGTGAGGATCTTGGAGAAGATGAGGTATAGGGTGTTAGATAATGTGATTGTCCTATAGTCCTCCACCCTGGTCGGCACCTCCTTCTACAACAAGAAAAGGAGCACCTTCTTGAGCCTCTCAAAACCTGACTTGCCCTCCCTAAACTCTGACGACACCTCCATCACCCCCCCACCACCTCCCAGAACCCCTCAAGACCTCAAATTTTGATTTCGATCACCATTTCTGCGATTGATCGCAATGAAATTCCGATCATGTCGATCAATTTTTGAACAGGACCCCAAATTTCGGTCGATATAGGCCATTTTGATCGAATTTCAGTCACCAACTAAAATTGAAATTCGACTAAATTTTGCCGAAATTTGATCCGATGGAACTATTAAAACATGTCGGGAATCCATCAAGGCTCGGTGTCCCCTGTGCATTCAAATGAAAAAGCACTCGCCTTGCCTCCTCACAGAAGGCCTCAGTCAACAAGTTTGTCTCCTCACCAGATATCTGAGGCACGCCCTTCCCTAGCCACCCCCATCTTGCTCGTGACCCCCTTCTCCTTAAAGCTTGGAAATGAGCCCGGAGTGTCGCCACAATGCGACCATCTCCCTTAACCGAATGGATGCAGTTCCTTCACCTTCTTCCACTAGTCACTGCATGGAAAAATTGCATGTTAGCATTCCCTCATGAACCCACTGTTTCCTAGACCGATACCTCCAAGACACTTCCTCCTTCTTGTCCTCACAATGGATCACATCCAGGAGCCCTCTTCTTTCCTCCATGTCCTCCTCCCGCAATTCCGCTCATCCTCAATTCCGTCCAGTCTAGCGACCTCGATATGTGCCTTGGATCTTCTCTCCATACGCTTGATCCGATTCTCCCTATTAAAGGCCATCAGAAATCACCTGATCTCGATCAACTTGCATGCAAATCTGGCTATTGCTAACCACGTCGATCAACACGCGACCCATACATCCGCCACCAACTCCTCGAATCCCTCCTCCAGCAACCAAGCCCTTTCAAACATGAAGAATGAACGAAGGAAATCACCCTCCCCTAAGTACCACAGTATCAGCGTGTGATCTGAGTGCACCCTGGGAAACTCCCTAGCCCTGGCCATAGGAAAATGCAGATGTGCCTCAGTGGAAAGCACAAATCTGTCAATACGCAAACGCGATCTCGAGTTTCCCCATACATCCTGCAGCATCCATCACTTGGAGCCCAAGCTCATCTACCATCTCCCAAATTTCCGTGGAGATGCTATCTCTCCCTCCTTGTGCCCCCCATCGATCTTCCGGGCACAACATCACATTGAAGTCTCCCCCGATGATCCATGCCACGTCAGGGAAACCGGTCCGACGGCAGGATTGCTCCTGCCACGGGGGGGCATAAACAATAGTAGCAACAAACTTCATTCCATCTGTCTTACAATGCAAACAGACAGAGAGCGAATGTCGTCCCCACACCTCATCCCCCTTCCATCTCCAACTTGTCCCCATTCCATCCCGTCGTGAGCCCCCCAGCAACCCCCTCCAATTCAATCACCTTGATCTCCCCCAACACGATCCCTCTACCTCATTCCACAACCCCTCTAAATAGCGTGCGATCTTAGTCTCCTACGACACTACCACGTCCATCCATTTCTCTGCAAACCAATTTTTCACTGCCATCCTCTTCACCCTCTGCCTCAAGCCCCTGACATTCCAAGATCACATTCATTGCGAACCGTAAGATCCCCCTTCAGTGGCACGACTCCGATACAAGCCAGCACCTCCATAACCATGTCCATTCATGCATCCTTCGTTGCCCCAAATGTCATCTCCTCATCCCTATCCCCGCCCTCATTTCCCACTAAACGATCTTCTCGAAGCGTCGTCGTCACGCTTTGCTCCTGTAAAACCTCCCATCCTCCCTGCCCCTCCACCCGCTCTGGATTCTGGTATACCGAGATGGCGTCCGCCATCGAGTCCAACCCGCCAACACAACCCAGAACCCGAATAAAAGGTGGACTGCCAATCTTAGAGGAATCGGATCTCTCATGCCTGGATCTGCCTAAATCGCACAGGTCTCTGCCATGGCACGTATCCCCTTCGAGAGTCTTCGACCTTGACCGAAATGACCACCACGTAGGAGGCCCGCCCCCCGGCTCTGCCCACTTCGGTCTTCGGGTCCTGACTTGCGTCGCACACCATGCCAGGTTCTGAAAAAGTCAAGTTTTTTAAAAAAATTACTGAAAGGACGTTTATCCCTTTCCAGCTCCTTCTGCCTCGGACCGCCATCCTCCGCCCTTGCTTTGGTGCGCTCCGACTCTTCATGCACCTCCAAGCGAAAGGATGCCCCACTGAAGCATGCCTCGAGGAGCGTCGACGATGCCCTTTCCCAGCTGGTGCCTTTGACCAGCATCCATGGTGGGTTGCCACACACAACCCGTCTGCAGCGATACCTGTGATCATCAGCACCGGCACGAGAACCTCATTGATCACCGCCAAGCTCCTCCCAACATTTGGAACCCCCTTGACTGAGAAAATTCTTTCACGCATCTTAAAGTCGCATCCTCCATCCCTCAATAGAGGGGTCCTCCAACAGACCATCCACGTCGCCGCGAGCGAAAGCTGGATCAACTTCCATTTCTCCTCCGGCGAAAGACCCCGAGCACAGACGAGGAGCTCATCTAGGAGTACAATATCTCCACCAAATCCACGATCAACCAACACTCCAATGCCTGCCATTGCGTCAACCAAGCTCCTCCCCTTTCTCCGACATACCACAACCAATATTCGGTTTGCCTTCGTACCAACAGCGCCCCTCCCTCCTTTCGCAAAATAAGACCCCCTCTTTAGACAGCAAAATCTTCCGTGGCCACTTCCCCCACACCCGAAGCACCGAACGGAATCCCTGCAATCAGTCGAGTCCAGACAAAAACAAGAGGCAATTCACAATGCCTTGTCCATGGTAAAACGGCATTTTTAATTGGTCAATTCGCATATGTGCTCCAAGATTAGACTCTGCCTAATGCAATATTGTCAATAAAATCTAAAACATCAGAACTACAGACAGAAGGTCAAAAATCCCCAACCCCAACCCTAGAATTTAATACAGTAACCTAACACAGATGCTCAATCTAAGATAGTTATTGTACTTCTACAATTACCACAGAACAAAAACTTCCCAACTGCACATGTTGCATGCCCAAATCTAACAACTTGACCCCTGAAAGAACACAAAATCTGACATAACAAGCAATGTATCTCCCATAACCAAGGACTAGCCATATCAAGAGGAATCTAAAACCCAATAACCTCGATTAGCAGGACAAGTTCCCGGCATTATCACTAATTGGCCGCTTTTTGTGCCCCAAACTCACCATCATTTCAGCATTTATGAAGCTAGATGATTCCACTTACTCATAGTCCATCTAAACACGAATAACTGCTCACGAGCAAAGAAATATAGATCCAAAATGAAAATTGTCAGATAGCTACATTTTCCCATAGATATTTGTTGTGCTTCCACATTCAGCAATAGCAACATAGTTACTCAACAACTATGTTCAGAGTAAAGAATCAAGGGCCCTCAATTATAATTAAACTGTGGCAATTGTCCCCACTGGCTCTGAAAATCACACGGATATACAACCGCAGGTACAATGTGCTCCAAAGCTTGCAGTGAAGAAGCACGATCCACGGCCAATTGTGACTGTTCAAAACAGTAGCTGTTCTGCAGTTTGTCAACAGCAGACAGAATCAGAGCAGTAGCAGCGGTTGGATTCCAAGGCCAGGCAGCAGATCCACTTGAATAAATTGTGGTTGAAACATTAAGCAGTGAAAATTGGACTGTTGTTTCAAGGCATGGTGGCAATCCTCTAGTCCACCAAAGTCAGGAGCAAATTAATTCTATTGCTTTTCCACGGAATCTACAGATTGCAGAACAAGTGCAGCAAAGCAATGACTGAAACACAATCGTTGGTGAACTTGAAGGGAAACATCAAGTTTTAAATGGTGAACCTCATTTTGATGCTTTCTCAAGAATGAGTGTACCTAGGCATCTAGGCCAACAACAACAAGACGGTGGAATAGCAACTAGATCTAGAAGAAGGAACCAGTGGTATAGGGTTGGAAGAAACGCTCGAGTCGATTACACTTGTCACTCTTTTTCAAGGCCTTAAGGCCATAGGTTATGATAACATTTCACATTTCAAGGCCTTATGACCAAGCTTACCCACAATTTTCCATTTTCAAGGTCATGTTGGTTATATAATTAGATTAAATTTTCCAGTAGTAAAGGTCAAGTGCCTCTCATCCTTTACTCGAGCACTCATGTGTGCATATTCTGAATCAATGAAAGCAGTTACCCGAACCACATAATGTCAGGCTTACAAGTAAAAAAATTATAATCAAGCTGACTGAGACGATATTCTCATCAATATGATAACACCAGCACGCCCTCCTCACATATTTCACTACGCTGATCAGCAAAAAAATGTCATCTAAAGGCTTTTCAACAAAAAAATGTTGTCTAATCCCTACCCAGTTGGTTCCTCGTCATGAATCTCTGACCACCAACAGCACGAGTCGACCAAAGGTCCAAAGCTCCCAATTGTCCCACGTTCCACTATCTCTCCCACCACCCCCAAACCCTTTCAATCCCTCAAAATCCACAGAGATCTCGACTTCTGCAATTGGCCTCCGTAATAATTACCAATAGCTGCCCCCACAGAGCATTTTCCGCAACGGACACTGGCTCTCCATGCTCAATCCCAAAATCCCAACCCCCTCAAAACCCACAAGAATCTCAATTTCAAGACATGAGCCATCAAGAGACACAGGTTTCCCACGACTAACAACACAAACCCCTCAAAACCCACAATGACCTCATTTTTCAAGTAGCAGCATCATGTCTCCCATCCCATCGCCAAGCAATCACCATTGGCACGAACCTATCCCAATTGCCAGGAAAAAAGCCACCAAATTCGCCCAACTTGCCCAAATTCCACCGTCAATTCCAACAATCCAAAACCATCAAAGACCACATTAGCACTCGCCAACCCTCGCAAAACCCACCAAGATCCTAACATTCGCGGCCGACCTCGATATGTGTCACAAGCAGATGGCTAAGCGCCGTACTGCACGGGCTACTTTCCGTCGTCGAGCCTCTCCACCAAGGCCATTGGCTCCGATTGCCAGAAAAGCCCCACCAAACATCCCAGCTTTCCAGCATTTCACACACAACCACATCACCCCGACCTCCTCGGATACAAGGATCTAATTTCAAGCATAAAACAACAAAATACCCCGATTTTGCCACGCTCCACTATCAATCCCATCACACTAAACCCCTCCAAACCCTCAGAAACCATAAAGAACACAGCTTCCGGGACTGACCTCCATGAGCGTCACCAACAGCTGCCTCGCGGCATCCCGCACGGGCTGCTTCCCGTCGCCGAGCCTCTCCACCACGGCGGGCACGAGCCCATTGAAGTGGAGCTTGAGATGGTCGCCGGATAGCACCGCAGCGGACGACAGGCATTGCAGCGCCCCCTGCGAGACCTTGAAGTTGCTGTCCCTCAGCAGATCGGTGCAGCAGTCGACGAGAGGCGTCACGTCGCCCGCGGAGAGGGGTTTAGTAGACGACTCGAGCAACTCGTGGAGGCGCTCGACGCCGGCCATGCGCTCCTTGGTGTCCTTGGAGCGGGCCATGTCCAGCGCCGCCTCCATCTCGCGGTGGCGCCGCCCGGGCGGGGGCTATGATTCCGGCGTGATCTGATCGGAGGAGAGCTAGGGTTAGGGTTCCGGCGAGATCTGGGAGGTCGTGATCTGGTAGGAAATGGTGGGGAGTTGCTGTCAGGGAGAGAAAAGGAGTGAGAGAGACGAGAAGAGGCTGTGGGGGAGGGAATGGAAGATGTGATTAAAAGATGTGGAGGGGCAGGGAGAATTGTAGTTTTTGCCCTCGAGTTTGTTTGTTGTGTGTCTAGGGGCAGGGGATAAGCAACGAGGGGGGTGGATAAACCCATGGCTGATGATTGATGAACTATGGCTATGGGTGCAAATTGCACGGGTTTTCGCGAGGAGGGGTAAAGAGTAAATAATGAGTTGGGGGAGGCCAAGGGCCTCATTGGCTACCGAGTTGAGCGAATAGTATCTGTTTGGATGGTTAAGATGATTTGAGAGGGTTGAAATGATAAATATGATGTGATATCGATTGGGTGTTGTATTAACTTTTTAATGATTATAATATATTTTTTATGTTAACTTTTATTTGAACGTGATTTAAAAATATTATAACAAAGAATTTGTCTGGTTCATACAGCTAATTCGAAACAAGGAATAAAGGGGTAGAGCAGGGGGTATGCTAGAGTACCCTTGTGTAACCTTGCAACCAAACGAGCCCGGGGGGTCGGGGTGGTGTTTCGACCTATGTCCCCATGCCATATTACCCGAGTAATAAGCATGTCGGAATTATTGAGTTGGTTGAAAGAAGCACAAGATAAAATACAGCATACTCGTGTTATGCAGTGTTGTGTAGTTAACAAGGGATGGTTCCCCTTTGCTAAAGCTAGGTGACCCTTATCCTGAGCATGTGAATGGTGTGTTTGATGGTTTTAGTTGGCCTAGGTGAGGAAGGACTAGAGTGATGGCATTCTCGTGCTCTATCTCAGAGTTTATGTTTTTTCTCCGTGATACCAGCTAATTATATTGATTGTGTTAGGAAACTTGGGATTGTGAACACGCGCTTAACCATGTAATTGGTACTCTATGACTGATCCTCATAATTTCCTGAGCCGGTTAAGGTTTAAGTCGCATTCGAAATCATTGCAATTTGGATCATTGTTTATAAGGTCGTCATGTTGTGATGCTCGTCATTTGGGAATGATGATGTCCCTATAAGATGTGATTGTGAGTTCATGTTGATTCGTTGGCATGGTATTATTTAGTCCCACGAACCATGAAACATGTTTAAAGATGTAGAGAGTGACATTGGATATGATTTCCTCGCATTCTTTACACTGACATGGGAGGAGTTAGAGAGTTAACATCTTCTGCATGACATTATGTTGTGTCAAAGAACTTGCCATATTTGGTATGGGACGTGATCGTTGTTGTCAAAGATGATTGTGACTCTTTTCATGTTTTTAGAAAAATCAATAGTATATCGTAGATTTTTTATCATATTTTTGTAAACTTTGGCATATATGGCAATTAATGAGAGTTACTATTGAACAATCCAAGGGGCATGTGCGTAGTGTCCATCTCAAATCCACATGCTAAAGCCTAAGATGCTAATTTATTAACCTACTGGTTTTATTTCACGTTAGGCGGATTTTTTCTATAATCCTCCTTCTGAATCGGTTGATGTAATAGATATAGCTTCGACTTCATCTCTTGCACAACTAGCTCAAGAGATCTCCAGGAATTGCCACACGTCGCTCCTAGAAAAATAAAAAATTAAATGTTAAGAAAAATAAAAAAGAAATACCAAAAGGAAGTCAAATTTAAAAATGGTCAACATGAAAGTTGCTTTTCTCGACGAGTTCTACAATTTTTGTGAAGGATTCAAAATCAAAATAAATCATCCGTGCAAAACACATTTTTGGTGGTATATAAAATACTGTATTTTTGTGTTATGCATTTTTTGTCATTTTTTAAAAAGCTAAAAAATCGAAATAAAATTAGAGAAAACAAAAAACAAATATTTACGACATAATCTAATTTTTAAAAATCTTTAATAAATAAGAAAATAAAAATAAATAAATAAAGGAGACATGTGTATAATATACAATAAGGGGCTCTTAGACTCGAACTAGGGTTTGGATTTTATTGGTCAATTATACAAGTTAGTAATGTTTTGATATTCTTTATTTATCAGTGTTAGTAATATGTATACTGTAGAGTTGATTTTTATTCATGTTTAGTGAAAATTAATAGAATTAGGAGAAAATATGGTAATATACATGTGATATTTACAAGGGAAAATGGCTGCTAACTTGATGCAAATATGAATGCTAAAATGCAGAAATTAACTCCAAGTGTATGAATGAAAATAATGCAAAATAAATGATGAAATGTTTAAAATTACTCTGGAACAAAGCTCTGTTTTCAACTTTTAGAGTAATGAATTACACGTTCATCAGTCATAAAGTGGTGGTGACCTACGACTTGCTCCGATTACAAAGAAAGTTACAATGGTTTTAGCTTAAGTGATTCCAAATTAGCCTCCAACATCACGATATCTACATATTGCCCTTATCGATTTTAACCTATTGGTCACTTATGTGTCTCTTTTTTTCTCAACCCAATGAGTGGTCTAGTGGTAGTGCAATGTGCTCACACTTTAAAGAACATGAGTTTGAATCCCAGGGGAGAGACTTTGGACCCCTGCAACTACCGAACCTACTGTTAAAAAAAGTTCCTCCCAAAACACACCATGTCCATGCCATTTTCCTTTTCTATAATAAGAAGTCCTAATTAGGCTATGTTGACCACATTAGTTGTCAATCCTTGTAACAAAGTTGATTCTTCACATACATCAACAAATTATTCCTTCATTTGATGGATCTGCATCTCAACTTCATTTAAAATGATCACATCATGTCCAAGTGTGTGTTCAATTAATTCGGTTGAGCTATTCAAGCTACTATTTCTGCAAGTGAACTTGGTTTGATTTAATTTGACTAGATCCGAGCCTAAATGTCAAAATTTTAAAATGAGTTTTTATCACTTGTGCCCTTCTTAACTTCGACAATATCATCAGTTATGCCATCCCTTTTTGTAACACCAGTTGCATCCCTAACTTCTTACAAAATTCATAGTTGCCCTTCAGTTAGGTTTAAGTAGGGGCATAACCGACATTACGAAGGGTAGAACTGTGAATTTTGTAAGAAGTCAAGGGTGTAATTGATATTACAAAAAGGGAGAGGCATAAAAGATATTACAAAAGCCACGACATGCACGAATAATAAAAACCCATTTTAAATTTCGATAGTATCATATATATTACATGATCATTGACTAAGCTTAAACACTTGTCTTGCAACAAAAATGAGAATCCCATTATGCAAGATTATTGTAAGATTCCCTTGAGGACTATAATAGAATACAACTCCGTTAATATAAGAATTTAAATCTTACTTTATTTAGGACTTCCCAATCTCAATAACCTATAGTTGCATGCACGTGTGTACGCATGCATATATGTACATCTACACATGTGCAAGGGCATGCATACACTTTTTTCATAGTACAAAAAGACTCTTTTTCTTCATAGTCATGTTTTCTGTCATAAAAAAACAAAGCATTCTTAGTTAAGTTCAGTAAAACGTGTTTCTCCAAACCCGATGTCGTAGATTCAAATCATACAAAACGTGATTCTCTTCTTTATTATGCTGGATAACAGTAAAATCACTTCATAAAAATAGAATTAAAACTCAAGTTCGACCTCCTCTCCGTAGGAAGCCAATAAAAAGAAGAAGAAATGTCACTCAATTAGAGATACATACACAAACACACGCCACATGCACATGCACATGCACATGCACATGCACACACAAGTCGATGATTGAGAAGCATGAGATGATTCTTAGCCTCTTCTTAGACATCAGTGAAAGGTTTAGGTTGTACCCTTAAATCTATACTACAACAAGATCGGCAGAAACCTAAATTGTCCAAAGTGCGGGAGAGAATTTTTTTTACTTTTGGCATCAACATACACAACAATCGAAAAATCTTCAAACCTACACATACAAAAGCAGCGATCTCGACTTGTAATTGGTTAATGTTAAAAAGTGGTTGAATTTGTAAGGATACCTATGTAAATAAGAAAATACATGGCATATGCATATGAGTAAAAAAAGTATATAAAATATGGGTTGGACTTAGAACTTAGGAAGGTGGAATCGAGGGTGACTTGTAGGGCCATCTAAAATTAATTTGATATACAAGTTGAGATGATTTTTTTTTTTTGGATCAAGTTGACTTGCGACCCTCCAATTGCTACCTATTGGACATTTTCTTGTCAAATCTGCTAAATAATGAGAAGTTGTCATTTTTCAAATTTCGCAACTTGTTTGTTCATGTTTAGGCATGAAAAACGGATTCTAGCATTATCGGACAAACCTTTTGTTTGATGGTCGTTTTCGATCGTGAGATGCTAGGATTAGTTCTCGTTTTCAGCTATTTATGCGATGGTGGAATAGTCATTTTCGAACGAGAAAGCAAGTGAAATAGATCTTGGAAAGATCGTTCTCCTTCACAATCGATATTCTGTCATCTTCTGCGATAAAGAAAAGCATAGAATGAGTCCTCGTGTGAAGAAACGATCATGTTATGATCCTAAATAAGTTAAAAGATGAGAGTTTATCAATCTACAAATAATTTTGTGATTACACTACGATCCTTACAATCTTACTCTATACAACACAAAATGCCCTTAATGATTGTTGTATAAGAGTTAATAAGATTAAATGAGTTGCGGTGTAAATTATAGAGGTCGCGGAGTGATGACAAAGACTATATCATTTATGTAATAAGATAAGAATTTAAGATTCGAGTTGTAAAAATCCATAAAATATTTGAAATAATTAAGTCCAACGCCAATGGTTCCATTTTATGCATTTATGTGAATGGGTGCAAACTAGTTAAAAGGACAAAAACACAAAAAGGCTCGCGTGATGTGAAATAAAACATAGGGTTTTGTATATTGCTCCTATTAACTTTCGAATATCAGTTATGTCCCTCCATTTGTTGGAATATTACTTGTACTCCTGTTCTCTTGCAGTTTTATCACCTGTGTACCTTGGGTTAGTTGTCGTCCATCCACCTTCCAAACGGATACTCCTCACTCATCAAACTTATGTCCCTCCATTTATAGTGTCCCTTTTTATTGATCTTATTCTTTACCGTATTCTTCCTCCTGCTCTTCTATAGACCCACTACTACCGCTGCCCCCACCTCCTCAGTTGGAACCCTCCTACTCCACCTCGAACCCTCCAATCCCTTCCTCCACCGTGGAACCCTCCTACTCCACCTCGAACCCTCCAATCCCTTCCTCCACCGTCTGACCTCCTCCACCCCCTATTCTTCCATTTCAAGCCCTCGGACACATAGTCCTCTGGCTCCTACCTCCTCCACCCTCTCCTCCTCTGAAAACTCCATCTCTCGTGTGATCCTACATGCTCGCTATGAAGTCCTTTGCAGCTTCACAAATCCAAACATTGAGGCTTGTGCACTGCCTTAGGCCCAAGGACACCACTCCCAAGTGAATCAATCGGTTCTTTGCTAGAGATTGGCATCATCTGCCTAGTTGCTAGCTATATCGAAAGCTCTGACCACTCTCCTCCTCCGTGCGGTAATGGACTCCACACACCACCTTCGAGCAGCAGATCATATCATGCTCAACCCCACATTGCATCTCCTCTGGGTCTGGCAAGGAGAAACACCTTCACCCATTAGACTCAATGTCGCGACAAGTACAACCTTCCCCCATTTGGGTAGCAAGGTCGAGACCACCTCTGTGAAAGCATCCATCGGGCCAACAAAGGAATGTCTCTTTGCCAGAGCTAGGCCAGTCATCTCCATTAAAGCTCTTCTGTAGCCGAGACAAACCTTGGTGGAGAATTAGTCGCATCGTCTACACATGAGCATCTCCCCCCATGACATGAGGTTGAAGAAGGAGACCTTGCGCAACGGAGGGACACACCGTCAACCTCGAACCTTCACGTTTGAGGTGGAGGATATGATAGGCTTGTTTGTTTATGAAGGTGTGTATCATGATCCATTGCTTTCTATTGTTGATCGAGATAAAGAAATGGCGAAGCTTTCTCCCACTATAAGTAGGGTCGGTTATTGCTGATCACGATGTTATTATTATTTATCTTGATATCATCGATGTCGATGTCGATCCATAATGTGATGCTCATCTCATCAGCAGAAGAGGTAAATGGAATCGAGGTGGACGTCAGGATGGAGGGGCTCAGGGGAGGAGGATGTTGGGTGGAGGGACGAGGGGAGGGTTGGGATGGGTTGACGATTCCATTCCTCTTAACCACACATTAGTTTTGAATAAACCATGCTTTGTTCATTTTATTGACAGCCAAACTAACGTAAGGGCACACGTGATAACTACACAAGAAGGCAGGGGCATGATTAACATTTTAAAATAGAGAGGAGCATAAATGATATTGTTTAAATTAAGACGAACACAAATGTAAAAAACCCTAAAATATATGCAACCTTCGAAGGATGTCGGAACTTTTTGACTAAAATATTATTACCCTTCTATGAAAAAGTCGTTTTTTAGTGATGAGAATAAAATAGTAATTACATTGTAATTATTATACTACATATTCTAATTTCTCGGCACCAATTCCCATTTAATTAATATGCAAAACAATTTGTTTAAATACTATTTATTTCAAGCCCCATTATCATGCTCATATTTATCTGTATACATACCTGTAAATGTGTATTGTATGTGTATGCGTGTATCTATACATGTATATATTTGTGTATATATAATAAATAGGGAGAAGGGATCTTACACCCATGTATATGTAATTTTCCTACATCCACCTCTTTTCTCCTCATTTTTTTTATTTTTTTGAGATAATTTTTTGGGAAATTTATATCACAATATATCACCATGTCGTCATTCAAAATTCAACTTATTTCAAGACTTAACTTATACATCATGACAATCAAATTTTAACGGTCTCAGATTTGCTGAAATTAGTCCCTTCCGATGGAGCTGTTAGAAATGTCTGTTTTACATGAAATTTGAAACACATATTTCATTTAATATTCCAAGTAAATCCCCTAAATATTCATTTAAAAAAATCAAAAAAAAGGGAACAAGAGATGGGTGTAGGAAAGTTACCTACACATGAGTGTAGGCTCCCTAATCCCTAATAAATATAATTGTATCCACAAATACTTTTATATATGTATACGTATATCTATATCTATAGCGTATGTGCATATACAAATATGTCTAGGTGTGTATTTTCACGTATTCATATATTTAAGTATGTGTATGTTAGCATATGTGTGTGTATATGTGTGTATCTATGTGTATGCCCGATAGTGCAACAAAAATAGTCCACTTCAACATATAATTTGAATTGAGTTGCCATATTTTGCTATGTTAAAATTCGCAACAATGAATTGTTCATTGCAAAATTATCTTTTGTGTTTATAATTCATGGAGGATGCAATATTCACTGCTAAAATTTTATATGACAACGCTTATCTGTTATTTTTTTTGTTAAATTTGTGACAACTAAGGTTATTTAATAATGATTAGAAGGAAAAGTTAATGGATAATAGTTGCTATATGATTCTTTCTTAACAATATAGTCTAGATATTCGTTATGAATTTAAAGAATGAAGAAACATTATTATAAATTTAACTAATGAAGATACGATAATGAATATTAAATAAATATATCTATAAATAGATTTTATTGTAGTGACACACATATGTATACATGCGCATATGTATAGATATGGGTAATTGCACATAGAGCATTAGCTATGAATCGATTCTCGATCAGGAACTTTATTTTTTAAAAAATAACTTACAAACAAGGACCTCAACTATACCTCGATTCTCAATTATGGGCAACAAGGACCTCAACTATACCTCGATTCTCAATTATGGGCCTCATTTTTCAATTGTAACAAATAGAAGCGTAAACTTTCAACTTAAGGGTTTAATGTCGACTTATAAAGATCGGTGAAGCTTGTAGACATAAGATCATGCACCTCTTTGTTGCAACTGAAAAATGAGACCCTTACTTAGGAATTGAGATATAGTTGAGGTCTTTTTTTGTAATTTACCCTATTTTAAATGTAATAAAAGAGTCTTGATCTTCTTTTCTAATGCACACTTATGTAAACTTTCAGAACTCTCTTATGTTGACGTTTAACCTTATAGTTGAACGTTCATGCTGCTCTTTGTTACATTTGAAAAATGAAACTACCTTGTGGTGAGAATGTGCAAGTTAAGGTCTTTTTTGTAATTTACCCCGTAAATATGCATGTGTGTGTCAAAAAACACCAAAACCAGTTTGCTCAAAGTTACATTATACAAAAAAGAGCATGATCATGCAATGGATGCTTTTGTACAATATTTACATATTTTCGTAAAATCACACCAACATAAATATGCTCAAAACTAATGATTTCTTTTTTTGGGTAAGCAACAAAACAAGTTGCAAATCATCTGGAAATCCATTTATTTCTCATGATAAATGGACTTTTCCTCGCGATAAATAGTCACATCATTGCTACATCATTTATCGAGTCTCCGTCAATAGTAATTACCATTACTTATCCCTTAAAGTAACCAGGCAAAAAAATAAGGGATTTTTACCCAGCAGATCTTATAAACTTTTTAAATTACCTCTACAACCTTTTGTGCAATGTAACTACCCTAGAGACCCTAAAAATTACCCCAAGAACCCTCACGAGCTTCAAACAAATTAACCATAGGGTTCACGGGGTAAGAGTTTGCGAGTTTACTGGGTCGAGGAGGAAATTAGGTTGTTTCAAAGATTATAAAGGTAATTAACAAAGTTTATAGGGTCTATGGATAAAAATCCCCAAAAATGATAAATCATACTTATTCTTTATCTCATCTAATTTTTTATTTTGCGTCCTATCGAGTCGGGCAATTAACTATAGGGTGGGCAAATATAAGGATCATTTTGGTAATCGGGTTGGGTTGGATTGGATACCCAGAGAATAGTAAAACTGTGTGAAGGATTGGAGAATTGAAACGAGGGATACATCAGTCTACATCGGTGTACATCAGCAACCAAACTATAAACATCCCATTTCCGAGGGCGTGGTTGTGATATTTACCAGGGCCTTCTAATCCTAGTTCCTACTGCCTACAGGGGACAACAAATGCAGCCGAAGGTGCCTTTAATTACGAGAAAGTACCACTGCCAGCAGAGCTCCCTTCTATCGTCTTCGGTTTTTAGCCGCTCGCCTGTTCACAACGGCAGTTTCTTTATTTTACCTTCTTATCAATCGGCCTCAATATTCCTCGTTATCACGAAAATGCCACCTCGGCCCAGATCATGCCGATAGGTTTTGCCATGATGGGAGGTTCTTCGAATGGGCCCCACTTCGTCAAAAGAAGGACGATCTTTTCTTAATAATATTTTAATGTTTTTTATTGTTGATTTATGGTATTATATTAACAGAATAAAAGGCAAACAAATACGGATATGGGATTCAAATTAAAAGTGGGGGTTTTACACAGCGCCCTTTCAAGTTTTTGCAAATACATTTATATCCCTATTTTTTTTACACTAGCATTCCTACCAAAACTACTAAATATCAATTATACCCCTCAGGTTAGTTGTTATCTCTCCCCATCCCAAACAAATGTTAATTCTATTCGCAAGCGTAATTTTCAAGAAAAGGAAGAAACATAAGTGCAATTAACTATTACCATGTTCTTTATCTTCTTTCTCATTGTCTTCTTCTTTAGACTTTCATATCCCATTCTTTCGTTAATGTTACGTACTCCCAACTTCCTGCACCACTCTTGTTGTCGCCGTCCCCTCCTCCCAAGTCCAAACCTCAACTTCCGCACGATACCATCCCCCATCCTCATCGACTTGCACCCCAAGAACACCACCCCACCTTGTCCCACCCCTCGTCCTGACCATCCTCGCACTCCACTCGATAATGGTCGTCCTTGATCTCTCACGATGACGATGATGACAATGTTGATAAGGGAGGTTAAGGACACATAGAGGGAGTCAACATTTGAGAGGACAAGCTCGTTGAAGATGGAGCGAAGGAGGACAACTGCGATGAGGATGAACAGATGGAGAGGAAGAGGGTATATGGTCGAAAGTGTAGGTGAACAGATGTAATATAATATTTATTATTTTAGATATTATATTTTTTTATAATTTTATTATTTACAGTCATAGTTTTAATTTCATGGTCAAAAGTGTAGGCTAAAGTTATAAATTTATGGTCAAAAGTGTAGGGTAATATTATAATTTTACATGTTATAATTATATTTTATTATTTTAAAGATCTACCATTTACCTTTTAAGAGAGAAGAAATGGTCATATTTAGAGGACTTTTATTGCAGATTGATATGGAAAAAACGATACGAATGACATTGATTGCGTCCTTAAAGGGATTCTGAAATCGGTACACATAGATATTATATATATGTGTATATATGTATGTAAGTTTGTATGTATATACATAGGGTAAAATGGGGCTGCCCCCATGGGGGGAGCTAACTTGGCTCCCCCCGCCCTATTTCGCCTGATTTTTTTTATTTTTTTGATATTTCTTCCGTGGATTTTCATCAATATATCCTTATATTATGTCATTAAAATTTCGTGTGAAACAGAGACTCCTACGGCTTCCATCCAGACGGGGTCGTTTTTAGCAATTCTGTTACCGTTAGAAAATGTCTGTCTGGATGGAAGCCATATGAGTCACTATTTCGCACGATATTTTAACGACGTAATATAGGGATATAGTGATGAAGTTCCATGGAAGAAATTTTCAAAAAAAAAAAACGAGCGAAGTGGGGGGGAGGGAGCCAAGTTAGCTCCCCCCAATGGGCAACCCCATTGAACTCATATACACATGTATTTATGTGTTTATGTATCTACAAACGCGTAGCGTGTTAAGGGATTAACGGATAGGATCTTGATAAAGATCCAATCCAATCCATACTTTAACGAGTTTCAAAAATTTCGATTCGATCCGATCCGTTAGAATGATAAAATCAATCTAATTCAATCCAATCCAAAAGCTACGAATTGTATCGAATTACAAATTTATCCGATCCGTATAAACCCCTAAGATACATGATCCATATAGACAATCAATCTGTCTACAAGAACTTGAAATACACACACCATATCTCTAAGTTTGGTTTTATCATTTAATGAAAAGAATATAATGTCGTCATGAAAGTGGCAGTGTTGAAACTAGAACATTTTACATTTTTAACATTTCCTTCATTTTTAAATAAACAAGGGATTTTTTGCACTCGGTGCCCTTCTGTTATTGTGACTTTAATAAGAAGACAGAAACATACGTGCATATAAAAAACTAGAGGTTTGAGTGCTATTGAAAAAACTCGGAAGGATACGAGTGTAAAACCCAATAAATAATAAGGTTTGACCGTTTGAATCATCGAACACTATTTAGTACATGCATAACGTTACTTAGATTATTTAATTTATTTTAAGGTGCATTAATTAGTAGTATATTTAAAACATGATTACTGGGAGTGGAAGGCACTCATGGCATTTAATCATCGTGATGTGGGGAACCCAACCCTCTCGTCAAAGCTTAATTATGTACAGCGTTGTAAAGTTTGGGTAAATTACACAAATGTCCAGAACAATATACCCAATGTCAATGTCATCTCTCATTGGCATCTTCGTTGTAGAATTTGTTTCGACGTGGTACGTAACAAAACGAGTTGATATTTTTTTTCTTCGGTAAAATACACGGAAGTTACTGAACTATACACAAGATATTTGTTTCCACGTGGTTTTGAATTATTGCGATTTAAGGTTAGAAAGCAACTCAATTAACTATATTTTAATAGTTAAAGATCAAATTGAGACAAATATTAAAGATTGGGTGCCGTTACATTTCAAAGTTCACCTACGATATTGAAATCAAGTATATAGTTAGGGACTTTTGTGCAATTTACTTTTTTTTCTTTGCAATCTTAAATCACATTAACTCAAAATCACATTGAAATAAATCTAAGGATCGAGTACCACAGTCATTTACTTGTGAATACGGAAGACGGGGCAAGACCACAAGGAGATGGAATAAGTAGGAGGATTTATTCTATGCTCCTTTCTTTTGTATTGGTGGGATTAATTAAGGTAGACTTAACGATTTGTTCATTTTTTTTGAGAATGTGGAATAAACAGTAATGCTTTCACGGATGTTCTGTAAAATTTTCTTTGATTTTCAAACGAGCTTTCTTATCACAGAAAACGGTAGAGGTTCCTCTCCACTTTAGCCAATCCGCACTTATTCTATTAGTAACGTCTCCATCAATTTTCCTATCATGTTGCAAAATAGGTCCCAAGTATTTAAATGAATCTTCCATCTAAATGTTATCTTCTCCAATCTTCAACTCGATTCCTTCACAATCGCTTCCATCAAAAGTACATTGCATATATTCAGTCTTATCCCTACTTATACGAAATCCTTTAGTCTCCAATGCATGTCTCCAAACCTTAAGGTTCTTATTTACTCCATCTCTAGTCTCATCATCAGCAAATATCATCAGCGAATAAGTACACCAAGGTATCTCATCCTGAACGTGACTTGTCAACTCATCCAAAATCAAAATAACAAGGAATGGACTCAAAGCTGGACCTTGATGTAGACCAATGTTGATGCCAAAATAATAGTCTTCACAGACTGGATTTTTATACAAGATGAAGGCATATCATACATATCTTTTATGAGGTTAATCTACAGGGCTTGTACTCGTCTCTTCTCTAAAACCCTCCACAATATCTCTTGTAGGACAAAATCATAAGCCTTCTCCAAATCAATAAAACTCATATGTAGGTTCTTCCTTTTAGATATATAAATCTCCAATGTTTTCCTCAGCAAGCAGATGACTTCGATAGTTGAACGATCTAACATGAATCCGAATTTGTTTTCTTTTACTTTGGAAACTTACCTCAACCTTCTTTTGATCACACATTCCCAAAATTTTATAGTGTGACTCATCAGTTTGATACCTCGATAATTCGAACAATTTTGAATGTCTCATTTGTTCTTATGAAGATGCATCGCAATGCTTCTCCTCCAATCTTCATCATTTTCTTACTTCGCTAAATAACAATGAATAAGTTTGTAAGCCGAGTCAAACCACGATCATTTAAAACTCTCCAATCTCTTATAGGAATGTCACCAGGTTATGCACCTTCCTAGGTCTCATAACCTTTAGGGCCGGTTTGGTAACTGGGTTGGGTTGGGTTGAGGTACCCCTGTGAATAGTAATCTGTGTGGAGGATTGGGAGGGTTGGAACGAGATGTACACCGGTGTACATCGGTGTACACCATCAACCAAACTGGCCCTTAAAGCATCATCTACTTTCTTTGTTTGTATTCATCTATATCTTGCACTATTCAAGTAACATTCACTACTACCTAGATATCGAAAGTGATCTCTATATATTCTTTCTCCAATGAAAAGCTTATGAAAGTACCACTTCCATCTAGTCTTGATATCCTTTTGAGTAACAAGCATGTGACCTTCCTGAATCCTTATCCTTAATGCATCTCATTTGAGAAAGGTCTTTGGTATTTCTTTCTCTTGCTTTAGCCAACTTGAATATATCCTTCCGACCCTACTTAGAATCAAGATTTTTGTACAAAACTTCATAAGATTTTGACTTAGCTTTTCTTACAACCTTCTTAGCTTCGCTTGCATCCTTCTTTGCTACCATCTTCGCTTTGTAGTTTGTAATAATTTCATCTGTTCTACCCTTAGACAAGTTTTAGAGCATGATCTTTTAATTTCGAGCTTCTCTTGCATCCTCCATTCCACTACCAAGCCTTCTTTTGGCATGGAGCTCTTCCATTTGACTCGTCTAGCATCTCTTTGGCTACCCTTTGGATATAATATGGTACCGCCTCTGACATCTCATTTGCACTTCTGTTACAAATCCCAAGATGTCTTCTAAAGCCTTCTCTCTGAAGCTTGATTGCTTCAATTGAAGATTCCACCATCTAGTTCTAGTGATATTAGAAATCTTTCTTTTCTTTACCATCCCTTTTATTTATACAACCATGTTTAACAATCGATGTTGGGTGGTCAAATTCTCTCTTGAGATTATTTTGTAGTCTTTGCAACATAACCGATCTCTTTTCCTCAGCACGAAGTAATCTATCTATGTTCTAGTCGGGCCACTCTTATAAGTAATTAAATGCTCTTCCCTCTTCTTGAACATAGTGTTTTCTATGAAAAGATTATAAACCATTATAAAATTCAAAATGACCTTTTCTCTTCATTTCTATCCATGAAAGACACGTCCTCCATGAACATTAGCATCCCCTGAAGCATCTTTTCCCACATGTCCATTAAGATCTTTACCTAGGCAAATTATCTCTCTTTATGGGATTCCTTGCATAATCTTATTCAAATCCTCCCCAAAAGCTTGTTTAGTCCCTTCATCAAAACAATTTGCAGTATATAAACTGAGATGATATTCGAAATTTCTTATTCAGACACCACTTTTTGTAAAATAATCCAATCCCCGAATCTTTGCACCTCAACCACACAAATCCTCAAATCTTTATGAATAACCACTTCAACACCATTTCTGCCCTTATCTTTACATGAATATCAAAGTTTAAAGCTTGTCTTCTCGGTCTCCCTTGCTTTCTCGCCAACCCATTTGTCTCTTGGAAACATAATATCTGAACCTTCATTCTTTCCACCACAACTACTATTTACATCGATTTGCTACTCAAAGTGTCAATATCCAATGGACTAAGTTCTTTACTCGCACACACCCATCATGCGAGAACCCACACAAATTTTCGACTGCATCTAGACGATGACGCATCGAAACTAACTTATTTACTCGCATGCGTTCCTCTTGCGAGAATCCTGACATAATTTGAACTACATCTGGGCAGCAATGTAGCGTCCCTTACCAACTTGTCACTGCATTCGTACGATGCAACACGTCGATAATAATGAATACCCTAATGAAATCTAAATGTTTGCTTAAATCCATGTTGGATAGTTCCAAACTGTTTTATGATAAAATTTTAAATAGTGTTCTTTTAAGAATACTATTTAGAAATTTGTCTTTCTTGTGTTGGTTGTTGACTACCTAACATGCAACCCTCCTCCATTTACATGGGCATGGGACCTACTATGTCTGAGGTATTTGTAACAATGATATATTAATTAAAACATATTGAAGAAGAATATATTCCATAGCATTTGCAAGGAATAAGATCCCAATTCCTAGGGAGTACCCAAGAATGACTATCCCATGTATGCATGAATCTGATTTCATGGTAATCATTATTCCTGTTTTAATATAATCTAACAAATACATGAATGGATCCGACAGAAGAATGGTGATTCTGTTCTCCTCTCCATTTGAATGTAACAAACATGGAAGGGAACGAGATAAGGATGGATAAGACACTGTTTCTCTTTTATTGGAGGAAAAGGATAATAAGGAATAACGAGAGATAAATGATAGCTATTTGCTTTTGCTAGGAGGAAGAGGATAAAAAAGGATAAATTAGGTTTTGTTAGATAAGATTGCTAGATGGATGGTAGTTATTTGTATTTTTTGGCAGGTGAGGCCGGTGATGGATGGATAGTGAGGAAAACCTTATCCCTCATCTTGATTCCATGATCAAAATGTTGTCTGTCTAAGGAGAGATAAGAAATTGGAGGCATAAAGAGGGACATCTCTCCTTGTTTTTCAAATGAACACACCCTAAGGGCCAATTTGGTAACCGAGTTGAGTTGGGTTGCTTTGTGAATAGTAAATTGTGTGGAAGGTTGGGAGGGTTGGAATGAAGGGTACATCAGTGTATACCAGCAACTAAACTGACCCTACGGTCAACCCTCCCTTTGGGGGGTTTACTTTCCAAAACCCATTCTTTCTCTTTCATATGGGGCCCACACTTCCTCTCTCTTTACATTAAATAAATCATTTCTCTTTCACCCATACCATCAGAAAAATAATTATATCATCATATCATCTAAAAAATATAAACTACTTAACTTCTATATACTTTTCCAAACTTCAATACAATCACATCAAACAAACCCTCTAAATCCAAAACCCTCTATCCAAACACCAAAACAAAAAAACAAGTTACCCTCCCCTAATTTACCCTGGAGTAACCCGGCAACGAAACGCACTCTAAGTATTTTAGGAGAGAATTGTAATGTAACCTTATAGTGACATTATCTCATTTCATTACTCAACACTTCAGATCCAATTAGCCGACTCCTTGCAATTTAAAAAGACAGTTTTCTCATTAGTTGACTTACGCTTTTCATCAATCAATCAATGACTCTTCAGCCGATAGATGATTTTGATAAGAAATCGACTCCTGTTTGGTTCGACGTACAACTCGACGTTCAATTCTTAAACGAATATCTTTTCATAGCCATTAAGTTGTGTAATTATTTTGATCAATCGTCACATCCAAACTTTTAACCATCTTAGCGTCTTCTCAGTTGACCAACTTTTTTTAATAGCAGGCCCGGTATCTTCTCAGTTGACCAACTTTTTTTAATAGTAGGTTCGGTGATTTTGTGGGTTCGAAACGTCCCCACTGGGATTCAAACCCGAGTTCATTAAAGTGAAGGCACACTGCTCTAGCATCAACTTACTACTACCATTACGTATCTTTAGGGTCTGAATTTAAGTGACAAATTGTTTGCTTCAGTCGATCAATTTGATATGTAGACGACTCATCAAGTCGCTCCGTGGATTAATCAGGTGACAAATCTAAGAACGTTAATGAATAAACAAAAATATTTCTTTAGGTTATTTGAGAGATCCTAAGGTCACAATTACCCATACTTTATCTAACTATTCACTCCCATCTCTCTGGTTGAAAAAAAGCCTCGTAAGCTTTGTTCGATTGGAGAATAAGCATTGAAATAAGGAATTAATTCTCCACCCAACGCAGTTTCCGAGAGTACAGTTATTTCCAACAACATCCCATTATTTCTCCTTATTCCACCATATTCCTATCTTTATTCCACCTTACCTAATCCTTATTCCACCTTATTTCCCTTATTCGTATCTTACCACCTGAACAAAGAATATACTCTTATTTTCCTTATTCCACATCTTTACTGATGCTTATTCCCGAACTGAACACTCCTTAATGTATTGTGCAATCTGTCTCAAGTCCTTACTTTTGCTATCCGATAAGATATAAGCTTGTTTATTTGAACTCATCTTCCATCGTATATTATATTGAGGTTGTGATATAGTACAAGTTGTTGAGCCATCTTTAAGTGATCTGTTTAGTTGAAATCCAGAGTTGGAAGATTCAAGTCATGTTTTTTACACATTCAAATTTCCATATAAACATAAGGGTTTTTTTACACTTATGCCCCTTCAAGATTGTGCAATTGCAGTCACCTTCTTTATTCTTATAAAATTTACAATTCTATCCTTCTCTCATTACACACTTATGATCCTTTTTTGGCTTAACAGAAGGCAAGACACAGGTGTTATTGTGAAAAACGACAGATGTATAATAACAATCACAAAATCTAAGAGTGGCCCAAGTGTAAAAAACACAATCCAACTCCTTTTCAAATTGACAATGACGTTCTATTTGTCATTCAAAAATAAAAACAATCTTATAGGCATGATAAGCAATCGAAGGTTTCGATAAGCTGTGTCTGATCAACTGTATGGCATCGTTGTCGTTGTTATTATAACACCTGTGACACACATGATTCCAAGGTACTGATGACAATAACAACACTACATGCAACTTACATGTACTATACATATCATATCATTAAAGTTCTTGTCCTATCGTTTTGATAAAAAATGTAGAATGTTCTCAACAAGTTATTATAGACAGTACAGGGACCTTTTTGATATTTATCTCAAACTATACGATCTAATTGATAATATCCCAAACTAGAAGATGTTTTTTTAGGGTTTTGAAAAACAAGAACTGCCTGTATAGCACCAAGCAGTTAGGTTGAGGTTAGGTTGAGATTGTAAATTCTCTGTGCAGCAATTAACATACCTCTACATCAGTGCTTCAGCAATTCCAAAGCATATTCAATTTTGTGATTTGGGAAATGAGGAAAATTAGATAGATGAGCATGGTTCAAATCCCAGTGGTGTTACTATGGAAGGAAAATTTCTGAGCAATTTGTGGCTACATCCAAAGAGAGATCAATCTAAGGATGTCAATCTGGGTGCCTATTGAGAATTTGACCTAAAATCATCTCATCTAAGGACCTGAAACTCGTCCCATTTACTTCTTGGACGTGTTTGGATTCTAAATTTACTACCCATATGAGTATTGCTTTGTGGGTACCTGCACCCGAACCTGCCTCGAGCCCAAACAAAATATAAATAAGAATATAAACTCATTAAATCCATTTCATATCTAACAGGTATCAATTTAAATATATAATAATCCAACTCAATTATCTCATCTCCATTCATTTATTCATATTCAATACCCTTTTGTATCTTCAATAATTACAACTAATTTATAAATCTTTAAAACTCCCTACACATTTTGTGTACCGCCGTATTACATGAATATTTTAGGATTTAAACATCAAATATGTAAATCTTTAACATTCCCTCTACTTAATCTGTGTGAAAATATTATATACATTGATGAGTATATTAAATTTTTACGATGCTGAATGTATGTGTTGTGTACTCCTAAAAATCACCTTTTTAATAAATGGACATGCATGAGTAATGATTAAAATTACTGAGCAAATCTAGGACTAATCCATATATAACACACCTCTTTAATCTTGATAATTATATTTTGATATCCGCAAACTTGCTAACTCTTCCATCACAGACTTTTTCAAATGACAATGTACCTTCACACACATGCCCTTCAAATGACAATGTACCTTTCCCGAGCTTATAAAAACCTACATTACTTTCGTAAAAAATAGTAGAAAAATCTGTAATTAATTATATTGTAAAACAAACGGAAATCAGAAAGATTCAAAGAAAAATTATACATCCATAATAACAAATGTTCAAATATACATAATCAATAATAACAAATGTTTTCCTCTAATATAATACTATTTTTAAAATCCCATCTGGGAGTGGGGAGGCAGGCGACTGGACCAACTCCTGTACGTTGAGATGCGTCCATCAAACAGTAAATGGACCAACTCCTGTAGGTTGAGATGTGCCCATCAAATAGTTGGTATCTCATATTCTATCCCTAATTGGACAATGTTGATGGTGCCAACCTTTCACACTATTGTCCCCATTTTCTAATAAAAATGGTATGTGATTTGTATATGCAAACAGAAGGTCGTCCACCTCCCCAAATGACATCCCCTGAGGTTGATGGTGTACTCGACATGCCTTATCCCCCATCCCTATCCATCTTAGGCCAATCCGGGTTAGCCGATACATCGTCGCCTTCTTACTTGAATGAAGCAAGTCTATGTAGCCATAAAATATCACCACAACAAAATAGATCTATAATGATGGATACTATAACTTTATTCTATAAACATTTATATAGTACATCAGCGAACATTATTTATCACAAAATTACCATTTATAATTTGAAATGGTGAACATTGACTCTTATGTTTGTTGTGCTTAATCTCAAGGAGAAAATCAATGAATAAACGTTGCTATACAAATATACAAGAACATGTTCTGAAACATAATCTAAGTCAATAGACATGCTGCTTTCTACTTCGAAGACTTCTGAAAACACACCTCAAAAGGCATCACTTTTTTTTATTATTGTTAGAAGAAAATATATAATAACAACAACCATTTAAGTTAAGGATTTTACATCCATAACCATGTATACTTTCAATATTAAGTATGTTGAAAGGAACGAATGAGATGCATTACCATTAACCCTAGAGCTCTCTTATATAGGAGAAAAGCTCTATGGGTAATTTACATAAAGAGGACAAATAAAAACTACAAAATAATGTTACTCTAACACTCCCCCTCAAGCTGGAGCATATATATCCAACATGCTCAGCTTGGAACAACAAAGATGAAATGGACCCCTAGCAAGGGCCTTGGTGAACATGTCTGCAACCTGTTCTCCTGATGATACATGAGAAGTCAAAATAAGTCTTTTTTAATTAAATCTCGTGTAAAATGGCAATCCACTTCAATGTGCTTCGTCCTCTCATGGAAGGCTGGATTATTGGCTATGAACAGGGCTGCTTGATTGTCACATTTTAGATGCATGGGAAGAGGAACATCAATGGTTAAATCAGTCAAAACGGATTTAACCCACATCATCTCAGCACTACCTTGGGCCATTGCCCTATATTCTGACTCTGCACTTGATCGAGCCACCACAGTTTGCTTCTTACTCTTCCAAGCTACTGGTGAGGTGCCAACAAATACAATAAAGCCTGAAGTTGACTTTCTATCATTAGGACACCCAGCATAGTCTGCATCAGCATAACCTGTGATGGATATAGAGGTATCTCTTCTATACAGAAGACCAGTACCTGGAGACGACTTCAGATATCTCAAGATCATTAAAAAAGCATTCATGTGAGCCTGCATGGGTTGCTCCATGAATTGACTTACCCTATTAACCGCAAAGGCTATATCCGGTCGGGTAATAGTGACATACAAGAGCTTTCCCACTAGCTCTCTATATCGTCTCTTGTCTACCTCCTCAGAGTCATCATCATAAAGTTTGACATTAGAATCCATAGGTGTAGCAGCTGGTCTACACCCTGCCATACCTGTCTCAGATAAGAGATCCGTAACATACTTCTTTTGTGTCATTACCATTCCTTGCTTGTTCCGTGCAAACTCCAGCCCCAAAAAATAACGAAGTGTACCCAAATCCTTCATAACAAACTGCTCGCCAAGAAACTTCTTGGCTGCTTGAATGCCCTGCTCATTACTGCCTGTAATAACAATATCATCAACATATACTAAGATGATCACAGTACCTCGCTGATCTCTCTTTACAAAGAGAGTATGATCTGCTGTGGATCTGACGAAGCCCTTCTGTTCAATCAACTCCGAGAGCTTCTGAAACCAAGCCCGTGGACTCTGCTTCAGGCCATATATGGCCTTATGGAGACGACACACCATACTAGACTCCCCCTCAGCCGCAAACCCTGGCGGCTGCTGCATATAGACCTCTTCCTGCAAGTCACCATACAAGAAGGCGTTCGTGACATCAAGCTGAAATAGGGGCAAGTCTCTGACAACAGCAACTGCAATGAGAATCCGTAAGGTAGTATGACGGGCTACTGGAGAAAATGTCTCCTGATAGTCCACCCCATATGTTTGGGTGAACCCACGTGCAACCAATCTGGCTTTGTATCTATCAACCGTACCATCTGCCCGATGCTTAACAGTAAAAACCCATTTGCTTCCAACAATGGACGCACCTGGTGGAGGATGCACAACACTCCACGTACCACGTGACTGCAACGCCGCCATTTCCTCTTCCATAGCTAAACGCCACGGGCTGCTCTGTAGGGCCTCCTGATAAGACCGTGGAATGTGTACTGCCGATAACCCAACAACAAAGTTGCGAAAGTCCGGGGACAAACGCTCCAATGACGCCTGAGAGCAAAATCCATCCCATATTTTGGATTCACCGTCCGAGCACGCTTCGGCCGTCTATGAGCAATAAGTATATGTAGGTCATCGACAGAAGGAATAACAGTATCATCAATAGCCTGTTCATCAGTACCCTGTACATCCATCTGCACATTCAAATCACCTGTGCCATCATTAGAACTCAAATGATCAGTACATACCTCGGGAGTGCTGGATGATGGAGGAGGCACATGAGTAGAGGGCCGTCGCTGATAGACCTTAGGATAATGAACAGTAGCTGGTGGTGGTGGTGGTGGTGTAGGCTGTAGTGGTGGTGGAGTAGGCTGTGGTGGTAGATGAAAGCATGGAACAGATGGAGGTGGAAGCGGCACATAGATGTCGTCTTCCTCCTCTGAGTGAGTGAGTCTGTCACCTGTAGGAGAGAAATACATAATGGACTCAAAGAAGGTGACATATGCACTGACGTAGTACCTTCGTTTAACTGGATCAAAACACCGATATCCCTTCTGGGTTTTGGAATAACCCACAAACACACATTTGACAGCTCTGGGAGAGAGCTTGTCAAGACCAGGAGAAAAACTATGAACAAAAGCAACAGACCCAAAAACACGTGGTGTTAGGAAAAAAAGATCCTTCTCGGGAAACGCAGTCAAGAACGGAATCTTCTCCCCTACACTGTCGAAGGCATACGGTTAAGAAGATAACAAGCAGTTAGAACCGCATCCCCCCAATAGGAGTGAGGGGCACGGCTCTGAATCAAAAGGGTTCTGGTCATATCCAACAAATGACGATGCTTCCGTTCAGCCACCCCATTCTGTTGGGAGGTATAGGCACACGACGTCTGATGCACAATCCCATGAGACATAAGAAATTTGGAAAGTTGGGTACTACACAATTCTAGAGCATTGTCAGACCGTATGTACTTCACTTTAGCAGAAAAAATATTTTTTATTTCAATAATAAAAGTTTGAATAATATGACCAGCATCAGATTTATTTTTAAGAAGAAAGACCCAAGATAGTCTAGAGAAATCATCGACTGCAACAAGATAGAACCTATGCCCTTGAAGATCAGGGACACGACTGGGACCCCAAATATCAAAGTGAAGTAACTCAAACAGACTACGATGACTCGGACCTGGACGACTCTGAAACGACGGCCGGTGATGTTTCCCAAGCTGGCACGCCTCGCATTGAAAAGTAGACCTGGGAGAAATCTGGGAAGGATATGGACCATCTTTTGCAACGGAAGATGACCAAAGCGGAGATGCCATGTGTAAGGTGAGACAGATCCAGCACGAACAGACGAGGCACCAGCGTAAGGAGACTGTACCAGTCTATAGAGACTCCCTTGCTCACGGCCAGTTCCAATCACTCTGCCCGTTAGGATGTCCTGAAACACAAGAGCAGATGGGTCAAATATGGCACGACAATGTAAGTCTTTAGTGATTTGACTAATGGATAGTAGATTCATGGAAAAATTAGGAGCATAAAGAACATTCTGAAGCCGTATCCCAGGGGTCAATTGCACCTCTCCCTGACCAGTAATGGGAGAATGTGTCCCATCAGCTATCACCACGGAGCGGCCCGTCTGAGTTGTAATAAAACCATCCAACTGCTTCTTGTTACCACATAAATGGTGAGAAGCTCCTGAGTCCATGATCCATTCTGATAGATCTGCACTGTAGCTACTAGTAAATGCATACATTGTACCTGAATAGGATGCTGAGCCAGCTATCTCTGATGGTCCTGAAGTACTAGCTGATCCTTGGCCAGGCATGATCTCCCGAAGTCTCGCCACTAACTCCTCAAACCTCTGATCAGGGACAAGGGAAGGACCTCCTTCCTGCTGAGCCTGCTCTGCCATACGTGCCGTAGTAGTAGGAAACCCATGCTTGGAGTAGCATGTTTCCTCAGTGTGCCCAATCCGGCGACAGTAGGTGCACGACTGTCTAGGAGGTCTACTACCTCCTCCTCCTCGACCGCGACCGCCTCTACCTCGAAAATGTGAATAGCCTCCTCTGCCATGAGAAGATGCCATGGCTGAGGGTGTCGAACCTCCACCATGGGATATAGAGAGTCTACTCAGCCTGCGATATGCCTCCTCCATAGGTGGGATGGTGGCATCTGTAAGAATCTGTGCTCGGGCGGCATCATACTCCGGATCAAGGGCTGCTAGAAACACTCCAGTCATCACCGAGTCCCTGTATGCTTTGAGCTGCTCCGGTGTTGCCGTCAATGGAATGTACCCGTGTAGCTTCTCAAACATACCCCTCAGAGAGGTGTAGAGGGTATGGAGAGGGCGTCCGTTCTGCTTCGAGGTAAAGATATCATGCTGGAGTTGTAAGATCTTGGACTCGTTCTTCACCGGAGAATACGTGGCTGCTAAGATATCCCACATAGCCTTCGCAGTGGGTTGACTCAAGATGTCGTTGGCTATTTCCATGGATACAGTACCGGATAGCCAAACACGTGCATAAGCATCGTCAGCCTCCCATGAGGCATTAACCCCAGTCTTGTCCACAGGTTCCTCTTGTGTGAGGATATGCTTCTTGCCATTGCATTGCATAAGACTCATGAACTGCATGGCCCACAGTTCATAGTTCGTGCCATCCATCTTCACCACAGGTGCTGGACCTTTGAAGGCACCCAGAGATGGAACATCTACCTTGTTGTCTGACATGATGACAACAATAACCTGTAACTGGGGTTACACAATCAAAAGACACTGTCTACTTGTACATAGACTCAAAACGATTACGTGCACAAAACATGTGCCTTCAAGAAAATACGGCTAGGGCATACACAGATGACTTGCACATGACTTGTGTGCATACACACATGACTTGCGTGCACTGGAAGGCTTCAGGCTTTAGCGCATATGCTGCAGGACGGCTAGGGCACACGCTGACTTGCGTGCAGATGCTACAGAACAGATGACTTGCGTGCAGATGCTGCAGATACTTCAGGCTTCGGACTCAATCGACTGATGCAAGGGTTTTTCCGCTCGATGCTACAGAACAATTGTGTGCACATCAACTGATGCAGGGGTTTTTCCGCTCCAGGCGATAGGACTCTATCGCGTCGCTCTCCTACAGGCGCGATAGGGCGCCGAGCTCCAGGCGATATGGGATGCGATCACGATAGGGCTCCAGGCGCGATAGGGCTCCAGGCGATATGTCCTCGCCGGGAGCTCCAGGCGATGGGATGCGATCATGATGCTACAGACTCAATAGCGCAGAGCGATGCGATGGGCGATCACGATAGGGCTCCCACGGCACATCACACACGTCGATTGAGAGACGTGCGAGCAGCAGCGCAGCCGCGCGTGCCGGCGGCGGCGTAGGAGGGGGCGCCGATCAAGAGGGAAGGAGAGAGAGAGAGAAAGGGCGGCGGGTGGGGTAGGGTTAGGGTTAGGTTTCAAAACTCCGGCCTAGGACCGTTGCTCTGATACCATGTTGAAAGGAACGAATGAGATGCATTACCATTAACCCTAGAGCTCTCTTATATAGGAGAAAAGCTCTATGGGTAATTTACATAAAGAGGACAAATAAAAACTACAAAATAATGTTACTCTAACAAAGTACATAACCTTTCATAATCACAAATTACACAGAGAACCCTAAATAATACGGAACTCTCAGGGATTTTTACACTCATAACCTATATGCTTTTGCAGAAAGGTTATGGGTGTATGATTAGCTGAAGAATTAAGCATTATTAAGGGTTTGGATGTAAATCGCGATTATGGAGGATTATGTACGTAATACTGAAAGTATGCAGGGTTATGGATGTAAAAACCCCTTTAAGTAAATCCATGGTTTTGTGTTGGTATCCACTGTTGAATCATGGATGATTACAAGTCTCAGTACTCTTTTAGTCTGCATCACTGTGAAGTTTAGATCAGATTACTCTCCACCAAATAGCATATCTATAAACTATATGATATGAAGAATGGTCATAGCTTAAACTCAGAACAGTATCAAGGAAATACAGGTCCAAAGAATTTAATGAGGTTCGGAGACAGATCATACCCAGGAAGAAACAGGTCCAAAGAATTATGCAGTATGTCAAGGTGATACCTAAACCTGGATTCCGCCATCTTAATAAAATTGGATGGAATCTGTTTCTCTAAGCTGTTGCATTTAAATCATCAGCAATATAAAAAAAGCATATATGCAATAACAGTTTGATTGAAATTAACATGTAAGAAACAAATAGAAAAACCACAATGAGAACCCACAGAAAAGATTCATTATCAAACAGATGCATGACGTGCATAAATAACGCAAAGAAGAAGTTTATATCGATTGAAGCATTAATAATGAAATCCTCCTACAGAAACAACACCACAATACCATGCACATGGTTCGGTGTGCAACTCACCAGGTGTGATGATCCATGCTCGTTCACAGTACATGTCGCTAGCGATTGTTTTCGAAAGCATTTCAGGAGAACCGACTGCCTAGAGAAGAGAAAGGTTGAGAAAGTTACGCATGAGTTGGGAGACGAACGAATGTAATCCACATACACACCTATTAAGGGAACTTAATCATCAATCAATTAATTAAATTCAAAATATTTCTGTCTGAAAGGAGGTACATGAAGTACTAGCAGATGTTGAGGCAGCGATGCCCGATGAGCTTGGTGGGGAACTATAGGATCTAGTATGAGGAGGCATGATCTCCCTAAGATGGGAGACAAAACTCCTTGAATCTCTGGTCAGAGGTACTGTCAGGAGACACATGAGTCTCACCCTGCTCAGCAATAAAGGCATATACCAGAAAGCCAAACGTAGAATAGTATGTGTCCTTAGAGTGACCAGGGCAACGACAATAGGTACACGATTGATATGGGCGGACACCTCCCCCGCCACCAGCACCGTGACCTCTGAACTGCGCACCTCCTCCTTGACTATGAAATGCGGCCATGACCGAGGAAGTTTGAAAGGAGGTTGATGAAGAGACTGTGATCCTGCTGAGTCTGCGGTATGCTTCCTCCATAGGAGGTATCGCAGCATCTGCAGGTAACTGAGAACATGCATCATCATACTTATGATCTAGTGCTGCTAAGAAGACTCCAACCATGGTGGCGTTTTTGTACTCCTGATGTTGCTCTGGTGTCGCTGGCAGGGGCATGAAGCTGTGTATCTTCTCAAACATTCCCCGGAGAGATGTATATAAAATACGGGGAAAATGTTCATTCTGCTTGACCGTGAAGATGTCATGCAGGAGATGTAGGATCTTTGTCTCATTCCTTTCCTAAGTGTAGGTGCCAACAAGGATTGCATACATTGCCTTAGCAGTGAGCTGATTTAGGATATCATTGGCTAGCTCCATAACCAAAGTACCGGATAGCCATACACGTGCTTACGCATCATCTACCTCCCATGAGGCATTAGCCCCAATCTTGTCGATCAGCTCCTCCTGTATCAGGATATGCTTCTTCCCATTGGACCGCATAAGGCTCATGAACTGCATGACCCATAAGTAATAGTTAGACTCATCCATCTTAACTATGGGCATCGGACCTCAGAAGGCGTCCGAAGATGTGATGTCTATCTTATTCTCACACATGTTGCTGAAAGATGAAGATTATAGTTGTAGACAGAATCAAGCTTGTCTATAAGGACATATATGGAATCAGTTGTGTGCGCATACTCATGCCAAAACCATTCCCATCAGAAAAGGGGCCATGTTAGGATTGGAGGGGTGATTTATAGGACTAAAATCACCCCTTTTTGATCAAAATCAGACCTACGCAACAATGATATGATCTGTAAGTGCCAAGGAATATATCAATGGTGCTAAGGGGGCTCAGGTGGTGATCAACACGCATTTGTGAGTGCAGGTGGCACTCCCTAGAGAAGAACGAAGGCATGGTGGCGTGCCGTACGCAGAAGATGCAAAGAACCGGGAAGTGCGTGCTAGGCTGCGCTGGAAGAGGCGACGATGCGGGGGCTGCACGAGGGAGGGGGTAGGCGCGTCAGTGACGACAAAGGCGACGATGAATGGTCGTTGGCACAGATGTTTGGGCGATGGGTGGGGTTGGGGCGCGAGAGTACAGGAACTCCGATGTAAAATCGTCGCTTTGATACCATATTGGAAGAGAACAATGAACTGCATTACAATCACCAATACCACCTTGGCTGTAGGCTTGCAACTACCTCAGCCTGAGACCCAGCCAGGGCTTTCTAGCACCTCCTATGGCGCAACTTGGGCTCTGCCAAGGGTTCCAGCTAGCTGCTCCATCGCCAAGGCTTTAACGACCTCATGCTCCTCCACCGAAAACCCTAACGACATACTGCTCCTCTGCCAAGCCCTAGCGACCTCCTGTTCCTCCGCCAAGGCTGTCCAACCTTGCAACAACCCCTCGTTAAGACCTCTAGAGCATCCATAATAGCACCCCTGGAGATTTACGTATGAATAATTAACGATGTTCTTTGTTTTTGACCCTTCCGGGAGATGGAGCAGTCTTCAGTGAAGGAGATAGTTGCCAACAAGATTGCAGAAATCAGTAATCGGTACTCGGTTAGCGGGGTCATCGACTAAGGATTAATCGGCAGTCGGGTGGTTAATCGGATTTAGTCGATCATTAGTCAGTTTTGAATTTTTTAATTATTTTAAATATATAAATTATTTTTTATACATATATTCTTATATACTTACATAGATTTGTACATATTTTTTACTATTATAACGAAACGAATGAAGTAATTGATTTTATATATAACATTAAGCATATCAGAATAAGTTTGCTTTTTTACAAAAGCAAAAAACTAAAAAAATAAAGCTCTATATAAAAGTCGGTCGATTAGTCGGGTTGACCGACTAATGGCTGACTAAGACTAGTCGAGTCAGCTACCCCACCGACTTGACTAGTCGGCCTACTTGACCGACTTTACAACAATGGTTGCCGATCAGAGTTCTCCGATGAGGAGACTCATTTCAATGTCAGTGACTATGCGTAGTACAGAGCACACTCTCTCCGACGAAGAGATCTGTTGTCTCCAGAACTTCCAAAACGAAGAGATCTGTTGTCTCCCTTTTTCACAGCTCTTTATCTTTCCTTCTAAATCAAAGATCAAACGACAATAATAATAGTAATACTCACTATGTTTGATGAACCCAAAAACAAAAAAAACAGAAAGCATACCCATGTATAAATATTTTCCTTAAAAAAGTAAGGGATACATATAGATGGCACATTACACAGTTGACACATAAACCAGTTGCAGACCTCTTTTCAAAGGACTTCCAATAAGATAGGAACTTCAAACCTTTCCATTATTCTGGTGCAACCTATGTCCCCAAGATCCTCCCCAGCTTTTGTCTTTTCTGCTTTCTCTCCCACTCTCTTTATTCATTGTACTTGAGGTGATCGTTTTCTCTCGACTGCACTTTTAGGCATTATCGGCTGCTCCAGAAGCAGGTATATTGGCACAGGAGTAACAAGGGCCTTTGATGCTTAGATTGGTTACCCCTCAGCTGCATAGATATTAGCTTCCAAAATCGAGTCTCGTGTCGATGGCATTTTTACCATCTTCCTAAAAAGAACAGGTTGATGTTCATCGATTACCAGCTCTTGCCTTTTCTTCTCTCCCATTTGGAACCACTAGAAACACACCTTGTATCTATGGATCGTCGTCATAAGGTATGGCAGAATTTTTCACTGCAGGAAGGATAACGATGGGTTTACCTTGGCAAAAGAATTCTGTGAGCTTAAAAACATCAAATGCTTGATGCAGCATCAGGTTACCCGTCAAATCCAATTTCTGGAGCTTACCTAAAAATTCAGAGAAAAATGATAAGGAAAACAGAAGAAACAGATCAGTTGAAGGCAAGGTACAACTTTAGAGGCAGAAAGGAAAAAATGGAAACAGTTAAAGGCAAGGTACAACAATATAAAAGTTGAATTTTTGGGTTATTTAAAGGGCAATTTAGCCATCAACAGACTCCATCTGCATTTATCTAGCAATTTCTGCAGAATGTGAGGAATGTGAACTTAAATGCTCTTAATGCTTATCTTGAAATTTGAATGCAACGATGGATACCCATTTAACTAGGTGAACACAGACAATTTCGAACAGTTGCAATGAAAAAGAAAACCGTGAAAAAGAAACTGAGCCTCACATATAGGCATGTCTCCATCTGCATTTGCATATTTCGTAATTTTCGGGTTATTTTAAGTCGATTTGGCCATCAAGAAGACACATCTTCATTTGTATATTCAACAATTTCTGCAAAATGTGAGGAATACAAGTTCTATCATCAAAGGTTCATCTTCTTAATTAACAATATCAATATGGAGATCCGATATAAAACTTGAGTTTGATTCGGGGCAATTTCATGAACAAGTGAATTAAAATTTGATTCTTAACTAATCTTGGGTACTTAGTCATCTGATTCCAAAAGAATCGAGATGAGGGATGTTCTCTTTGCAGGAATGGAGCAGTGACTTCTTCGGGGAAGATGAAGACACTGCCAGGTGATGAGTGGCGAAAATGTTGGCATCGATTAAGAGCACAACTTTATACCCGAACATCATCTTCTCCAGGAGTGCGGGAAAGCCAAGAACAATCGTCTTTCACCTCCGAATCCATCACTGTCACCATTCAAGAACGCCAAGAACGAGGATTGAGAGTCACCTTCTTCATCGATCTCAAAATCTCATTTGGCATCTTCGTTCACCGCTCGGGCGAGCCGAGGATAGGTGATCATTTGCCCAGAGTCCGTCGTCGATGAGCTGAGGGCCAGACCAATGACTACCACCGCTTTCATCTTTGACCTAATCAACACTTGAAGAAAACTCTTGAATAGCCTGGAAGTGGCCCTGTCACTATCCCCTATTCTTCCCTTTGGTTTAGAGACGGTCAGTATTGGAGGCATGATACCTTTAGGGCCCGTTTGATTACTGGGATGGGGTGGGTTGGGGTATCCTCATGTGAATAGTAGTTGTTTGGATGATTATGAGGATTTGGAGAGGGTTGGAATAAGGATTGTGATGTGATATCACCTTGATTTGCGATGGATTTCCAACCGAGGAATGCAGAGGGGTATACCGTGTTACCCCGAGGTAACCCGGTAACCAAACGGACCCTGTGATTAAGTTCACGGGATAAAATTTGACGATTCCGTCAAAGATAACGACGGAAATGGATAGAAGTTAACACATGGTTGTGCCATGTAATGGATCATGACTATTCATGTTTCTAGGTGTAATTCGCAATTTGGAGGGTTGTGACATAAATATGAAAGTATAAGGGGATTATGGGTGTAAAAATCCCTGTTTTAATCCAGTTCCAGGCACATATAAACTCACAAATAATTTTACATATTTTTATATTTTATTTTTGTATATCAGAAATATAAAAATATGTGGGGGTTGCGTTACCACTTAAATGGTATGGTGATAGTGCAGTGTGCCTACCACCCAAAAGACCGGGGTTCAAATCCCCCTTGCGAGGGTTGCGTTAGGTAGTCACAACCAACGTAATAAATAGTCGAATCTTTCAACATGGTTTTTGAGTAAGAATCCATGTAGCTGACCCTACTTATAGCGGGAGAAGAATCCATGTAGCTGACCCTAATTATAGTGGGAGAAGACGTTACCATTTACTATATCAGAAATATAAAAATGGCAAAATCAAGATAAATAAAAAAGAACAATAGGTACTTTAAGATCCCTTGTTTTGTATAGAGCATTAAATCAACAAATAAAATAAAGTAAACATAGAGAAATGTTTTTAAAAAGTAAAAGTACATAAATATTCCCGATAAAATGGGTAATAATAATAAAATATAATCCCTATCCTAAAATATAAATAAATAAAAATCAATAAGAGTATCCATATTTGAACCAAAAAATGGCATATGGAATGTCTTGATGTCTTCATGAAAGTTGTAGGAAATGGAATTAGCTACAACTTTCATCTTTTGAGTTATTTAAAATCCAGAATTATGTATTTTGGTGGGGGGGGGGGGGGGATGTATCACCATACCATACCTTGCATGTGCACCGATGATTCCCATGTTGCATGCACAACTTCATCCCCCTCGCACGTTCACCATACCTTACGAAACTCCTCAATTCTTGGCTAAACCGTATCTCGATCTCCCTAGTCTCACACCACTTCCTCATCTCGATCTCTCACTCATTGTAGCATGACGTGTGAGCCCACAACAAGGGGCATCCAAAAATCCAAGACCTAAAACCTAACAGACGTGACAAATGCTAGGGACATTGTTTCACGAGCAACGAGGAGGGATCCTAGGATGCTCTAACCTCCATGGAATGAGCACGTCCAAGCACATACGAGCTCCACAAGGCCACACCATACTCAACCTCCAACCATCCTATGAGCCCATGCTCCCCATTTTGCAGGCGCAACTTCATCGCCTTGCATATTCACCATATCTCACAAAACTCCTCGATTCCTTGAACAAACTGTTATTCAATCTCCCTAGTCTCACCCCACTCCATCGTCTCGATCTTTCATTCACTATAGCATGATATTTAGCACGCCCAAGCACACATGAACTCCATGAGGCCACACCACGGAGAGAAGACCTTTGGGATCAAAGAACCAATTCCATATCCAGCTAAGACTCCAAACACAACCTTCTCCTTTTCTTGTTCTTGCACGTCCCTCTTGTGTTTGCAGGAACAAAGAGGTATCACTATGCAGTATGCATGCTGGAGCAACGATGTTAGATGGAGGACTTCCTGGAGCGCCGCAACAACCATCACCCATGCCTAGAGGTTGCTAAATGGGGGAGAAGGTGAAAGAACTACGATCGCAAGTGGTCAACATGTGTTGTCCAAAATGGGCTTTCGCCTTCTTTTCTCTACCATTGGATAACGGGGTGGAGATTTTTGCAGTCCACTCTTTGTGTGAGTTTAATAATACATCTAGTCCAACCCATCGATTGTAATCCGTACACCATGAGGTAAGTGGGAGATTATGCGTGTATACCCCCATTCTCCTACTATTTGTATAATATGATTTAGTTTGTTTGTTATTTCATTTTATTGCAGCAACATCCTCGTATTTCGATATTTTTAACCATAATTCTGTCATTTTTATTTACTGAAAATAGAATTGTTGAAGTATGTACCACATAAATAAGCGATGAGACTCAGTTTATGGGGCAATATAAGGAGCCCCACATCCCTTGTACTCATTGAGAAATTCTAATAGAATATCCGACTCTTACATACCTCCCATGGTTCCATCTCGCTTTTTTCGGAGCAGGATTCCACACAAAACAAGATGTTTATGTTTGATTTCTTAAATCTGATTCTGCTTCTGCATTTCTTTATTTTCAACATGGTACCAGAGCAATCGATTCTAGGGATTATTTCGAAGGATTTATTTCTTGTGTACATATCAAGCAATTCGATTCCGTGGATTGATTTTTCGATTTTTTTTATTATCTTCATGATGATTCTTGTAGATCATTCTAGTAGTTCTTGTTATGAAGATATGGTCATATCCACGTTCAAGAAAATCTATTGTTTCTCTCGAAACCCTAATTCTGCATATGCATGTCATCCAAGATACACCTCGACGTTGTCACGATGATTTCTTCGCGGTCATAGGTTCACTTTGGATACAACTCCAGATTAAATGAAGTCAATCCAAACCAAATGTAGCAACTCCATCAACGACGATGGAGAGCCCTCTAGCTTGGCATTGGAACCCTACTCATCGAGGATCTCAACGCCCCATTTCCATGCACATGAAGAAGCATAACCAATGGTCACAGGATCTCGACGCAACCCTTGTCATCTCTATATACGCACACCCTCCATGCACAAACTCGCCATCACCATGCCTTTAAAACCATCAAGCAGCTGTAGGCGTGTAACTCCAGATTTTGCTTGCATCCATCATAGCTGCTCCAAAATCGGCAGGACTCCTATAGGCGACATCTTCTCTTCTTGCAAGGGTGCTTCTAACTCCTCCCATCTTGCAAGCAATGAAGTCCTAGGGGTTTCCAGAGGGAAGACTGCATCCTACGAAGACGATGAAGGGCCACCACCATCTCCACCCTCTCTTTCAGCACCCAGGCAATCAACCCGAAGCAGTCCTTGCGCATAATTCTACCAGGCGAACCCCTTCCAATCGTTGCACTGGCAACGACGCAAGACCATCGTTGCAACTTCAACAACGAAGCGGTCGTTGAAGATCCAATTGGCTACGGAATGGGTTCTTTCCAAAAGGTAACCATGATTGTGAATAAGAGAGGTCTCGAGGGCTCCTTCTCCATAATGTTCATTAATTAAGCCAACGAGCTGCTATGTATCAAAAAAGAGGGAAAACCATAAAAAATGGGCCCAGTAGGGCCAAAAGAAAAAAGAGGCCAAAAAAAGGAGAAGGGCCCAGCACATGGGAAAAAAGGTATGTTTTGCAAAAAAAGGTCCGATTGTTTTAGGTCCAATCTAGTTATTTTTTTTAAAGGGGAGGGGGGTTAATGCTGTTGTTATGGGTCCAAATGGGCCGTGTGTTTTTTTTAAAAAGAGTTCAAATTAAAAAAAGAAAGGCTTCAAGAAGAAAAAAGGGTGGTTGTATAAGAAAAGAATAGGGATGTCAATCTGGGTCTATCCATTGGGTACCCGACCCGAACCCTCCCCATTTAAGGATCCGAAACCCGTCCCATTTACTTTTGGACAGGTTTGGATTTTGAATTGACTACCCATGCGGGTATGGGTATGGGTTTGGGATTGCCTTGTGGGTACCCGAATCCGAACCCACCCCAAACCAGAATAAAATATGATTATATATATATATAAAGATAAAGATAGATGTGTATGTTGCATTTTAATCAAATTAGACCCAAATCCATTTCATATCTAATATGTATCGATATACATGTATAAATATCCAACTCAATTTTCTCCTTTCCATCCATTTTTTCTTATTCAACTAACTTTTTGTATCTTTAATAAATAAAAACTATCAACACAAAAGAGCTAAACACTTAACATATATAAACATTTAATATTCTCTATATATTGTATATTTTTATGGATCCATATTACATGATCTCACTCTATTTCATCTATATGTGAAAATCTTTTATACATTTATAAACAACTTAAGATTTACTATGTCGAAGATATGGGTACCCATTGGGTACACGGGTATCCGACAGGTATATGAGTACCCGCTAGAAATTACCCGTTTAATAAATGGGCGGGTATGGGAAGTGATATTATAAATGAGTATGGTTTGGGAAAAGTAATACCTGCCCCAAACCCGACCCGCTGACATCCCTAGAAAAGAAGCCATACAAAAAAAATAGCCAAAAAAGGAGACGACTACAAAAAAATTTGCGTTGTGCAAAAAAACACAAAAAGGAAAAAAAATCATGTTTTGGTTTCTCCCAACTTGATGATCCATGCTCTCATTCTATCAAATATGGGTGAAAGAGGGAGTAAGAGAGGGCATCACATATATTCTTCTTCTAGAAATGTATCTACAGAACTTCTACTACTCGTTTCTGACAGACAGACCGACACTCTAGGCTTTTACTTCTATCAACCGTCTTCACTGAACATCGACTACTTTGTCGGGGTGTCTCTATCCCTTACTACTATTCCGCGCTGGATTTTCTTCTAAAACGATTCCATATGCATCTCGGAACCATGAAGGGTCTAATGTATACTTATGAAAGTATATGGAGTTATAGGGGTAAAACTATTTTTTTTATTAGCTGTATATTACATAAAAAAATAAAAATGCATCTCCTATAACATTAGTGTACTCTACCTAAAAAAAGTCCCCTTTACCAAAATCTTCCATTTTTCCGTATTTTTAGGTGCTTTGAACTTTAAATGCTGCATTATTCACTTGGTTCCTAATAATCGATTTTTAACCATTATTTTATTCCATTTTTAAAAATACTAAAAAACTATTTCAGATAAATTTATTTATGACACAAAACAAGCTTTTTCGTACAATTAAGTAGGGTCAACTACATGGATTTTTTCCTCCATTCAGATCTATTTTGAGTCATCGACGGGCGTAAATCCAAATAATTAAGATCCCTTAGGAAAATCTCAATCCAATACTTCTTCGATTCTCCTCGCTCTCTCTTTTCCGACTCAACATCCCAAATCGTGCATCTTCTAACTGGTACATCAAACCACCCTCCTTGCAAATAGCCAAACAATCTTAAGCGGTTTTTCTCACATCTTATCCTCTATTTGAGCTACACAAACTTTCCTTCTGATCGCATCATTTTAGAATCCAATCTTTTCGTAAATGACCACACACCCACCTTAACATTTTCATTTCTTCTACTGTCATTCTCTGTACATGTCTATGGTTCACATGCCAACATTATGATCCATAGAGCATAGCAGGTCCCACAGCTACTTTCAAATACTTTCCTTTGACTTTCAAAGAGATTTTCTTATCACAACGAACAATATAGACTCTTCTCTACTTACGCCAACCTGCATTTATTGTATGAGTAACATCTCCATCAATTTCCCCATCCTGTTGCAAAATAGATTCCAAGTATCTACAAGAATCTTTCTTCTAAATATTACTGTCTCCAATCTTCACCTCGAATCCTTCACTCTTTTTTCTATAAATGTGCACTCTATATATTCAGTCTTAGCCCTACTTTTTTTTGAAGCCAAAAAAGAGGGAAACACACTAAGGTGTCTGTCCCAAATATCGTTGTGCGACAAAGATTGCACTAATTCTGGAGCCATAATACCCAAATAACTCGGGGTAGAAGAAACTCCTCCCTTGGTTTGTGGCTTCGCAATATAAAGAGAATCTCAAAAGCCCTCAAAACTAGTAATGTTCACCCATGCAGTATAAAGCTCTAGACAAGTCCTTAAAGTTCTTTCGCAGTGGAAGAAGAGATGCTCCATGGTCTCTATCTCCACACCACAAAGAGGGCACATACCAGACACCCCCTAAAAAATCTTATATATCGCTTTCTAGTAAGGATATGATTTCTTCTGAAAAGCCACATAAAAATGCTGATTCTGCTAGGAAGTTTCAAACTCCAAACTAAGTTGCAATCCCTAATTAGTTTTCCTTCCGTAGTAAGTGGTTTCCTATCCACTGCATTGTATGTTCTCTTCACTGAAAAAGCATTTTCTTTCCAAACCCAATGATCATGCTCATCAGTCGGGCTCTCAACCCTACCCATGGTGTCAAGGGGTAACAAATACCCGTCCATGCGTTGATACGAAAATCTGTCAAAAAAGAAGGCATTTAGCTCCCATCAGCCCAATACTCAATCACTCGTGCCTCACGATCCGCCGCTATAGCATAGAACTTGGGAAAGTGTGCTGCTAAAATGCCATTGCGCATCCAGTTGTCCATCCAAAATACAAACGAGTCACTGCTACCAAGTACTGGGCGAAAAAAAATCCTCAAACTGCAACATAAGCGCTTTAATTCCTTCTAGAAGGCCGAAGGGAAAAAAGGAGTCTCTGAAAGGGTATCATTAACTGGGATTCTGTAAATGCGGTGAATAAGTCTGCAACAAAGGTTCCCGCCTCTCCCCCAAATTATGCTCACCCACTTCAGGATAAGGGTCTCATTCATTGAATCAAGGCGATGAACCCCATGTCCACCTACAGGTTTAGATTATGCGATCATATCCCAATACACAAGATGGATTCCAGAGCCCTCATGGCCCAACTTCCCCCAAAAGAATCTCTTCATAATCGACTCAATCCGTCGACGTATACCAACTAAAAGGAATCTTGTTGACAAGAAAAATAATGGGATAGTAGAAAGCACGGCTTTTAAAAGCACCAAACGACCCCCACGATTCAAAATCAACGCACTCCAACTAGCCAACTTTCTTTTCATCTTCTCAATCAAAGGAAGCTAATCAACCATCTTAAGTCTGCCACACGAACGATAAACTGAGGTAATGAATAGGCAGTGTCCCTCTCTCTGTTCCAAGCTCCGTATAAAATGTCTAGCCTTCTAGATCTTCTGTGCCAAGGTAATATCTGTAGATTTACCGTGGTCGAGAGCAAGCCTAGAAAGCTCTTAAAAATCTCAAGCGTCGTTGCCATCCCCTCAACTTCCTCCCTTCCCCCTTCAATGAAAAAAAAATGGTGTCGTCGACATACTGAAGGAGAGAAACGTGAATATCTCCAAGGAAAAACTTGCAGTAAAACCTTATTGCAACACCTGAACAACCATGCAAGGCAATACATTAGCCGCGATGATAAAAAGCATAGGTGCAAGGGGGCCACCCATGACACACCTCCCTCTATGCTAGAGTCCCATATGAAGGGAGTATGGTCTAACCTGGTATGTGTCCTTGCTGAGGCCATACAAAGGGGAAACTCCTCCAGCAGCTCTGACGATGCCAAAAAATGATCGAGATGAAAGAACCATAGATCCTCCAACTATACTTAGTGTCAGAAGCATCTAGCACGTCGAGCTCCAATTTCAGTAATCAACTCTGCAAATTCGACTGAACCAGGGTCCTCTCCCCTACATATCCTAGGGCTGTCAAAGGAAAGGAAGGTGACACTGAAATCTCCTCTCACCAATCATGCTACATCTGGATAAAAACTTCTAACTTATTAGAGATCAACCCAAAACTCCTCCCTTTGCGAAGATAAGCAAGGGCAATAAACACAAGAGGGTGCCATACTTGATCCCGACCTCAAGTTCCCAAAAGAACCGTCGAATCTACCCTTCAATTCAGAAATAGAAGAGAAAGTGACTCTTTCTAAGCCACAACTAGCCTACCATCACTACCGATAGAGTCCACCGTCCTGTATTCCGTTAACGAGCTGGCACCCGATGAATTCCAAACACTGGACGAACATGAAGAAAGCTTCGTCTCCTGCAACAACACAACATCACAATCCCAATCTCTGATAAGAGCGCCAACTGTACATCTCTTCTTCGGGTCACCCAGACCTATCACATTCCAAGATAGAATCTTCATTAAAGTAATCGATTTTGACTCGACATTGCAACCATGCCTGCTGCATTCGTCACCGGCATTTTTTCTTTGGAGTAAACAACACTGACAGTCTGCGCTTTTGCTGGGTGCTTTCTATCTCGATATCTCTTCATCTTTCCACCTTCCCCTTTCTGGACAAGAGGAAGATGAAGAAGGCTCAATGCATTTGCTGGGTACTTTCTATCTCTATATCTCTTCATCTGCCCCACCTTCACCTTTCCCTTTCTGGACAAGAGAAAGATGAGGAAGACTCTGGGAGGGCAACAACAATCACGTTCTCAAGCCCCGAAATAACTTGCTCCAAAAGAGGAATCCAATAAGGGAAAGATGGCTCTTCCACCACTTCCTCCCTCGCCACCACCAACGTAGGTTTGCCAACCTCCGCCCCGATCGAAATCCCTTCTTACTCCAAAGTGCTGCTGGGGTCTTCTCCTATCTTCGTGAATTGAACCTCTTGTAGAACAACCACTTGCGTTACTTTTTCAAGCAGAGGAAACGGAAATACAAAAACTTGAACTTCAGGCACCCCCGACATAGCAATAGGTTGGAGAGGACACCCAATGGGCACAACCATTCAATGAGTTGTGCCGTCGAGTCCCATGTTAACATTCAACGAGTCTCCAAACCCCGATTCATAACTCGGGTGAGATAATTCCATGCCACTATCAGGTCTGACCCACGTCCCGAAAACCGTACCCGCAATCTCCAAAGAAAGGACCAATGCTGATGGGTATAAAAAAAGAAACAGATATGAAATAGGGATCGGGCCTAAGTTTCGGGCTTAGGGTTTAGGCTTTAGGGTTTTAGGGTTTAGACCCTACACCCGATAATTTTGCTGCCAGATCTCACTCCTCCAATGAAGGTTCCGACATCGAATGTTCCCGTCCTCTGAAGTAGACGACTGCTTCGACATGACAAGATCGCTAGATGGAAGAGTTGCAGACGGTGTCGAGAGACCACTTGAAGAAGAAGACAAAAACTTGCTCGGCCAACCATTAGTGAACAGTTGTTCTCCAAAGGAACCACCTTCGAGCAATCTAAACTTGCGATAGTTAGCCTAGGGATCTGAACCTGGTACCCTTCCATCCACTTGAATCTTCATCAACACCCAAAGCTCCTTAAGTGTTGGCTTCAACGCTTCCGCGGATCGTGAGAGGAAAGGAATGCTATAGATTCGAACCACCCTACTCGAAGGGGAAACATCTTCTCCATTCATGAATCTCAGAGAATGACAAACCACACCGTTAAACGACTCAAAGATTAGGAGCTGGGCAACCTCCACAGGAGATAAATCTCTCACACAACACAAACCCTCACCCTAAAACACATCTCCAATAAAAGTAGTTCCCAACTATTGACAAAACCGTGTGAGCACCAAACTGGCATTTGTCTGAGCTTCTCTAAAGTTGCATATGACTAATCCATCCTTCGAAAGCATGCGGTGGGAGCTTCTTTCCATAGACGCATACGAGATTGAAGAACGCAACGTTTGTTTCAGCTCCATCGAAGTTGAGTGTTTTCCAACCACCGGTAAAACACAACCCTGATACTGCTTCACTGCTTTCGGGCAAGAAGATCTTTTGTGGCCAACTACCTCATACAGAAAGTACTTAGCTGGAGATGAGTAAATGTTGAGATATTTATACATTCCATGTATCTCTCCTGTTATTTTTATTTCGTTCTGTCTATTCTATCTAATTTACCCATAGACCTCTTCCTATATAAGAGAGCCTAGGGTTACGAGGAATAAACATCTCGTTGTTTTCTTCCAACATGGTATCAGAGCGACGGTCCTAAACCAGAGCTCTCGTACCCAAAAACCCTAACCCCACCTTATACCATCTCTGCATCGCCACCCACACACGCGGTAGTCGACGCACGCCTCGTGCATCGACCTCTTCATCGCGCCATCACCTACGCGCCGTCGCCCCGCGCAATGCACGCAAGACACGCACGTCACCTGCGCGTGTGCGCCAATCAGTACGCCAACCAGCGCGTACCTGTACGTACTCCTGTGCTTCCGTGCTCCTGTGCGCTGATCTGCGTACCTCCCCGCACCGTGTATAGCGTCGCCTAGCGCGGTTCTACGCACTCTGCATGTTGCGCCTCTACGCCCCACCGTCGTTCACCTCGTTTCGTTGATGGATTTGGGGGCATAAGTCTACATATGCACCCAAATCCACATATGTTTGTGTAGACATTCATTCATTGGTCTACGATATCCTAGTCTTCTATGTCCAGCAAGATGTCTGAGAACAAGTTCGATGTACCCGCCACAGGCGCCTTCAGAGGTCCGACGCCTATTGTCAAGATGGATGGGACAAATTATGAGCTCGGGCTATGCAGTTCATGAGCATTATGAAGTCTAATGGTAAGAAACATATTCTTACCGAGGAAGAATCTGTGGAGAAGACTGGGATAAACGCCTCATGGGAGGCGGATGACGCTTATGCCAAGGTGTGGCTGTCCGGAACATTGACGATTGAGATCGCCAATGATGTATTACATCAGCCTACTGCTAAGGCGATGTGGGATATCCTTGCAGCAACATATTCTCAAGCGAGGAACGAGACGAAGATCCTTCAACTTCAGCATGATATATTCACTATCAAGCAGAACAAACGTCCTTTGCATTCACTGTATACATCCTTGCGTGGGATGTTTGAGAAGCTTCACGGTTTCATGCCTCTAACGACAACTCCTGAGCAGTAAAAGACATATAGGAATGCTACCATGGTAGGGGTATTCCTTGCAGCTCTTGATGCTGAATATGAAGCTGTTCGCTCTCAGATTTTAGCAAATGCCTCTATTCCTCCCATGGAGGAAGCTTTCCACAGACTCAGCAGGATTACTGTTCCTTCTACAGCTCCTAGTCAGATTTCCTCGGCTATGGCAACCTCTCGAGGAAGAGGAGGTCATTCTACCTTCCGTGGACGTGGAGCTCGTGGTAGAGGAGGTCTCACTCGTCAGCCTTGTACCTTCTGTCACCGCCCAGGTCACTCTGAGGAGACATGTTATTCTAAGCACGGGTTCCCGACATCAGCTCGTGTTGTAGAACATATTGAGTCTCCTGCTGTTTCTACTATAGATCAGAGATTTGATCACCTTGTTGCCATACTGAGAGATATTATACCCCCTTCTGCTTCACCATCCTCAGGAGATCACTCATATGTGGCAGCCTCAGCAGCTGCCAATACCTCTGCTACAGCTAGCACCTCAGGTACTATAGCTTTTACATATTGTCATGTTTCTGACAGTACAGAGTGGATTATGGATTCCGGTGCTACACATCATCTATGTGGGAGACAGACAACAACTTACGTCATATAGACAAGTTGCTCCAGGAAGAACAGTTGTGATAGCAGATGGGACTCATTCCCCGATCACAGGACAGGGGAGATCACTCTGACGCCTTCAATGCGTCTGCAGAATGTGCTACATGCTCCATATTTCTCTATGAACTTACTTTCTATTAGTCAGATTACGAAAGATTTGCACTGCCGAGCTGGGCAAAGTGATTGGGTGTGGCTGTGAGCAGGGTGGTCTCTATCGCCTGGTTCAGCCTTCATATGCTGGCATCTCTTCTCATTCGTCTGGATCAGTCCCTCCGTTCACTTTGTACCTCCGGTTTGGTCATCTCCCTCTTCAGAAGATGAGTCATATGCTACCACAGATTTCACCTAAATCGTCATTTCAGTGTGAAACTTGTCAGTTGGGAAAGCATCACAGGTCTGCCTTTTCCAGTCGTCAAAGTCGGAGCAGTAGCTCCTGTTTTGAGTTATTTCATGTTGACATCTGGGGGTCTGAGTCGTGTACCTGATCAACAGGGACACAGATTTTTATCTTGTAGCAGTGGATGATTTTTCTCGTTTGTCATGGGTGTTTCTTTTAAAAAATAAATCTGAAGCAGGCGATGTGATTAAAACCTTTATTACTGAAGTACAAAATGTCTTCTCTACTTTTGTGAAGTTTGTGCGAACTGATAATGCATTGGAATTTTGTACTCGTGACCTTTCTCATTTCTTGTCATCAAGAGGGATTATTCATCAAACGTCTTGCTCTTACACCTCTCAGCAAAATGATGTTGCAGAAAGGAAGCACCATCATCTTCTTGATGTCACTTGGAATCTCCTCATTCAGAGTCATGCACCACATTCGTTCTGGGGTGATGCAGTTCTTACTGCATGCTACTCGGTGAATCGTATGCCATCATCTGTACTGGGAGAGAAAATTCATTTTCCATAGCCTTTCCTAAGGAGCTATTCATACTCTCTCCTCGTGTGTTCGGATCTGTTGCTTTTGTTCACCAGTTGACTCCTGGTCTTGACATGCTTGCTCCTAGAGCGGTCAAATGTGTGTTTGTCGGATACTCCAGAACTCAGAAGGGATATCGGTGTTATGACCCTCTACGCAGAAAATATTATATAAGTGCTGATGTCACATTTTTTGAGTCTGTGATGTATTTCTCTCCTACAAGTGATAGGTTGGCTTCATCGAATGTGGATAATGAAATCTACATGCCACCACCTCCCGTGTCTGTCATCCCTCCACCTCCACCTCCTACTACTGAATCCCATGCACCACTGGTTCCGTCTCTACCTAAGTTCTATACTCATCGGACTACTTCTACTCATGGCCATTGCCCATCATCCACGGAGCCCATGTTTGTTCAGATAGTAGAGCTGTTAAGGATGGGTCTGGAGATGTATCTGTGCAGGACACTTTGCAGGAGATTAGCACTCAGACGGAGGATGTTCATTACGATATGGATATTCCTATTGCAGTCCGGAAGCAGAAGAGATCTTGCGCGTCCTACCCCCGGCCTCTCAGGTCTCCTTTCATCGTCTCACAGGGGATTTTCAGAAATTTGCAGAGGCATTATCTGTCGTGGAAATTCCATGAAATTATGAAGAAGCATTGAAAGATGGTCGTTGGCGCTTGGCGATGGAAGAGGAGATGGCTGCATTACAATCCCGTGGTACGTGGAGTCTTGTTTCTACTCCAGTTGACGCGTCTGTTGTGGGATGCAAATGGGTGTTCACTGTGAAACACCGAGCAGATGGCAGTGTGGATCGTCTTAAGGCGAGCACGTGGGATCACTTAGACTTATGGGATGGACTATCAGGATACCTTTTCCCCATAGCCAGACACTCTACTCTGCGTATACTTCTCTCAGTTGCTGTGGCACGTGATTGGCCCCTGTATCAGCTCGATGTCAAGAATGCCTTCCTTTACGGTGACCTACAGGAGGAGGCTTACATGCAGCAGCCTCCGGGGTTTACTGCTGAGGGGGAGTGTCAGAAGCTATGCAGACTACACAAGGCTATTTATGGCCTTAAGCAGAGTCCAAGAGCATGGTTCCAGAAGCTCTCGGATCTAATAGAGCAACATAGGTTTGTGCGTTCAACTGCTGATCACTCCTTGTTTGTACAGAAGACCCAAAGAGGTAATATTGTTATTCTTGTGTATGTTGATGACATCATTATTACAGGGGATGACAAGCAGGGTATTCAGGGCACCAAGGACTTCCTAGGTCAACAGTTTGTGGACCAAGGATCTTGGACATCTACATTACTTCCTTGGCTTGGAATTTGCAAGGAACCAACGAGGACTTGTGATGACTCAGAAAAAATATGGTTCAGACCTCCTTTTAGAGACAAGCATGCCAGACTGCAGACCTGCCACTACTCCCAGTGATCCAAGCATGAAGCTATATGATGATGACTCTGAGGAGGTCGACAAGAGGAGATACATGGAGCTTGTTGGCAAGCTACTATATGTGACCATCACCAGGCCTGACATATCCTTTGCTGTGAGCAAAGTAATCCAATTTATGGAATAGCCTAGGCAGATACATATGGATGCAATCCATATGATTCTGAGATATTTGAAGACTTCACCTGGTACATGACTTCTGTTTAGTAGCAACTCATCTTTCTCAATTACTGCATGTGCAGATGCAGATCATGCTGGATGTCCTAAAGATAGAAAGTCTACCTCGGGGTTTGCTGTGTTTATAGGAAGTCCGTTGGTCTCATGGAAGAGCAAGAAGCAGACTGTAGTTGCCAGATCAAGTGCAGAGTCAGAATACAGGGCTATGGCACAAGCTACCACGGAGATGATGTGGGTCAGATCTGTTCTTACTGACCTAACTATAGAGGTGCCACTTCCTATGAATCTCCAATGTGATAACCAAGCTGCTCTGTTTATTGCCAACAATCCAACGTTCCATGAGAGAACCAAACATATTGAGGTAGACTGCTACTATACCAGAGATATGATTCAGAAAGGCCTTCTTTCTACTTCTCATGTGAGTTCATGGGAGCAAACAACAGATATTTTCACCAAAGCATTACTCAGAGGACCATTTCAGAAATGTTCGTCCAAGCTGAGCATGATTGACATCTATGCTCCATCTTGAGGGGGAGTGTTGAGATATTTATACATTCCATGTATCTATCCTGTTATTTTTATTTCGTTCTGTCTATTCTATGTAATTTACCCATAGGCCTCTCCCTATATAAGAAAGCCTAGGGTTACGAGGAATAAACATCTCGTTGTTTTCTTCCAACAGTAAAGGCTCACCCTATGGCCAAAACTCCCACATCTAAAACAACACTAGCTATGTTTATGATGCGAGACAAACGTCCAACCCCCTTAATCCCTTTCCACTTCTTGGTTGGTAGCTCTCCCCACCTCCGCCTTTCCAATGATGGTATCCCTCCTCCAAGCAACATCTCCTCCTCTAACTCGCCAGCGTAGATTCTCTCTTCTAACTCTCCATCCCCCGCCTCCTTATCAATATCATTGACTTGACATCTTAGCCCTAGTTATATGAAATCCTTTAGTCTATAAGGCACACCTTCAAACCTCCAGCTTCTCATTTACTCCATCTCTTGTCTCACCAATCAAAACAATATCATTGGCGAACAACATACACCAAGGTGTCTCATCTTGAATGTGACTAGTCAACTTGTCCACAATCAAAGTAAAAAGGAATGGACCCAAAGCTATAAATCGACGCAGACCGATGTTTACATTAAAATAGTTAGTCTTCCCAGATTGGATCCTTACACAAGATGGAGCCTATCATATATATCCTTTATAAGGTTAATATTTAGGCCATGTACTTGTCTCCTCTTCTAAACTCCACCAAGCCATCTTTAGGACTGAATCACAAGCCTTCACCAAATCAATAAAAATCATTGGAAGTTCTTTTTAGTTCTATAAAACAAATCTCCATTAATCTCCTTAACAAGCAGATAACTTTGACAGTTGAGCGACTAGATATGAATCCGAATTAGTTCTCAGTTACTTTAAAACTTGCCTCAACCATATTTCAATCACACATTCCCAAATTTTCATGGTATGACTCATCAATATGATATCCCTATAATTCGAACAATTTTTGTGGAAGGGAAAGAAGATCTAACTATATTCCACTACGACCCTAGGGCTCTCTTATATAGGAGAAAAACCCTAAGGGAAAATTACATAAAGTAGACAGAAGAATAAATAAATATAAACAAAGAACAAACAAAAACATCTATCTCAACACTCCACCTCAAGCTGGAGCATATATGTCAATCATGCTCAGCTTGGAACAACAACGATGGAATGGACCTCTAACAAGTGCCTTGGTGAAGATATCCACAGTCTGATCTCTTGAAGTAACAAGATAAGCGGAGATAAATCCCTTCTGAATCATATATCGAGTGTAGTGACAATCTAGCTCGATGTGCTTGGTTCTTTCATGGAAGGATGAATTATTGTCTAGGGAAAGGGTAGCCTGATTGTCGTATTGGAGTTGCATAGGAAGTGACACCTCAATAATCAGGTCAGTCGGGGCAGATCTGACACACATCATCTCTGTGTTCCCTTGCGCCATGGCTCTTTATTCTGATTCGACACTGGATCTAGCAATAATCGTATGTTTCTTTCTCTTCCATGAAAAAGTGAACTCCCTATAAAGACAATGAAGCTCGAGGTAGATTTCTTGTCTTTGGGGCATCCTACGTAATCTGCATCAGCACATGCTGTAATTGCAAATGGTCAGAACATACCTGGGCCACACTAGATGACGGAGGAGGCCTATGAGCACGAGGCCGATGAGTGTAGACCTGTGGGAAAAGATGGAAACGACTGGTGGAGGTGGTGTAGGAGTAGATGGAGATGATAGTAAATGTGGTGGAGATGAAGGGACAACTGGAACTGGGATGTAGTGGGATGTATAATAATCGTAGGCGTGGTAGAAGAAACTAGAGGTAGAGGCATGTATACCTCTTCTCCAGAATCCGAAGAAGACAACCTATCACCTGCAGAGGAGAAAAATATATTAGACTCAAAGAAAGTGATATATGTACTAACATAATCTTTTCGTCGAACAAGATCAAAACAATGACACATCTTTTGAGTTCTGGAATACACCATAAAGATACACTTGACAGCTCTAGGAGAGAGCTTGTCATGGCCAGGAGACGTACGATGAACAAATGCAACATACCCAAACACACGAGGAGTGAGGGAGAAAAGATCCTTATCAGAAAACACAATAAAAAATGGAAGCGTTTCTCTCAACACAGACGAGGGCATATGATTCACCATGTAGCAAGCAGTTAGATCCACATCTCCCTAATAGGAATGAGGAGCACGACTTTGAATCGAGAGGGTTCTAGTGACATCCAAAAGGTGACGGTATTTGCGTTCGGCCACCTCGTTTTGTTGGAATGTATAGACACATGATACCAAGTGCCCTGAAGAACTGTGAGAGTTATAGATTACAGAATTTTAATGCATTATTAAAACAAATATACTTAACAATTGCAGAAAAACGTTCTTTATTTCATTAACAAACACCTGAATGACGCAACCAACATTGGAATTGTTTTTAAGTAGAAATACCCAAGACAACCTGGAAAAATCACCAACAACAAGATAAAATCCGTGCCCCCGATGATCAAGGACACGACTCGGACCATAAATGTCAAGATGAATCAACTCAAGAATACTACGACTACTACAATTCTGACAGCTCTGACATGTAGATCGGTGGTGCTTCCCAAGCAGGCAAGCCTCGTACTAGAGGGTAGAACGAGGAAAAATCCGAGGAAACACGTGGCACAACTTCTGCAAAGGAAGGTGACCAAACCGGAGGTGCCACACATAAGGAGAGACTGATTTAGTGCGAATAAACGAGGCACTAGCATATGAAGACTGAACCAGTCAATATACCTACAGAATGTTCCTTAACACAAGGGAAGATCCAGATTCATATATGGTATCTACAATTTATTAGTCTTTATCATATATGGTACGACAATGTAAGTCTTTAGTGATTTGACTAATAGAAAGTAAATTCATAGATGAATCAGGAGCACGAAGAACATTCTGTAGGTATATTGCTAAAGTCAACTGCACCTCCCCTTGTCCAGTGATGGGAGAGAAGGCCCCATATATATAACTACCGATCTGTCAAGCTGAATCGATCTATATGAACTAAGCTTCCCTCTATCACCACATATGTGATGTGAAGCTCCTGAATCCATAATCCATTCTCACAAATATGCTATGTAACAACCAGTAAAAAGCAAATGCATACTTGATGTGGTGGCGGATGTTGACGCAACTACCTCTGAAGATCTTGATGGAGCAGTAGATGACCTGGGTGCATGCATGATTCTCCTAATCTTGCCACCAACTCATCGAACCTCTGACCAGATGCCAGAGGAGTAGCACCGGATGGCTGATTCTATTCTGCAACACGAGCTGAAACATGAAAACCATGCTTAGAGTAGCATGTATCATCATAATGACCTGGTTTGTGGAAGTAGGTGCACGACTGACGAGTCGACTACCCCCTCCCCTGTCACAGGTACTGCGCCCTCTGAATTGTGTAGAACCCCCTCTACCACGAGATGCGACCATAGCTGAGGTCCTTAGGAGGTATGTCACTGCTGCATAGCACCACCAGGTGCTATACAAAGCCTACACAATCCACGGTATACCTCCTACATTGGAGGTATAGTGGCATCCATAAGAATCTATAATAGAGCTGCATCATATTCAAGATCGAGGGTAACTAGAAAAACTCTGGTCATCACCGAATCTCTGTAAGCCTTGAGTTGTTCTGGTGAAACAATCATGGGAATGAAACCATGAACCTTCTCAAACATACCCATGAGAGAAGTGTAAAGATTATAAAAATGATGTCCATTCTGCTTTGATGTGAAGATATCATGATGTAGTTGCAGTATCTTAGACATATTCTTCGCCTGTGAGTAAGTACCAGTGATAAAGTCCAACGTCGCCTTTGCGGTGGGATGACCTAGAATATCATTGGTCATCTCCATGGACACCATCCCAGACAACCATACACACACATGCGTCATCTGCCTGCCACGAGGCATTAATTCCAATCTTGTCGATTGGTTCGTACTGCGTTAGAATGTGCTTCTGACCATTGCGTTGCATTGCATAGCCCATAACTCATAATTAATCCCATTCATCTTGATCATTGATGCTGGATCTTTGAAGGTACCCGAGGATGGGACGCCGAACTTGAAGTCGACCTTGTTGTCTGACATGATGACGACTGCTATGAAGACTGGGGCTCTAGATATGGATGAACGCGTCTGCACAAATATACAAAAAGATGGTTGTGGGTGTAGACTCATATCACAACCTCTTTCATCCTTTAAAGGCTTCTCCTGGTAGCGAGGATAGTTTAAATGATCAAAACCACCCTAAAAACCTCAAAAATCAGACTGAACAATGAATTAAATCACTCTTAACAATGATTTCTAAGCCTCAACGAACGACGATGGTGACCTTTAGGATGCCATAGGACTTGGCAATAACCCCCAGGGACGACGGAGAGTGGCTGCTAAACAAGGAGAAGCAGGGAGTTGCGGTGACGAAGGCAACTGTTAGATGCCATGTTGGCAGCGGCAACATACGGTTGCTGTTGTTGCTCGACAGCGGTAGCTGCGGTGGCGGCGGCCTGCGGTGGCCGCTGCCGAGAGGGGAGACATCCCATAGGGCTTAGATGGGCAAGGAGCGGCTAGGGCACAGACTTTGGACTAGGATCGTCGCTCTGATACTATATGGAAGGGAAATACGACTCAATTATATTCCATTGAGACCTTAGGGCTCTCTTATAGAGGAGAAAAACTTTAAGGGAAAATTACATAAGTAGACATAAGAATAAGTAAATATAAACACAGAATAAACAAAAACATCTATCTCAACAATTTTGAATGCCCCTTTTAATCCTATAAGAGGCACCCCAATGCTTCTCCTCCATTCTTCACGTATTTTCTTACTTCGCCAAATAACACATTCACCTAGAACTCTCCAAACATCTACAAGAATGTCATTAGATCCTACCCGTTTCCCAGATTACATAACCTTTAAAGCCTCATCTACTTCCTTCCTTTGTATCCATCTATAGCTTGCATGATTCAGGTAACATTAACTACAAGCGAGATCTTTCAAAACAATCTCTTTATTCCCTTCCCCTATAAAAAGCTAATGGAAATACTGCTTCCATCTGGTTTTTATATCCTTTAGAATAAGAAGTGCATGTCCCATCTCATCCTTGATGCATGTCACTTGAAAAAGATCTTTGATCTTTCTTTCTCTTGCTTTGGCCAATATGAATATATCCTTCGGGCCCTCCTTCGAGTCAAGTTTTTTTAATAAAACTTCATAAGCTTTCGAATTGGCTTCACTTACAGTCTTCTTTGCTTCTTCGCTATTTTGCATATTGTGACAGTTTCCTCTATTCTATCCTTATATATAGCTTTAAAGCAAGCTCTTTTAATTTTAAGCTTCCCGTGCGCCCCTTCACTCCACCACCAAGCCTCCTTTTGGCTTGGAACTCCTCCCTTAGACTCACATAGCATCTCTTTGGCTACCCTTCAGATACAAGATGCTACCGCCTCCCACATCTCGTTTGCATTTCCGTTACAATCCCAAGATAAGTCTTCTAAAACCTTCTCCTTGAAGCTTGATTGCTTCAATTAAAGATTCCACCATTTAGTTCTAACAATCTTGGGAACTATCCTCTTCTTTGCCAACCCTTTTATTTGCACATCTATGACCAACAAGCGATGTTGAGATGTCAAGCTCTCTCTTGGGATTACTTTGCAGTCTTTGCAACACATCCGATCTTTTCTCTCATCACAAAGTAATCTATTTATGTTTTAGTTAGGTCACTCTTATAAGCAATTAAATGCTCCTTCCTCTTCTTGAAGAGGGTGTTAGTAATAAATTTATTTATTATAAACCCAAAAGGAATTTTTACACATTTTTCAAAGTGTGTTTGATCCTTGATTTTGAATTTCAAAGTTCCTTTGTATTGTTTTAATCCCATGTTTAAATTCACTTTATTGCATAATATTTCCTTTCCCGTTTAAAAACCGAAAACAAAAAATGTTTATCTAGGGAATTTATGTTGAATTTCCTAAAGTAAACATGCCTCCTCGAGTATGACCGTGGATTTACCCATGTAAAAAAATACATCACACTGAATTTGTACATTTAGTGTGGTTTTCAACCTAACCAATTTCCGAACATTTTACAACTGAGAATTCTCAAGTAACATGATTTCGAGGTCGTCACCCATCTTCTCTATCTAATGAATGAGGATTCTGTTTTGAAATCGTATGCCCTGAACCCACCCCGGTATAATTTTTGTTGAATCATACAAAGGTAGATTTCTCTACCTGGATGAGGGAAAATTATCATGTCGGTGGTCCTCGGGGAGGAAAATATAACAATTCACCTATCTTAATAACTAAGAAACCAAATTTGGATGATCCTGTGCCAAGAGCTAAAATGACTAAAGGAATGGGACATGATTATTACAAGGAATTTGCATGGCCCAATGACCTTATATATATTTAGTAGTAATTCTGGGTATTATAGCATGTGATGTAGGCTTAGCGGTTCTAGAACCATCAACGATCAGTGAGCTGACATATCCTTTTGCAACTCCTTTGGAAATGTTACCCGAATGATACCTCTTTCATGTATTTCAAACAATATATACAATACCAAATGAGTAATTTGGTGTTCTGTTAATGGTTTCAATACCAATATGATTATTGACAATGCGCTTTTAGGAGAATGACAATAAATTTCAAAGTATGTTTCCCCGTCTAGTAGCTATGAATATCTATAGAAAAAAAATATTCGTATGCCTCTTCCATCTAATAAGGATGCATTTAATCCGTTGAACAGGGATATGATGGCCAATGGGAGAAAAATATCAGCTTTGAGCCCTAAGGTACTCATGTGAAGGCTTTTAATACCATGCAACTATAAAAGGGTTGACTTAAATATATAATGTGCATTGGATGCGATTAAATAACGATCAAGGGCAAAAGTACCCTTTTAACATGTCATGGTCCATCCTCCCTATATCGAGACAAGCGTGGATAAAATTATGCTCAACTTGAAATACTTTATTTATTATACTTTTAACCATCCCGCTTATTCCGAGATGAGCATGGCAGATTGATTCACAAAGCATACTCACTGTTTTCTATAATATTAGATGAGCCAAATAACTACCGAAAAGGAGCAGTTGAGGCATAATGAGCCATGGTAGCACAATCTCCAAATGTATATAAGCAATTGTTCCCAGAGTACTTACCTTTCGAGTGTCGAAGGGCATGATGAATAATATGAGCTGATTGAAGAGGCATAAGATTATGGCTTGCATCAACTGAAGCAAGTTCTGGAGCATGAGATACAATTTTCGCTATGCATCTTGCTGCTCCTATTCCACCCCGATTTTTGCTATAACAAAAAGGAAAAAAAATGTAAGAGAGCCCAACAAAGTTGTCGATTTCTAATAAAAAATAAAACAAACCTAATGTTCAAATCAATAAGTTGTATATCTTCTGATAATGCAGTTTCAAAATCATCAAAACCCAGAGAACCCAACCCCACATCTTCAATATCGAGGGTCTTGATATCCGAATGCTGTAAAAATCTAGCAAGCACCACGGCTGCTGATCTGCATGTATTCAGCACAAGTCTCACGTAATCAATAAGTTAGATTTCAAGATCAATAGTAAAAAGGAAACTAGCTCACCTTCCAAGATCATTGCCTGCAATGGATAGAGCCTTTAACGACTGCCCTTGCTTTAGGATACCTGTTAGCAGCTCAGTAGCTCCAACGGAAGAAAGATGACAGTTTTCTAGTTTTAGATCAATCAAAGGAATAGGTCTTGCCATGGCCTCCATAATATATGGGATTAAGATCCTGAAAATGAGATTTATGCACGCCGAATTTCAAGTATTGAAAAAGGATGAAGAAATTTAATAAGGGCAATAATCATGACAAATATTACCACACTAGAATCATATATACCTATATACAAATGCATCAAGAAGGTAAATAAAAAATGGAGCACATACAAGAATATAACATTAAACATATATCTACCTTACACCATCATCTGTAAGAGGATTATCACTTAGATCCAAGCAACCCAAACTTTGCATATTCACAAGAGAATAACGAAGATCCCTAGCATCGTTTTTGTCCAACTCATTACCCCTGGTAAAGAATGATTAAAGATATTCACTTTCCCCAATAGATGCGGAGTAACTAAAATGAAAGTCACAACCAGTTCAAACTGAGCAGGTCAAGTGTACAATACCTCAAATTAAGCACACGTATTGAGCATGATAGTTCTAAATGTGAACCTGGTTCGGACCATGATGCAAAGATACTTCTGTACCTGAAATTAGCATTGTATTGCCAACGTTTGATCTGCAAACATTTACCAGCCACGCTTCTATTAAGTTCATCACCCAAAAATGCATGTTATGTATACATAAAAATCTATACATTTACACGGGCATGCAATTATATACATTTTCTGCACACACATATACAAATACGAACGTGAACTGCAAATTTAGAAACAACTTACATCACTGTCTGATATCTCAAAATCAGATAATCCAGATGATAAGTGATGTATGGAATTAAAAATTGACTTGCCATGCATTAAGCCTAATTGGGATTCACAGAATTTTAGTGAAAACAATTTCCTGCAATAAAAAAATATTGTCATACTTAATTGTAGTCTGGATGGTGCAAGAGCAATATTTATATAGAATGACACGCCTTATTATTTTGAAGTACCATTAACCACAGAAGAGGTTCATGTCAGGATATAGAAGTGGCAAGCCACTTATCAAGAAACGAAGCCAGGAAACATTCAATGGAATTTAAAAGAAATATTAATCTGTGCACCAAAAATATTGAGAGCCCGATATTTATAAGGTGACCCCCTTTAAGCTAGAATTTCAACACCCAACAAAACTAACAAGAGTAACAGATCCCCAATAGAGTTAACCAAAGTAACGGGAGGCATATATTTCCCATTTAAGCATACCGGTTCTATTAGAGAGATTTATGCATTTCTTATGTCTTTCTTTTGTAGTTTCTCCTTGAGTTATTTTTCCTCTAAGATTTCTCCTCTCTATATAAAGGAGACACACGATCAACCAGAGAATAAACAAGTCATTCATCTATCTCCACATGGTATTAGAGAGGTGGTCCAAAACTGGAGCCCTGAGACCCTCGAAACCCCTAACTCCACCATCCCGCTTCTCCACGCACCGCCCCTCCATGTGCCGCCCTCACCTCCATGCGCAATCCCTTCCTTGCACGCCACCCTTCATTCTAAGTGTTGCCCCTTCCTCGCGTGCATCTGTGCCCAATAATGAGTGAGAAGCCGCACCACGCACAATGACTCTCGGCAGTGTTCCATAGGTACCACACATGTACCCTAATCTTCCTTGGGAACAGAAGAGGAAAATAATGACTTGAATTAATGAGAGGCCCTAGGGTTCTCTTATATAGGAGAGGAACCTATTGGGCAAGTTACAAGAAAAAGACAAAAGTAGAAAATAAGTAACTAATAATAAAGATAACAAATATCTCAACACTCCCCCTCAAGCTGGAGCGTAGAAATCGATCAGACTCAGCTTGTAACAACATCTCTGATAAGGCCCTCTGGTTAGGGCCTTAGTAAGAGCATCTGATGTCTGGTCTCAAGAGCTGACATGTGTAGTGGCGATAACACCCTTATGTATAATGTCACGAGTGCTCCACGCAGATCATCATCACGCGGATCAATCATCATTGGATATTTGGAACCCATATGAGCACAGGGCGAGGGCGGGGGCAAGGGCGAAGGTGAGGGAAGTCACGTTAGGCTCTCCGGTGGGTGGTCCGAACAACAGAGGGCATCTGTAGCGACACACGACAGGGTCGTTGAGCAAAAATCGGGGCGAGAGGAGGATGACGGCGTGGGGTTTCTAGGAAGTGCGGAAAGTCAGGAGGGGGTTTGGAAAGTCGTTCAGAGGAGGAGGTCAGAGTGGCGCAACACCGAGTTTGTCAAGGTTCCATCCTCGCACACCTTCCCCAATCCTTTCGGGAAGGGGTGCTTCCAGTGCGGTTCCATGGTACATTGGGCTAGGTAGTGTCTTGAGTCGAGGTGCTTCAGGTGTAGACGTCATGCTCACAGCTGAACCGGAGGGCCCCCAACGGGACTGGATGCCCTCGTTCTCCGGTGGCGAAGGAGGTGGCTGAGGAGAAGCTTTGTTCTGTGGATCGTCAGACGTCAGCTTGGTTTCAGCGACGCGTTTTAAGGGGGATATAATGCAATTGACGCCCTGACGCGTCGTGGCTAGGGGCCTTACGGATGATGAATCCAGGGAGTTGTTGCGTCGGTCGAAGGAAGGGGGATCCCTGCTTAAGTAGCGAAGACTGAGGATGTCAGACGGTGTGATTCGGCTGTAACATCCGGAAACCACCAAACCCGAACTCGTCCGATTTTGGATCCAATGAACCCAAAAACTTTGTTGATCAATGCCAAACAACCTAAAACGGTCAATTTATTATGAATCAAAAGTCGTTCGGGCGAAATCAACCGAAAAACGGTCGCATCGTAATGCGCGCCGCGAAAAAGCCGCGACGCAAATTCAGAAACCGTGAAACAAATCGAGACCATCATTAGATCCGATTCGCCGAAATAAGACCAACGGAATTGTCCGTTCGTCAATCGGAGGTCGTTTGATATTTTTAAATCACAAAATTTTATCTTAAACAAAAACCGTATCCGAAAATTTCGGGTGTTCAAAACCCGATCGGAAGTATATCAATATTATACTCATATTGACCGCCGTTTTGAGACGATCAAATCGAGATATTGCGCGTCAAAATCTGAGACCCGAGGTGCGCGTACGGTTGAATTTTAAGTATGTCAAATAAAGAATTTAAAAAAATAAAAATATATTTTTTTAGTAGCAGACAGCTACTGTTGACGAAAAAAACAAACCAGCCGTGAGTTTTATTTTGTTCCCCTTTTTGCTTTCTTCTCTTTTCTCCTATTTCCACCTGGCCTATATGTTATTCCACATGTCCATTTCCAAGAGTTTCTCTTGGATATATAACCACCGACTGGTCTCTATTCTTCTCATACTTTCTCCAACAAAGGAGAAGCTCCAGCCGTCGAAACCCTTCTCCTTTTCTTTTTTTCCACTTTTCCCTCAAATCTTCTCTTCTTCCTTCTCCAATTTTTTTTCCAACAAAGGACTGTTGTCCCTTTGTTTCTTTGCATCAATTTCGGTCCAGGAACTCCAAGAACTGCTGTTACTACTTCTTGCTTCAGATCAGCCACTGCATGCTTGTTCTCCAAAATTTTGGAGGAATTCAAGGTACAATCCCTCCATCTTCCTCCATTTCGTTTCCTTCAAATTCCCAACTGAAAACTCTCCTTTCTTTTCCAACTATCTGACTGTAGTTGCTGTCCAATAGACAGAACAACTGCTGTTCTTGGATTTCTGCTCAAGCCAAATTCCTTGAAGCCCAAGATCAGGACCCGATGCTGCTCTCCTTGCAGCCTTGCAGCTGATTCATGTCCAACATCTACTCAATTTCATGCCATATTCATCCCTAAACTTTGAGATCTAAAAAGGTACCATCCCCAACCATTTTTGCTGCCATGCATGTATAAGATCACCCTCTTGTTGACATTCATATATTCTACAAATCTTAATTTAATATTAGGGATTTCCCTTGGATTTTGAGGACATGGGTATGGTTATTATTTTATGACAGGAGTTTTCCTTGCTGGACTATTGATTTAGAAAGGAAAATATGTGTAAAGGGATGGGTTAAAATTTGAGCATCTATATTATCAAGTCTCTACTCTGTCGGATTAAATTCTCCATTTTCAACGTTAATGAACAAAACTTTTATACATAATGTATATCATCATGAGAACTAGTCATATGTATTAAAAGTTTTGAAATCTGTTATATTATTTGAATATTTAGGAGCATTTTTACTCCAGTGGACTGTTAAAATTTTTAGGATGCTACAGAAAAATTTAATTTAGATAATATATTGGTTTAATTTTTTTTGTTAAAATTCTGTTACTATTCTACTATACTATTGTTTACTATTTAAAACAACAAGACAGTTGGTTGGGCACTAGAGTGACATTCTGGAATGTAGAGGGATTTGGTCTATTAATGCAAGATTAAACATATTGCAGTATGGGTTCTGTAAAACAAAGATAATAAATGGAGGTTTATATGGAGAAGAGTGAAATAGGAACGAATTGCATCATGAAGAGATATTTACAACATTCGGGAAATACATATTGACAATCGAATTGGTGCCACCAGTCACCAAAGGAAGCTCTAAGTTGTGACCACGTGAGTTGAACTGAGAGAACTTGTGCGTAGGCATTCTGGATTGGTTATCTTTGTTCATAATTGAATAACATAGAAAAGTATTTTCTTTTAGCAGAAACAAGTTATAGTCTGTATCGTTACTGTTGAACTTCCCAAACTAATATCAAGCATCTGAATAATTAGATATGCGAGTCTCAGTGGTTACCATGTCAAGCATATGTTCCATGCATCTCTTAAAAAAAATTCATTGAGAAAAATCTCTAAAACAAATACAGATAAGGAGTCGAATGAGATTCCATACCACTCATTGTCTAGTAGTCGATTTAACGTATATAACCAAGTAACAGTTTTGAGCCGGTTCATGTGGGTTTGTGGACAAGCATGATGCATCCATTACTCTTAAATCTTTGGCCCCGGAGAATTGAACTTGTCACCTTTGTCCCATTTGTCTTGGAAAATCATCTTTTAGACAACCAGTTTTCTCTGAATTCTACCTTTATAATCTTGATATAAGGAGCCTTTCTTTAGTACGAGCTACAGATATGATTTACCACGAGTAGAATCTAAGATGAGGACCAATAATTATAGACATTATAGCTAGTTGTGAGAAATTTAGACATAAGTCTCATGGGTATGGGTAAATAAATAGATGATCTTGATCGACGAAATCGTAAGTTGCGCCACACCAGTTTCATATGATTAATCAAGTAAATATATAAATATATATATGAATCAGTGATGACTGATAATCAAAGAGTGCCGGTCATGGTGACCTCTACACCTGATCGTGCGAGGGCGCGGTGACCCTCACCTGGGCGGAGGAAAGGAAGCCCAGTTTGGGCAGCGGCCGCCAAGTGCGCGGGTCTAGGATCCCAGTCCCCCTTCGGTTTTTAACGTGAGCTCACAGTGTTTTTACACCTCGTTGGGATCCCGACTTTAGACCATTCCGCTGACCCTGTTTTTGGATACCCAAGCGGGGGATCCTTGGTTTTCAGTTTTACGTACGAGCTCGGTTGCCCGTTACCGGTCGGGCTGTTTCTAGAGCGACTTTTCCGGGAAGTCTCTCTCACCCGTCTCAGTGGCGTAGTTTGGGAGTGTAGACCTATCCCTCTATTGGACCGTCCTTCCAATTAGAGGGCGAGACGGAAGAGCCTTTTGTTGGCTTCTTCACCGCTTGAGTTTTTCTTTCGCCAACAGACTTGGCGATTTTACATCCATATCTATATCTATATCATTTAGAGTTACAATTGAGACTGTTGCATTAAGGTTTGAAGGGATTGATTCTACATCCAGATCATCCATCTCTATATCCATACCATCTAGAGTTACATCTGAGACTGTTGCACCTAAGGTTTTAAGGGATTATAATTAAAATTTAGTAACTGGAAAAGATACTAATCTGATTCAAAATCCCTTTGAGTTAGTGGACGTGTTGGGAACTTAGTTAGGATGCATTACACAACACCGCATGCCTACGGAGGCCCCCCAACCCTAAGACATTCCCCAAGTCTTAGAGTCATAGTGTGAGGTTTCACAAGAACCAAGACCACAGACTATCCACTAACTTAAAGGAGTAACTAGACTTCAGAATTAAATAAACCATTATATCTTCTCATCTTATTTTTCCATCATCAAAATCCAAAAATATGATCTCTAAGTAATATGAGAATAAAATATCATACTTATGATCAATTAGTCACCATAGAAATATACTCATGTGGGAAATGTTGGGATAATGGCTGATCATAAGAGGTGCTTGCTAGAAATTTGGAAACCTTTTACAATTGCAAGTAGAAATAAATTTTAAATTTGAGTTGCTCATGCCTCTCTACTTGCTTTCTTTTGTAAATAATAAATGCCTGTTATTTTTATATAAGTTTTTGGGAGGTACCAGCAACCGCTGACGCCTTTTCTTCCTTGCACGCTTGGCAGGCAAACAGCCTGCAGTTCAGTAGCTATAGATGGGTCCAGAAGATAAATTTTATACCCAACAGTATGGTTTATTTTGTGCCAGTTTTGTAGAATTTATAATGTATTATGTTTCTTTCTCTTCAGTCAGATTTTGGGATATACTGTATGTACTGTCAGACTTTGTACATGTAAAATATATGGAAGTTAATGAAATGAAATAAGATTTTGGTGACCATTGTTCTATGTGTTTGTAGTCATAAATGTTGATTGTGAATGTCAGATGAAATCATTTCATTCGCGAAAAATTTCCCCGTCCTTTCAGTTACTTAATGCGATAGAAATAAATGTTGTAATGCAAAATGTGTGATTAACGGGTACCCGGATCCTAGGGGGTTCACAGTTTGGTATCAGAGCAGTGGTACCCCGATACGCACATTCGCAGTATTTTAATTCCGATCGCATTAAGTTCTAAGATAACGGCAGTCTTCTGACTTGTCGTAAGTCTGAAAAGGGAAATATGACATTCATATTCAATTACCACAGATGTCACCAATTTCATTAATTTTCATATTATATCCCAAGAAGAGAAAAACATATATCATATTATGTGCGAACCATTGATTTTATGACTAATAAATGGTTCTCATGCAGAGCCATGTCATCCCGACCAGACCAGGAGATGACTAACAAACTAGCACACATACTGACTACTCGTATCGACCTTTCCATAGTCTATTTGATTCTAGTGTGACACATTCTTTTCTTACTTCGAGGCTACTTGCTTATTTAGGTAGAGTCGCAGAGACTCTCTCTTCTTCATATCACATTCAAGGGCCAGGTGGCCAGTTGTTTGTCATTTCTCTGATAGTCAGGCACTTGCCCATACTGATTGGTGGACATGAGATGCTCGCAGATTGTCTACTTCTACAGTTGGATAAGTTTGACTTGATTTTAGGCATGGATTGGTTATCTGCTCATCATGCACTGGTTAATTGTTTAAGAAGACAGTTGTCTTCAGAATTCCAGATCTACCCGAGTTTACTTTTGAGGGTACTATACATGACTCCACCATGGAGTACATTTCAGTATTGCGAGCTCAACGACTTGTTGATCAGGGTTGTGATTCATACCTTGCATTTGTGCGGGAGGTATCTGATCAGGAGTCGATGACACAGGACATCCGAGTAGTATCAGAATACCCTGACGTATTTCCTGATGAGCTACCAGGACTACCTCCTGAAAGAGAGATCGAGTTCGAGATGACGTTGTTACCAGATACACTTCCGATATCTATGGCACCATATCGCGTGGCACCAGCCGAGTTGAGGGAGCTGAAGGTGCAGTTGCAGGAGTTGCTTGACTTGGGATTCGTGAGGCCGAGCACTTCACCTTGGGGTGCTCCGGTTCTATTTGTCAAGGAGAAGGACGGATCCATGAGGTTATGCATTAATTACCGGCAACTGAACAAGAGAACGGTGAAGAACCGTTATCCTTTGCCACGCATCGATGATTTGTTTGATCAGCTCCAGGGGTCTTCGGTGTTTTCGAAGATCGATCTTCGCTCCGGCTACCATCAGCTGAGGATTCACGAGTCGGACATTCCGAAGACAGCCTTCAGGACTCGCTATGGACACTACGAGTTTGTGGTGATGACGTTTGGGCTCACCAATGCACCTGCAACATTTATGGATATGATGAACAGGATTTTCCGTCCATACTTGGACAAATTTGTGGTAGTGTTTATAGATGATGTGCTCATCTATTCACGAAATGAATGGGATCATGCAAATAATCTGCGGATTGTTTTGGATATATTGCGGGAGCACAAGCTATATGCCAAGTTGAGCAAGTGTGAGTTCTGGTTATCTCAGATCTCATTTCTGGGGCACGTCATTTTTAGGGCAGATATCGCAGTTGACCCTGCGAAGATTGAGGCAGTTATGTCTTGGGAGCAACCCAAGACAGTTACTCAGATTCGGAGCTTCCTAAGGCTAGCAGGCTATTACAGACGCTTTGTCAATAGATTTTTACGCATCGTCCGTACATTGACACGATTGACGCGGAAGGGAGTCCCATTTATTTGGGATGATTCATGTGAGCAGGCCTTCCAGACACTGAAGGAAAGATTGGCTACAACGCCCATTCTCGCTCTTCCTTCAGGTACTCAGGACTATGCAGTCTACACAGATGCATCTGGAGAAGGTCTAGGAGCAGTGTTGATGCAGAGAGGATAGGTGATTGCTTATGCATCACGACAGTTGAGACCACATGAACGGAACTAGCCCACGCATGATTTGGAGTTGGCGGCAGTTGTATTCGCCTTGAAGATACGACACCACTATCTTCACAAGAGCCTAAAGTATATCTTTGATCAGAAAGAGTTGAATATGAGACGACGCAGATGGCTCGAGCTACTGAAGGATTATGATTGCACGATCTCTTACCATCCCGGTAAAGGAAACGTGGTAGCCGATGCACTTAACATGAGAGTACATGCAGAGGATATGGTGAACTGGCTATACACGTGGGATATGCTTGCATCTTTGACTCATTGGCATCCTCAGGAGAGCGCATCCATTTCTACTGCCGTGCCTCCACGATTCAGCAGTTTGTGGGATCGCATTGTCAAAGGCCAGAAGACAGATCCTTGGATTCGAGACAGATACATGCGCGCCGTCAAGGACGAAGTTGATGATTTTTTTTGTAACAGAGTCTATTTTATGGAAGACAGGCCGAGTCATTGTGCACAACGACAAGCATTTACGCAGAGATATTCTGGATGAGGCACACAGTTCACGATTATCTATTCATCCAGGCAGCACGAAGATGTACCGTGATTTGCGCCGACATTTCTGGTGGGATGGAATGAAGCGCGATGTGGCACTACATGTCAGCAGATGCATGACCTGTCAGATGGTCAAGGCTGAGCACAGGAGACCGTCAGGATTATTGAAGTCTCTCCCCATTCCCGAGTGGAAGTGGGAGAGCATTTCTATGGATTTTGTCACAGGTCTGTCGAAGATACCAGGTGGTCATGATTCCATTTGGATCGTTGTTGATAGGTTGACCAAGTCAGCCCATTTCATACTTGTCAACACGACTTACACTCCATCCAGATTGGCCAAGCTCTATGTGCAGAATATCATTAGACTTTATGGTATACCATGAGAGGTAGTGTCTGACAGGGATTCGAGATTTACTTCGCATTATTGGCATTAGTTCACGTCAGCAGTACAGACAGAGTTGAAGATGAGTTCTGCATACCATCCACAGACCGACGGTCAGAGTGAGCGCACCATATAAACACTAGAGGATTTGCTCCGCGCTTGCACTTTAGAGTGGAAAGGGTCCTGGAAGGACCTTCTGCCATTAGTAGAAATTACGTACAACAACAGCTATCACTCCAGTATCGGTATGGCACCATTCGAAGCCCTATACAGGCGGAGATGTCTTACACTTCTCAGTTGGCGTGAGGTAGGTTATCATGCTTTATATTCCGTAGATCTCTTGGAGGAGACCGCGAGAACTGTTGATCTTGTGAGACAGAGACTTCTGACGGCACAAAGCCGTTAGAAGAGCTATGCAGACCGTCGGAAAGAGACTTGGAATTCCAGGTAGGAGATTGGGTATTCCTCTGTGTATCTCCCATGAAGGGAGTGCAGAGATTCGGTGTTCGTGGCAAGTTGGCGCCACGATATGTTGGACCTTTCGAGATTCTGGCTCGTGTAGGAAATGTGGCATACCGAGTAGCCCTTCCTCCACATCTTTCTGGTATTCACGATGTTTTCCACATATCCAAACTGAGGAAGTATGTGCACGACCCTCGACACGTCATCAGCTACGAGAATCTTGACGTGGAGCCAGACTTGACATATGAAGAGAGGCCAGTCCAAATACTTAACCGTGCTGTGAAGAAGCTTCGCAGCATCACGGAGTCGAAGAGGCGACATGGGAGACCAAAGCCGACATGCGGGCACGATACCCACAGCTTTTCTGGTGTAATCATCAAAACAAGCTTTTGTAATTAGATACATGATAAATATATGGCTTGTTTTCTCTTTGAGGTTTTTATGGGTTCCTAAACCCTTTGAGGTTTTTATGGCTATATGAAATCCAAACAAGAATACCTAATGACCTTGACTCGAGTCTCGAGGACGAGACTCCCTTTGAGGTTTTTATATCGGCCGAGGCCGGTGACACACATCCGCATCTCGAGGGTCCCGGTTGGTGTGCGTAATTTGGCAGACTTTCGCGAGCTGGTGCGCGGTGTGGCAGAGGTGCTAGAGGTGGTGAGCTTGAGTAGCAGTCCTAGAGAACTGTTGGAACCGGTTATCAAAGTAAAGAAGCTCTCGGCGGAGGGACTGGGCTGGAGGAGGCTAGAAGTGAGAGGTAGACGAGTCCTGGTGCACCTTGCCGACGCGGGGCGGAGTGATCGGGACGAGCAGCGCGGAGGGCTCAACTTTGCGTTGGTTGCGGAGCAAGCTGGGCCGGGACGTGTTCGTCGGTCTCCGATGGAAACGACCCTTCCGAAGCATCAACCGATGGTGGAGGAGGCGCCTACGGAGGAAGCTGAATGGTCAGGAGTGGAGGAGTCGGCATCGGGACGCACACAGGCAATTATGGAACATGAAACAATGGAAATGAAAGCAACACGAGAAAAGGAATCACCCCCTCGATTCGCGAGGCGAATCCACTTCAAGAGTTTCAACACTAGCGTGGCTATTACGGGTCAGGGATCACTGGAAGGTGGGGTTTCTAGTAGGGTGCGATTCGGATTACTCGCTTTATCGGGTACACCCGATATGGCACATCCGATGGGGCTCGCGAATGGTACGGACTCAGGATCACCCGTGGAGGGAGATGTGGCGATTCGGGATGATTCGCGGATACCGCCCGAGGTCCTTATTCGGACCTCTTCTTAGGAAGGGGATGGGCCACTCTGCGCTCGGAAATCCACGCTGATGAGCCCCGTCAGGTGGTCGGGGAGGGGCGGTCGTCGAAGTAGGAGGAGCCGATACCAACAATCCCTCTTCTGGAGGACGACGCAATTGGGGATCGCCTGCAACTAGCTTCACCTGAGGCAACCCAAAAAGGCGTTGCGGGGGCGATAGTTGGAGATTCGGCATCGACAACGTCCCTCGATGAAGTGCTAAATCATGCGGATCCCTAGACGGCCTAGGCGGAGGCCTCGCTTCTGGAAAGAGGGCCTCCCAGATTAGGAGCCCATTATGCGACACACGCGCTCAACAGATGTGAGAGGAGAATAGAGCTGGTGGGGGTAGCAACGGGTGAGTGGGAAGCTGACTTCGGGCAGGGCTCTCCCCCACAGGAGAAGGTGCTCCTGGTCACATCAAGCAGATTCTGAATTCTTGACAGGGCGATGGCAGTGTGCATTGGGTTGGTCCTACCAAAGAAGGCAACAAGTGATTTATGTCGATACAGATTTTATCCTGGAACGTCAGAGGGCTGGGTAGGCCAGACAAGCGGATCTGCGTGAAGAACCTCATTACCGAGGTTGGCGCGGATATCTTCCTCCTCCAGGAAACCAAACTAGCTGAAGGAAGAGTCGTCGACATGATGGTCATGTGTGGGGGGAATCGATTCTCCTCGATGCAGCTGGGCGCCAGGGGGGCGGCTTAGAAGGCACGCTAATGGAGAAAGCATCCGGGTAAAAAACATTTATGGGCCTACTGGCAGTGGCAACCAATCTTTGGCCGGGGAGATTGAAGAACTGGGGATCGAGAACGAGGGTGAGGTGTGGTTTGTTGGCGATGATCTGAACGTGACATTCTTAACGGAGGATCATTCTTTCACACCATGGCCTCGAGTAGAAGACGAAGAAACTTCTTGCAAGAATTAAAGGTGGGAGGGGCTTAGGTGTCGGGGGAGTTGGAGCTTGGGAAGGCGCCGAGGGATCATTTCACTGAAGTCTCTTGAAGGAAGAGGGGGAACGGATGGGGGTGGCTGGGGAAAGGGGTGAAGCCCCATTCTATTGCACATGCAGTTTCCTTGGTTTCTCCATTCTCTGAGGAAGAGGTAAAGGGGGCGTTTGGAGCTTAAATGCGGATGGGGCCCCGGGTCCGGATGGCTTCTTCGTGCTAGTTCTGGGATCTTCTGAAGGCAGATCTCATGGAGGTGCTCAATGAATTTAGAGAAGGAAACAAAGGATTTGAGAAGATCAATCGCGCTTTGCTCTTCCTACTGCCGAAGGAAACACCCACTAGTGTCGATGATTTCAGGCCCATCGCGCTTTCTAACGCCATTTACCTCATTGTGGCCAAAACACTTGCTAACCGGCTCGAATCTGTCTAGGGCTCCGTGGTATTGGATGGACAGTCTGCTTTCATCCTGGGTAGATAGATGGTCGATTGGCTAGTCATGGCATCTGAAATCTATATGGACTGGAAGAGATTCAGGACGAGGGGAGCTCTTTGGAAGATAGACTACGCGGAAGCTTATGATAGTGTGGACTGGAGATTCTTATGGGTCTCGCTTCGCAGAAGGGGTTTCCCGAAGTTGTGGATCGACTGGATGAAGAGGTGTGTCACCACTTCCTCCTTCTCAGTTCTGGTGAATGGTAAACCAGTGGGGTGATTTGGTGGCAGGAAAACTGAAGACGACATACTGGGATGACGTCATCAAGCGGTTGGAGCATAAATTGGCGGGCTGGAAGGTGATCACCTTGTCCAGAGGGGGAAAGCTTGTCTTATTGAAGCATGTGCTCTCGACGATTTTGGTATTTTTCTGCTCTACCAGGTTGCTGCCGGCGGGAGTTAGAAGAAAAATTGAATTCATAATGAGGAGCTTCTTTCGGTCGAATGTGAGACAACAGAGGAACGATTTCCATTTGGTCAAGGAAGTGATGACAAGGAGCCGCAAGGATGGGGGGTTGGGAATCCACTATGTGGAGAACATGAGTAAGGCACTCATCTCGAAGTGGATCCTATCCATTTGGGGCCACTCGTCCTCTCTTGTGGATGGGCTTACGAGGAAGATCTACGGGGTCACGACCATATTCGTCGCTAGATGAGTTTGTCACGAATCCCCCCTTTGGGCAGGCATCCGTGTGGTCCTCCCGCAGCTACTCAACAAGGTCTGCCCGAAGGAGGGGGATGGCGGCTTCTTCCGCTTCTGGAGGGACGATTGGACAGGAGAGGAAAGGCTTGAAGAAAGATTCCCTCGGTTGTTCGCCTTGGCGGTGTCGAGGAGACCACCTACGCGCAATCAGCGATAACGGGCAACTGGACACCGTGTTTCCTGACGGATCTGTCCGACCAGCGATTGAAGGAGACTTGATGATGCAGGAGGCCCTACCACAGACAAGCATACTATCTATGAGTAGGGACCATTTCCAATGGAAAGATAGGAATTTTACGGTGAAGAGAGCATGTTAGATGTTCAACATGCGTGAACAGAACCTGGAACGGGTGATGAAGGATGACTTTAAAATTATATGGGCTGCAAAAATCCCAAGCAGGGTCAAGGTATTTCTGTGGTGTCTAAGGAGGGATCGTTTATTGGACAAAGTGCACAGAGGAAGACTGTTAGATCTCACAGATACACCTCGTGAAAGATGTGAGAAAATGGAGGAAGATTCTGAGCACCTATTCTTGATGTGCCCAGGCTCGACCCGGGTATGGAGATGTATGGCACTACCATGGCTCGAAACACTTGGTTTGTCTGAGTTCTAGGCATCTATTAGGTGTTTGAACAGAAACGCCACACCCGATTTTTGGAAGTCACTCGCGGTACTATGGGCAATATGGATGGTGGGTAACGAAAAGATCTTCAACGATCAGAGGTTCTATGAAGAAAATGTAGTCGCTCACTGTAACGTACTCTGTAATATCTGATCATCATGACTTTGTAATTCTTTATCATTTAATATAATACAGGCGGTGATCGAGTCAAATTCCTAAGTAGTACCTGGGAATTACTTAAATACCCAGGTACTACTTAATGTTTTTTTACCTAAAAACTATAGAGGTGTCGCATGTTCAACATGCGACACCCCTTAAGTTTTTTTTTACCCAGGAACTACGTCGGTGACGCATGTTGGATATGTGCTATAAATAACGCATATTCAACATGCGATATTAAGCCTAAATAAGCCCCGCGCCCAGCGGCCTTCCCATTTCCCGACCCGACCCTTGCCCTCTTCGTTCTCCAGCACCCCAGCCGCCCCCGACGCCAACCTCAGCACCCGCATCTTGAGATCTCCTCCTCTCTCAAAAACCCCCCTTTTGGTCACTCCTAGCCCCGCGGAACACTCCTTTTCCGTGTTTTCACTGATTGGCACCGTCCTAGGCGTCCCCGCTTCTCATTAGGGCTAATCACTTGTTGCGAACAATTGAACTTGGTAAGACGTTTTCTTTAGTTATTGTTTGTATCATATGCATGTTATTTTCATTTCTCGAATGTATGACGTTTGCTTGTACATTGTGTCACGTACTAGGTTAGAATGGAGCAGTTGTATTGTATGTGTCATTTGAGTAGTACACTTGGGTGCGGATCGTCAACCAACGTGAGGGGGTTTGTGTTGACTCCTAATATGACGTTCGATGAGATGTTGAACTTGGTTTACCGTAAGTTCAACTTGGATGTTGACAATCAAAAAATCCGATTATTACATCGCATCCCTCGAGGCCCAGGGGAGGAACCGTCATTTTCATCTATTGTCGATGATGATGATGTGCAGGCAGTTCTTGTGTACGCTCGGACGATTGGGAAATCAATGCCTACCGATATTTATGTTGAAGATGTATCTATGAGCGAAGTCTCCACTGTTATGACTAACAAGGGACCGTCTGGAGTCCCGAGCACACAAGCAGCAGTTGTCCGCAGCACGCCACCAAGAAATGTCTCAACCATGGGACCCTACTTTGATACGGATGCGCCTGTAACGCAGCCAAACACGGTTCAGGATTTGGGCTTGAGTGAGCCGTTGCTGCGAGAGGTTAACCGGATAGATCAGGATTTCATCCCTTGGGGGACCGATGATGACCTGGAAGAAGGTAGCGAAGATGTCGAAGATGATACGATGGACGAGGAGCTCCCAACTGATGAACAAACCACGCATACTATTACACCCCGTATACCCTTTTTTGGGGTTAGAGGGTCAAATACTCGTTCAACATATGAAGACGACATTCGAAGCAAGTCTAGACTTGATGGTGTTGCTGACGAAATCCGCAAGGGTAGGACGTTCAAATGTAGGGAGGATTTGGTTTACGCTGTGAAGAAGTTCCACATTCTATCACATTATGACTTCATTGTCAAGGAATCCACCAGCTTGATATGGTCGGTTTTTTGTATGCAGAGATCAAATGGCCGCGTTTGGTATTTACGAGGACATTTCAGAAAATTTGATGGACTGTGGGTGATCTCAAAGGTTGTTGGGGCACACACTTGTATAAACCCAACAGTTAATCAGGATCACCCTCAGTTGGACTACAAATTCATGTCCAGATCATTGCTAACTCTTGTTAGGGATGACCCTAATGTTCGTGTATCAAGTTGTAGAGCTCACATCCACGAGATGTACAACTACTGGGTTTCAAGGAAAAGGGCTTGAGATGCTCGAAGGAAAGCCATTGGAATCGTATTTGGTGACTGGAAGAAGTCATATGCTGAAATGCCTTTTCTTTTGCATGCAATGAAGGCTGCTATTCCAGGGACTGAAATTGATATTGAATACAACGACCATCCTGATCCTCGGAAACCTCTCTGCCGCAGATTTGAACGATACTTTTGGGCATTTGGTCCTTCCATTGAAGCATTCAAATATTGTCGGCCTCTGATTAGTGTCGATGGGACACATTTGTACGGGAAGTACAAACAAAAACTGCTCATTGCTTGCGGTGTTGACGGGGATAAACATATTGTTCCCCTTGCATTCGGGATCGTCGACGAGGAATCCTTGTCGTCATGGAAGTGGTTTCTTTCGTTGGTACGTGTAAGGGTAATCGACATGCGAGCTGGACCAATATGTATCATCTCTGACAGGCATTCTGGTATAAAAGCCGCTATGAAAGATGCTGACGTCGATTTATTAGAACCCTTTGCATATTGGCGGTTTTGTACGAGGCACGTCGCGAGCAACTTCAATAGCGTCTTTAAAAATGGCTCCATGAAAGCTCTGGTGCAAGCCGCAGCATTACAGACGACACCTAGGAAGTTCGCGTACTTCATGAGGAAATTACAAGAGTGGAATAATGGAGCAGCTAGATGGTTTTCAACTCATGATTGTCGTCGTGAGCAATGGACCTTGGCCTACGACGGTGGGTATAGGTTTGGTCAGATGACTACAAATCTGAGCGAAAGCTACAATGCAGTTCTTAAAGTTGCCCGTTGCTTGCCAATCTCTGCGTTAATTGAGAAGACCTTTTATAATTGTGTGTCATACTTCATTCTGCATTTTGAAGAAGCAAGCGTAGCCATTGCTGCTGGTCGAAAATTCACGCATTACGCATCCACAGAGTTGACCCGTTGGACTGCAGCTGCGAATGGGCACACAGTAACTCAGGTGCAAGTACAACCAGAAATATTATTCGAGGTGTCTACCAGGGCTCGACGGACGTCTACTGGTATTCGCGGGCGCAAACAGTACACGGTAAATTTGCTACAAAGGAAATGCACTTGCAATAAGTGGCAAATATATCGTATCCCATGTTCCCACGCCATTGCAGTCATTTCAAAGCGTCGGGCTGAAGTGGATTCCTATGTTAGGGAGTGGTACACCTGGGAGAAACAGTTGCAGGTTTATGGAGGGCAATTTTTTCCTATCGGTGATCGTGAAACATGGGCTCCCCTCGAATATCCTGAGTTACGACCGGACCCAAAGCGTAAACGCGGTAAAGGTCGTCCACGTACAACAAGAATACATAATGAAATGGATGTTAAAGATGTGATTCAGCAGAATACTTGTTCCTATTGTGGGATATTGGGTCACACACACCGTAGGTGTCCTAACAAAACCGCAAGGGATTCTCAAGCATCCACATCAAATGCGCCGACGACGACCAGGAATAAGAATAAATGTGGAAATTGTGGTGGCCAAGGTCACAACCGACGTAAATGTCCAAGTTCGAGTAAGTGTGCTTCCCTCGTATATTATAAATTTTCATCCTGGTAAATACTTGTTGATTTTGTCGGATATTGTTTTTTTAGATTGTATTGTGTAACATTGAATATTGTATTTTTCAGATGGATCCCGGCCCAGTTGATCCTTCAGTTTTGCACCTTCAGGAGCGACATCGTTCACGTCGAGTTTGGGCTGGCGATGTAAGTAATTATAATTTCTTCCTTCCTTCAATTTTTTTTCCTAACAATTTTCTTGTAGGAATCTTCGTGGTTGCATTGCCGACGACGAGAGACCCATGTACGTCGGATCCCTTTGGATGACCGGCTACTACCTTACGTAGTCGAAGCAGGATTTGGATGCATCTCAGAGCTTGAGTTCATTACCTTGGATTGGCATCTGGTGACAGCGTTAGTTGAACGGTGGAGACCCGAGACGCACACCTTCCACATGCCTAGTGGGGAGATTACTATCACCTTGCAGGATGTTGCATTCATCATGGGGGGCAAAACACATGCTTGCATATTGCCCGGTGGGATGAGCGGGAAGTTAGACCTATTCGCATCGATCGGTCCAGAGGGGTATTCGCGACGTCCGCATACGAGCAATGGTATCGGACCATTACTCGAAGATTTGTTGGACGTTTGGGTGCAACTCTGGCAAGCAACATAAGTACTCGAACTATAATTTTTTTGGTAAATTAATTAAGAAAACTGTTTCATATTTACATCTATGTCTTTTCCTTGAATGCAGCTCGCTTTGTGGAACCGTGTCCACGACATTGGACACGAGGAATGCCACGAGATTGCGGCACAAGCGAAGGCGGAAATGACGGAGTGGCTGTCATTACAATTTGCAGATGCGGTCACGTTACATGCCGAGCGTGCAGATGTGGCTAGGGAGGAGGCAAGGCGAGGAAGGGCAAGAGGACAGAGAAGAGGAAGAGGTCGAGGTAGGGCGCGTGAATAAGTCGCGGAACCCATGGACTACGAAGAAGCCGCTGCGGAAGATGAAGTCATTGCGCAAGGAGACTACTTCACACCTGCCACCGAGCGACCACGAGAGGACTTGCCAACGCCTCAGGCACCGTTGAGGCATGAATTGGACGCCAGCCAGACACGGCCAACTTACTGCACACTAACGCCGCCGTCGATGCCAACGTTCGAGGAAGATGTGCCAGGACCCTCTCAAATCCACATGATAGACGAAGCGAACCGTCTATTACCGTTCCATCCTCCAGATTCCACGATTACATACCAGCGGAGGAAAAAACGTTGACTTGTAATCATTATAATTTTTAATATGATGCAAAAATGTAATGTATATTCATGAACAAGTCTACTTATATTAAATATTTGGAATGTCTTCTTTGGGTCATACATCTTTCATTAGAAACATTTGATGTTTGGAATGTCTGGAATGTTTGCAATGTCTGGAATGTTTGCAAAAAGATGTCTGTTTACATTAGAAACATGGATTTGGCATGCTTTTTCAAGGGTTTTTAGAAACATGAAATCCCATAGCCCACACCTGGCCAGCCATTTTCGAGGGAAAATTCCTGTAAGGATGACGCATATTGAAAATGCGTTATATGTTGAGCCAGCCATTTTCGAGGAGATTTTCCTGTAAGGATGACGCATATTGAAAATGCGTTATCAGTATACTGTAGAGACTTATATATATGTTACGTTTTATTGTTTCCTAATTTCTATTTATATTTTGTAAGACTCTGTAATTTACCCAAGGGTTTTCTCCCTATATAAGAGACCCGAGGGCTCTATGGAATAAACACATCTGAGTATTCTAACATGGTATCAGAGCCATAACCCTAACCTAGGGTTCTCCACCGCCGCCCCCCCTCTCTCTCTCTACCGCCGCCGGCTAGGGTTTCGCCGCCCCCCCTTCCCGGGCCCCGAGAACCCCGCCGCCGCCTCCCCTCCTTCGCCGGGTCGTCCCCAGCGTCGCCCCCTCCCAGCGCCGGGTTCCCCAGCGCCGCCCAGCCCCTCTCGTCGGCCCCAATCTCCTTCGCCGGCCCCTCCCAGCGCCGCCCCAGCGCCGGGCCCCTCCCAGCGCCGCCCTCCCCAACGCCGGGCACCCCCCAGCGCCGCCCAGCCACCGTCATCTTCAAGTAGAGGCTTCCAACGCCTCTACTCGTGGCCGGGGTGCCATCTTCTCCCTAGCACTCGGCGTCATGCTCGATTCAAGTGCATAATCGTCTACCTATGCACTTGAATCCTACAAGGTCTTGGTAGACACTTCTTTTCTTCGTCTATCAGTAGCTGTTCTTCTCCGGCATTATGTCAGATCAGAAGCTCGATATGCCCGTCATAGGTGCCTTCAAAGGTTCGGCACCAATCGTCAAAATGGACGGGACAAACTACGAACTGTGGGCGATGCAGTTCCTCAGTCTCATGAAGTCGTGTGGTAAGAAGCATATTCTTACCGAGGATGAACCGCCGGAGAAGACAGGGATCTATACCTCATGGGAGGCTGATGATGCGTACGCCAAGGTGTGGCTCTCAGGTACGTGCACGACGGAGATAGCGAATGATGTCCTTCACCAGCCCACCGCTAAGGCGATGTGGGATATTTTGGCGATGACGTACTCTCAGGTACGCAACGAGACGAAGATGCTCCAGTTGCAGCATGATATATTTACCACGAAGCAGAATGGGAAGCCTCTTCATTCCCTGTACACGTCGCTTCGTGGCATGTTCGAGAAGCTCTATAGCACCATTCCCCTTACAGCCACACCAGAACAGCAGAAGACGTTCCGTAACACCACTATGGTTGGCGTACTACTCGCTGCCCTAGATCCGGAGTACGAGGCAGCACGCGCTCAGATCCTAGCAGATGCCACCATCCCACCGATGGAAGAGGTATACAGGAGGCTCAGTCGCATACCCGTTCCGTCCAATACAACGACTGCACCTCCATCAGCAATGGCAGTTTCCAGGGGACGTGGTGGTTCGTCCTCATTCCGTGGCAGAGGAAGTGGTGGACATGGCCGAGGAGGTCGCATACACACTACGTGCTCATTCTGTCGCCGTACTGGTCACTCGGAGGATACATGTTATTCCAAGCATGGCTTCCCTCCTTCTGCACGTGTCGCTGATCATGTTCAGGGTCCACCAGCATCTACTCCAGATCATAGGTTCGAGGAGCTAGTGGCACGGCTTCGTTATATCATGCCACAGTCATCGTCAGAGGGTGCTGACACCTCTGAGATTGCCGCTTCGGCATCTGCCAGTACGTCTGCCTCTGCTACTGCCTCAGGTAGTCCTCCGGTCTCATATCATAACCATGATCTCACAGGTTGGATTGTTGATTCTGGAGCCACCCATCATCTATGTCATGATAGAGATATCCTGCAGTCCTATAGAGCTGTTCAGCCTGGTCGCTCTGTACTCATTGCTGATGGTACTCATTCCCCGATCGTCGGTCAGGGGGAGACGGATTTGCTGCCCTCTATGCACTTACAGAATGTTTTGCATGCACCAGAATTCTCTATGAATCTATTATCCATTAGTCAGATTACTAGAGATTTGCATTGTCGTGCTATATTTGATCCATCTTCTGTCATTTTTCAGGACATACTAACGGGCAGGGTGATTGGCTGTGGTTCTGAGCACAATGGCCTCTATCGTCTTGTACGGACCTCGTATGCTGGAGTCTCACTACATTCTCAGGGCTCCGTCTCACCATATACCTGGCATCTTCGATTTGGTCACCTGCCACTACAGAAAATGCGCCACCTCCTGCCTCAGATATCTCCGGGTTCGTCTTTTCGTTGTGAAGCATGTCAGTTAGGGAAGCACCATCGGTCCAGCTTCCCCAGTCGTCAGGGTCGGAGCAGTCGCTCCCCATTTGAGTTATTTCACATAGATATTTGGGGTCCCAGTCGTGTCCCAGATCATCAGGGGCACAGGTTTTATTTAGTTGTTGTTGATGATTTTTCTAGAGTGTCCTGGACTTTTCTTCTCAAAAATAAATCAGAAGCAGGAAGTGTTATTCAAACTCTTATCAATGAGGTTCAAAATATTTTTTCGTCTACTGTTAAGTATGTGCGTACTGACAATGCCTTGGAATTTTGCACTCGTTCTCTTGCTCGCTTTCTTTCTTCTAAAGGCATTATTCACCAAACCACATGTGCATACACATCTCAACAAAATGGTGTTGCAGAACGAAAGCATAGACACTTTCTTGACATTGCTCGCACATTACTTATTCAAAGTTCCGCACCCTTATCTTTTTGGGGGGATGCTATCCTTACAACATGCTATCTGGTCAACCGCATGCCTACAACTGTACTTGGCGAAAAGTCTCCTTTCTCTCTTCTATCTCCTGACAAAGATTTGTTTACACTTACACCTCGGGTCTTTGGTACTGTTGCGTTTGTCCACCGGTTATCTCCAGGACTTGATAAGCTCTCTCCTAGGGCTATCAAGTGTGTTTTTGTGGGCTACTCCAGGACACAGAAAGGATATCGTTGTTATGATCCCATTCATAACAAATACTATGTGAGTGCTGACGTTACCTTTTTCGAACCAGTCATGTACTTCTCCCCTGCAGGTGACAGACTGATCTCCTCCACATCCACAGACTCTCATGTCTATGTGCCTCCACCTCCAAGTCTGAGTCAATCCTCTAATCCACCTCCACCACCACCACCACCTCCAATTATACCATTTCCTAAGTTCTATACAAGGCGAACAGGGCCAGCTCAAGCTACATGCCAACCATCCAGCACGCCTCAGGTATGTTCTGATGTTACCACTAATGATGGATTAGCCAATGCACCGGTGCAGGAGTCTTTACAATAGGAGGAGGATCCGCCAGTCATAGACGATCTTGATCGGCCTATAGCTCAAAGGAAGCCAAGGCGACAGTGTGCTTCGTACCCGCTTGCTTCTCAAGTCTCATTTCATCGTCTCAATGGGGACTTCCAGAAGTTTGTAGCTGTTGTCTCGTCTGTTGAGATTCCACGGACCTATCAAGATGCCATGAAGATTGATTGCTGGCGTCTAGCCATGGAAGAGGAGATGCGTGCTCTGCAGTCTCGAGGGACTTGGTTTCTTGTTCCCATTCCTTCAGGTGCTCCTGTGGTGAGTTGCAAGTGGATCTTTACGGTGAAATATCATGCGGATGGACGTCTTGATAGGTACAAGGCAAGACTTGTAGCACGGGGATTTACCCAGACATATGGGGTAGATTACATGGATACTTTTTCACCGGTGGCTAGACACTCCACTCTTCGCATCCTCCTATCTGTTGCTGTGGTACGTAACTGGACCATTTTTCAGCTTGACGTCAAGAATGCTTTTTTTGTATGGAGACCTACAGGAGGAAGTCTACATGCAGCAGCCACCAGGATTTGCTGCTGAGGGGGAGACTCAGCTGGTGTGCAGACTTCATAAGGCTATCTATGGCCTTAAACAAAGTCCCCGAGCATGATTCCAGAAGCTGTCTCAGCTAATTGAAAAACAGGGGTTCAGGAGATCAAATGCGGACCATTCATTGTTCATCCAGAAGACCCCTAGAGGTACAGTTGTTGTTATGATATATGTTGATGACATCTTGGTCACAGGAGATGATGCTCAGGGGATTGAGATAACCAAGTCCCTGTTGGGAAACCAGTTCATTACGAAGGATCTGGGCACGATACGATATTTTCTGGGGATAGAGTTTGCACGAAATGCACAAGGAATGGTGATGACTCAAAGAAAATATGTCACGGACTTGCTAGCTGAAGCAGGAAAGACTGGATGCAGACCTTCAAGTACACCTAGGGACCCAAGCATGAAGTTGTACGATGATGATACCGAGGAGGTGGACAAAAGAAGGTACAGAGAGATGGTGGGTAAGCTCTTATATATTACTATAACTCGACCGGATGTTGCCTTTGCAGTAAACCGGGTGAGTCAATTTGTGGAGCAGCCAAGGCAAGTTCATATGGATGCCTTGTATATGATATTGAGATATCTGAAGTCTTCCCCAGGCACAGGGTTGCTATTTAGGAAAGATACGGATCTATCTATTTCAGCTTGTGCAGATGCATATTATGCAGGATGTCCAAGGGATCGTAAATCCACTTCTGGATTTGCTATCTTTATAGGAAGCTCTTTAGTTTCTTGGAAAAGCAAGAAACAGACTGTTGTGGCGAGGTCCAGTGCGGAATCCGAGTACAGAGCCATGGCACAAGCAACTGCAGAAATGATGTGGGTTAGAGCAGTCTTAGAAGATCTGACTGTAGATGTCCCCTTGCCTATGAATCTCCAATGTGACAATCAGGCAGCATTATTTATTGCCAATAATCCAGCTTTTCACGAGAGAACAAAGCACATCGAGGTGGATTGTCATTTTACTAGAGACATGATTCAGAAGGGCTTCATCTCCACCTCTCATGTCAGTTCAGAGGATCAGATGGCTGACATATTCACCAAACCACTGCTCAGAGGACCTTTCCAGAGATGTTCTTCCAAGCTGAGCATGATAGATATCTATGCTCCATCTTGAGGGGGAGTGTAGAGACTTATATATATGTTACGTTTTATTGTTTCCTAATTTCTATTTATATTTTGTAAGACTCTGTAATTTACCCAAGGGTTTTCTCCCTATATAAGAGACCCGAGGGCTCTATGGAATAAACACATCTGAGTATTCTAACATATACTCTACAGGCTATCGAACCATTGGACCAGACGAGTCATGGGAAATTCCCTGGAACAATGTCGCATATACAACATGCGATACCTCTACAGAACATTTCGAGACCAGGTATCTTCGAGGGGAATTCCCTGGATATATGTCGCATGTTGAATATGCGTTATCTATAGCGCATATCCAACATGCGTCACCGACGTAGTTCCTGGGTAAAAAAAACTTAAGGGGTGTCGCATGTTCAACATGCGACACCTCTGTAGTTTTTAGGTAAAAAAAACATTAAGTAGTACCTGGGTATTTAGGTAATTCCCAGGTACTACTTAGGAATTTGACTCGGCGGTGATCCCTACGATGGGGATTCACATTTTTTATCAAAAAAATATATCATGTCACGAGTGTAGCAGCAATCCATCTCAATGTGCTTCGTCCTCTCATGAAAGGCTGTATTGTTGGCAATTTAGAGAGCATTTTGATTGTCACATTGGAGGTGCATGGGAAGAGGCACCTCTATAGGCAGGTCAGTAAGAACATATCTGATCCACATCATCTCCGTGCTAGCCTGCACCGTAGACCTGTACTCTGACTCATCATTCGATCTAGCAACCACAATATGCTTCTTGCTCTTCCATGAAACTAGGGAATTCCCTATAAACACAACAATGCCTGATGTAGATTTCCTATCCTATGGACACCCAACATAATCTACATCTGCACATGTGATAACTGAAAGAGATGTACCTCTGCTGAAAAGAAGTCCTGTACCAGGTGAGGTCTTCAGATATCTTAGAATCATATGGATTGCATCCATATATGCCTGTCTGGGCTGCTCCATAAACTGACATACTTTGCTCACGACAAAGGATATGTCGGTCCTGGTAATAGTCATATATAGTAGCTTCCGCTCTTGAGAGAGCACCTGCTCATCCTGTATGGAATCCTGCTACACAGACAAATCAGTAGAAACCATACACTCATTACATACCTGAGGCATGCTGGATGGCGGGTACGACATGTGAGCAGGGGTACTGAGCGAGACCTGCGAGTAAAAATATGTGGCAAAAACCGAGTCATCGTAGAAGGTGGAGCCACAAGAGCAGGTGTAGGTGGTGGTGGTGGTGGAGGTATGACAATAGGAGGCGAGTTAGACGAAGCGAGTCTGTAACTTGTGGAGGAAAATACATGACATGCTCAAAAGAAAGTGACATCAACACGGACAAAATACTTCCGCCTGAGCGGGTCAAAGTGGCGTTATCCTTTCTGGGTACGAGAGTAGCCGAAAAAAACACACTTGACAGCTCTGGGAGAGAGCTTGTCACGACCAGGAGAGATATCATGAACAAATGCAACAGAACCAAATACACGATGAGTAAGGGAGAAAAGATCCTTCTCGGGAAATGCAATCGAGAAACGAATCTTCTTCCCAATACAGACGAGGGCGTGCGGTTTACCATATAACATGTATTAAGGACAACATCTCACCAGTAAGCGTGAGAAGCACAACTCTGTATCAGCAAGGCTCTGGTTACATCAAGTAAGTGACGGTGTTTGTGCTCAACAACACTGTTCTGCTGGGAAGTATAGGTACACGAGGTTTGATGAACAATGCTCAGAGGCCTAAGGAACTCAGAAAGTTGTAAAGTGCAGAACTCTAAAGCATTATCAGAATGAAGGTATTTGAATTTTGCAGAAAAATATTCATTACCTTATTAATAAAAAAATTTATCACAGATCCAACCTCAGACTTATTCTTCAATAAAAAGATCCAGGACAGTCTAGAAAAATCATCGACAACAGCTACGTAAAAACGGTGTCCCTGGTGATCAGGAACACGACTCAGATCCCAAATTTCTAAATGTAGGAGCTCAAATGACTTAGAACTTCTCGGACTCTGACGGAATGGAAAGGAGGAATGATGATGCTCCCCAAGCTGGCATGCCTCACACTAGAAAGAGGATATCGTAAGAATCTGAGGAAGAACATGACACAGCTTCTTTAGAGGAAGATGGCCAAAACGAATGTGCCACAAATATGGTGAGACCGGTCCAGTAGGTATAGTAGAGATGCTAGCATGAGGAGGTTGGACTGGTTTGTAAAGCCCAAGGCCTTAAATGTCGGTTTCGGTCACCATTTCGGTGACCGAACAAAACGGAAATTCGATGGAAATTCGACCGAAGTTTCGGTCATTTCAGTCATTTTTTGTACTAGGACCCCCATATTTCTGTCATTTCGGTCGAATTTCTCTTTCGGCAGGATATCGATATTTGACAGAAATTCGACTGAATTTCGCTGAAATTTGAGGCCATGGTAAAGCCCTCGCTGCTCACGACCACATCCAATCACCCTGCCTGTGAGTATGTCTTAAAATATAAGAGACGAGAGGTAAAAAATGGCATGACAATGCAGATCCTTAGTAATTTGACTAATAGAAAGTAAATTCACCTGACAATCAGGAGCATATAAAACATTATGAAGGTGCATGGACGACGTCAAATATACCTCCCCCTGTCCTGTAATGGATAAGTGGTCGTTATTAGCAATGACAACTCATTATCCAGGTGGAATGGTCCTATAAGGCCTCAGCTGTGCTTTATCTCCACACATGTGGTGTGAAGCACCTGAATCTATAATCCACTTTGTCATGTCTGCACCAATACTACCAGTAAAAGCATAAGCGATACCTGAGGAGCTTGAAGAGGCTTTGGCTGCGGCCGCGGTATCTGTAGTGGTGGTGCCAGCAATAAGATTCATGATCTCTTGAATATGAGAGACAATATCATCTAGGTGAGGATTGTCCTGGGAAGATGTAGTTTCTGAAGGTGCAATCTGTTCTGCTACGCGGCCAGAAACATGATATCCATGCTTATGGTAGCATGTATCCTCTGCATGTCCAGGCTCGCGACATTAAGTGCAAGGGCCATGTTGGCATCCACCACCTTTGCCACGAGGGGTGCGTCCTCTGGATTGGATCGTTCCTCCTTAGCCACGAGAAGCAGCCATCGCTGAAGAGGGCGGAGAAGGGGCTATAGAAGGCATGATAATTAGGCTGAGATGGCTATAGGCCTCCTTTATGGGAGGTATGGTAGCTATGGTAAGAAGTTGAGTACACACAATAACATACTCTGTATCAAGTCCAACCATGAAGACTCGAACCATCGTGGAGTTCCTATACATCTTGTGCTACCCAGTAGATATCGTAATAGGCATTTGCTATGAAGCTTCTCGAACATGCCACGAAGCGAAGAGTAGTAAACGTGCAGAGGACAACCATTCTGCTTGTCATTGTAGATATCGAACTGAAGATGAAGAATCTTCGCCTTATTCTTCGCTTGAGCATAAATGGATGTCAAAGTATTCCACATCGCCTTGGTGGTGGGCTGATTCAGAATATCATTGGCTATCTCAGTGGTAAGGGTCCCACAACGCCAAATACGCGCATACGCGTCATCTTGCTTCCAAGAAGCATTTGCCCCGGTCTTATCCGTTGGCTCTGGATCTGTCAGGATGTGCTCCTTGTTGTTGCACTGCATGATGTGCTCCTAGGATCTGTCAGGGTCTGTCAGGATGGCTCCGGTAGGATGTGCTCCTAGGATCCATGCCACATTGTGCAGGGTATGATCTTAAAATGTTACCATTTTACCAAAAGTTGAAAGAGTTATCTTTAGGCATTTGTGAATGGACAAACCCAAGCCTGAAATGAAATTCAAGCAACCTTTCCCATTCACTCCAGCCGTCGTGATAATGAAATTAACCACCACATTTTCACTCAATAATCACATGCTCCAAATGTGCAACAAGAAGGATGTTCCATTGCCTTAGGTAGAATACATTTAGATCAGATTCATATAATAGTAAAATTAACCCTCACAGAGGAACAATGGAAAATAGACATGAAATCAATGGAGAGTCAAAATAAATGGGCCGAGTTTTATGAAAAGCTTCTTTCCTGCCAAAAAATTCACAGATCTTGTCCATAGCTTTTGGTGGAAGCATACAGCGAAGGAATTTTAGAGATAACAATGACTTCTGGTTCCGTGCTAGAAGATTACAAACACCATCAATCTGAATAAAAATAGAAGGAACCATCGCTAAAGATCATATTCGAGCAAACTTAAATTATGGGGACTGATTTCAGTACAAGATTCAGATATCAAAAACCTAATATTAGACAATTTCCATTTATGACAGGATGAGATAGATAAAAATATCAAAGATCAGGAACGAGGCAAAAAAAGAACAAAAAAATCCTCATTTGAAAGAGGTCTGATCCAACGTTAGCGAGTCCAAATTTTAACAAAAACAATAACATCCACGGAGTCGAATAACATAACGCATAGAATAACCACGGAAATTTATATAGTTATTTGCTATCATAAGTGTACTTTTAGAATATTTTCTATTTGCCCTACCATTACATGTATTCATCCTAACCTTCATATAAGTTGGGTAAGGATTTCATAAAAGATTACGCAAAACTATTTTCTCTGACAAGATATTGTAAAGGCAATCTTATATCAATCTTATGTATCTACATTTCTTCCTACACTATTCAATCTACACCAAAAACTTAAAGACACTGAAGTCAGACGCCTTGTTGATGCCCCCACAACTATCAGCGCTGCCCCAAAGATATATGTTGGTCATCCAAGATGCCGACACTGCCACAGTTGCTTGTGCTGGCAGTACCCTAACTCGTGATGCTGCTAGCTGCTCTATTAGCCGCTGTTTGTGGTATTCTTGCCATGATATGGGAAGGTCATCCAATCCCCTTTATAATTTCCTGAACCTTCAGAGGCCCTCTGCCTCCTCTGTGGCATCTCCATGACCATCATTGTGTCCGATTGTGCCCTTGACCATGTCACTATGCTCTAAGAGACACCCTTTATATGACTTTGTACTATGCACAATGGGAGTTACCACTAAATAGCCCTCGATGATGGCACAATGCCCTGAGGGATACCCTTTCTATTATGTATTTCTATTCTTTCCGTGTTCATTATGTAATTTATACAACGGGTCTCTCCTCTATATAAACGAACCCTAGGGCCTTATGAGAATGCAATTTCATTATTTTTCCTCAACATGATATCAACGCGATGGTCCTAGACCGGAGTTCTCGTACCCCACCGTGCCCTAGACCCAACCCACAGCGTCCTCCAGGTCATGCGCTGCTGCTGCACCTCCTTGCAGCCACACTGCGTGCCGCTGCCTCCCCTTCGGAGGCAACCCAGCGGCACTGCGAGCAGCCCAACGTGCCGCCATGCTTCCATGCAACTATGGAGGGCCCCAACACCCTGCCTTGCCTCCACGCATCGCCGCTGGCCTGCTGTAGCGCCTCTTCGTGCTACTCCGTACGCTACCAACAGCTCCCATGATGGTTTTCTCTCCTTTCTGTCGTCAAACTGCAGTCTGAAACGATCTGATTTTGATTGGAAAACGAGATCTCAGACCTATAAATCTCGTTTTTCAGCTTAACACGGCTTGAGGAGTGGCAAGGATGGTTGTACGAGTCTACATGTATAACCAATCCTTCATGTGTCGTGTGTACTTGCTTGTTTCGTTTACTTCCCCAGCCGAGTTCAGTTTTTTGACCTTCTTTCATCATGTCAGAAAACAAGGGTGATGTCTTCTCTTCGTTTGGTGCCTTCAAGGGCCCGTCTCCCATCGTAAAGGTGGATGTGACCAACTATGAGTTGCGGTCTGTGCACTTTCTGACCCTTATGCAGTGTAACAACAAGAAGCACATTCTGACAAAGCCAGATCTGACAGACAAGACTGGGGACAATGCCTTGTGGAAGTAGATTGCGCGTATGCACGTATTTGACTCTCTGGGACCCTTACCATAGAGATAGACAATGATATTGTGAACCAACCCACTGTCAAGACGACGAGAGATATTCTGACATCCACTTATGCCCAAGCGAAGAACGATGCCAAGATTCTTCAGCTTCTGTTAGAAATCGAGAAATCAAGAACACCGAGATTTTACGTGGAACCCTACTCCCTAAGGAGCGTGTAGATATATAATATTCACTTATGTATCTCTTTTCCTATTTTTCTTTCCCGTTGGACTCTTTATGTAATTTACCCGTAGGCTACTCTCCTATATAAGAGAGCCTAGGGCTGATGGAATAAACAAGAACTCTTATTTTCCCAACATGGTATCAGAGCGACGGTCCTAGATCGGAGTTCTCGAGCCAAACCCTAACCCTAGCCCTACCCTCAAGCCTACACGCCTCCACGCAACCCTTGGCGTCGCCGCGCGCTTCCGCGCACCCCTGCGCATCACCGCGCGCATCGCTGTGCACCTCTGCGCATCTCCGCATGCATCGCTGTGCGCCTCTGCGTGCCTCCGCACATTCCTGTGCGCCATCGCACGCCTCAATGCTTCGCCTCTACCTCGCGAAGTAGCCCTTGATCTCGCGCAGTAGGCACCTGTGCGTGATCTAGCGTGGTGAGCAGTGACCGTGCATCTTTTGTGCCTTCCGTGCACATTTGCACGGCAACCTAGCGTTCTGACGCCTGATCTTCGTGGGTGTCTCGCGCCTGTGATCGCGTGAAAGACTTGACTCGCACACCCTAAGTCAAGCGCGAAAGCCTCCAAAGTAATGGGTTTGGTTGCTTGAAGTCTACACATGCAACTAAACCCGTTTATGTCCGTGTAGACGATCATATCTTCAGTCTACCACTCTAGTTTTCTGTTATCAGTATTTCAGAAAGCAAGGTAGATATTCCATCTATAGGCGCCTTCCGAGATCCAACGTCGATTGTGAAGATGGATGGTTCGAACTATGAACTGTGGGCTATGCAGTTCATGAGCATGATGAAGTCAACCGATAAGAAACACATTCTTACTGAATAAGAGCCTGCTGAGAAAACTGGAGTCAATGCCTCATGGGAGGCAGATGACGCATATGCCAAAGTATGGCTATCTGGAACTCTGGCAATTGAGATTGCCAATGATATTCTTCATCAGCCCACAGCCAAAGCAATGTGGGATATTCTGGCTGCTACATATTCTCAAGCGAAGAATGAGACAAAGATTCTGCAACTCCATCACGACATATTTACTATCAAGCAGAATGGACGTCCTTTACACCCACTGTACACATCTCTACGAGGAATGTTTGAGAAGCTTTATAGTTTCATGCCCCTGACAGCCACACCAAAGCAACAGAAGACCTACCAGAATGCTACTATGGTAGGAGTTTTCCTCGCTGCCCTTGATCTTGAGTATGAGGCAGCACATTCCTAAATCTTGGCGGATTCTACTATTCCTCCTATGGAGGAAGCTTTTCACCGATTGGGCCGCATCACTATCCCTTCTACGACTACGAATTAGACTGCTTCAACCATGGCAACCAATCGAGGTCGTGGAGGTCACCATCATTAGGCTCGTGGTCGTGGCCCTCGTGGCAGAGGAGGCCGTATTCGGCCAACGTGTACCTTTTGCCATCGCACTGGACATACCGAAGACACATGCTACTCTAAGCATGGATTTCCTGCATCTGGATGAGTCGCTGTGCAGATCGAGCCTCCATCTGCTGCTTCTTTGGATCAACGCTTTGATGATCTTGTAGCCCGTCTAAAGGGCATCATTCCTCCATCTGGCACAACACCCACTACAGAGAACCACTCTGATGTTGCCGCATCCGCCTCTGCATCTATCAGTGCATCAGGTAGCACATATGCATTTACTAGTAGTGGATCAGATACTTTAGCATAGATTATGGACTCTGGCGCCACACATCATCTATGTGGTGATCAAAGTCTACTTACAGGGTACAGACAGATCTCTCCAGGTCGAATAGTGGTCATTGATAATGGTACACATTCCCCGATTACTGGTCAGGGGGATATTAGACTGACGTCTTCTATGCATCTCAAGAATGTTACACGCACCTGATTTTTCAATGAATTTGTTGTCTATCAGTCAAATTACAAAGGATTTACAACGTCGAGCGATTGTTGATCCATCTTCTCTTATTTTTCAGGACATCCTTACGGGCAACGTGATTGGGCATGGCTATGAGCAAGTAGGCCTCTATCGCCTCAGTCAGACCCCTTTTGCTGGAACCTCATCCCTACCTGCTAGACCTATCTCTCCTCTACTATGGCACCTGCGCTTTGGACATCTACCGCTTCAGAAACCGCGTCGTGTGTTACCTCAGGTTTCGCCTCACACGTCTATTCAATGCGAGGCTTGACAGTTGGGAAAGCGTCATCGGTCTACCTTTCCCGGTCGTCAGGGTCGGAGTAGTACCTCCAAGTTTGAGTTGTTTCACATCGATATCTGGGGTCCGAGTCGTGTTCCTGATCATCAGGGACACACGTTTTATATAGTGATTGTGGATGATTTCTCTCGAGTGTCATGGGTATTTTTGTTAAAGAATAAATATGAAGAAGGAATATTATCATTAATTTTCTTAATGAGATTCGTAATGTTTTTTCTGCATCTGTTAAAATAGTGAGAAGTGATAATGCCCTGGAATTGTGTACTCATGTCCTATCTAGTTACTTCTCATCCCAAGGTATCATCCACCAAACATCAAGTGCCTATACCTCCCAACAGAATGGGGATGCTGAAATGAAACATCGCCATTTGCTGGATGTAACCAGGTCGCTCCTTATACAGAGTCATGCTCCTCACTCTTTCTGGGGTGATGCTGTACTTACAGCATGTTACCTAATCAATCGTATGCCGTCATCTATTCTAGGTGAGAAGATTCCTTTCTCTCTTATCTTCCCTCGAAAGGAATTGTTCTCCCTTACTCCGCGTGTGTTCGGTTCGGTCGCTTTTGTCCACCAATTGTCTCCCAGGACTGACAAGCTCTCTCCTAGGGCTGTCAAGTATGTCTTCGTTGGGTACTCCAGAACTCAGAAGGGGTACAAGTGTTATGATCCATTGCGCAGGCGGTACCTTATCCGTGCTGATGTTACATTTTTTGAATCTGTTATGTATTTCTCAGCCTCAGGTGATCAGTTGACACCCCCTGCTAATACTGATGCCATTTACATGTCACCACCACCACCATCTTCACCACCATCACCAGAACCGTTACCATCTTCTACACCTCCTGTCACTATACCTGTTTCACCACTACTGTTTCATTATACCCGTAGGCCTACGTCAGCTCATGGTCATTGTTCATCACCTACCTTGCCTAAGTTATGTTCTGAAGATATTACTATTGATGGATCTGATGATTTTTCTGAGCAAAATGTGTTACAGAGGCCAGACGAGGACACATATGATTTAGATGTTTCTATTGCTATACGAAAGTCGAAGCGGAGCTGCGCATCATATCCTATAGCAGCTTCTGTGTCATTTGATCGACTAACTGGAGATTTCAGGAATTTCGTCGTCGCCTTGTCAGTAGTGGTCATTCCACAGAATTACCAAGATGCGCTGAAGGATAGTAGATGGTGTTTAGTCATGGAGGAAGAAATGACAGCTCTTCAGTCTAGAGGTACCTGGAGTCTAGTTCCTGCACCCGCTGATGTGTCCCAAGTGAGCTGCAAGTGGGTATTTACAGTCAAGCATGAATGCAGATGGCAGTATTGACAGATACAAGGCTCGCTTTGTTGCTCGTGACTTTACACAGACATATGGGGTGGATTATCTTGATACATTCTCACCGGTGGCCAGCCATTCCACTCTACGGATCCTGCTTTCTGTTGCGGTCACTCGTGATTGGCCGCTATACCGGTTGGATGTGAAGAATGCGTTCTTATATGGTGACTTACATGAGGAAGTCTACATGCAACAGCCACCTGATTTTGCTATTGAGGGGGAGTGTCCTAAGGTGTGCAGACTTCATAAGGCTATCTCTGGCCTTAAGCAGAGCATCAGAGCGTGGTTCCAGAAGCTCTCAGATCTCTTTGAGAAACAAGGGTGCAAACGTTCTAATGCAGATCATTCCTTATTTGTACAAAGGACTTCCAGAGGCATTATCGCAATTATGGTTTATGTAGACGACATTCTGATTACATGTGATGATGAACAAGGAATAAAGGGGGCGAAAGAAATGCTGGGTCGTGAATTTGTTACCAAGGACCTTGGAGTTCTTAGATATTTTCTGGGACTGGAGTTCGCCAGAAATCCTTATGGGTTGGTAATGTCTCAGAGGAAATATGTCACTGACCTGTTGAGTGAAACATGAATGCTTGGTTGCCAACCTGCTACCAGACATATGGATCCTAGAATGCTTGGTGGATAGGAGAAGATACAGAGAACTGGGGGGCAAACTTCTTTATGTTACTATTACCAGGCCCGATATAGCCTTTGCTGTGGGTTGAGTGAGCCAGTTCATGGAACAACTACGTCAGGTACACATGGATGCCATACATATGATACTCAGGTACCTCAAGTCATCTCCAGGTGCGGGTTTACTATTTAAGAAAGGCAATGTGATTACTATCTCAGACTGTGCAGATGCAGATTACACAGGGTGTCCCAAGGACAGGAAGTCCACATCTGGGTTTACGGTATATGTTGGAGACTCTCTTATCTCATGAAGGAGCAAGAAACAAACTGTTGTGGCAAGGTCTAGTGCTGAATCTGAATATAGGGCTATGGCCCAGGTTATCACAGAAATGATGTCGGTAAAGGTCGTACTTACAGATTTACATATAGAAGTTCCACCTCCTATGGCTTTGGAATGTGACAATCAGGCGGCCTTGTTCATTGCAAATAATCCAGCATTTCATGAACGAACCAAGTACATTGAAGTTGACTGCCACTTTATACGTGACATGATTCAGAAGGGATTCATTGCTACATCCCATGTTAGTTCAGAGAATCAAACGGCAGACATTTTTACTAAGGCATTGCTGCGGGGCCCGTTTCAGAAGTGTATGTCCAAGCTGAGCATGATTGATATCTATGCTCCATCTTGAGGGGGAGTGTAGATATATATTATTTATTTATGTATCTCTTTTTTATTTTTCTTTTTTCGTTGGACTCTTTATGTAATTTACCCATAGGCTACTCTCCTATATAAGAGAGCCTAGGGCTGATGGAATAAACAAGAACTCTTATTTTCCCAACAGAGCGGGATGAAACCACGGGAGAAGACCTCAAAGGGTCAAATATTCTGATTGAATCTCTCATCTGATACAATGAGTGTGGGGCTTCTTATATGTTAGCAATGTGAGTCCGAGGCGAACCATTCCAACAGTAAATGTTATTGTAATGTTTGATATGTCAATAAAAGTTATTGGTTTATTTCACTCCATGTCTGAAATTAAATGAATGAATGCACTATAAGGTTCCTCTGTGCAATTAGGGTTATGCATCATGGCCATCTTAATAATCATACAACTGTTGATTCAATAATAGAATCATAGAAGATGGCGTTTGGATGAATATCTAACGAGTTAGATTGATGACTCATCAAACACCGTCAAATGATTGTTAAGAGATGATCTCTAGCCTGAGTAGGAGATGGCAATCCTTTCTCATATAGGCTGATATCTGACTGACCTCTTGATGCAGGTCCTCTACATAGGAATAGAGATTCGGAGGTGTCAGATTAGTTAGGTCAAAGAGTTGACTTAACGAGATCAAGATAATCAAAGTCCTATATCGAATACTGTCACGATATAGGCAAGCATCCTCTCACCGGAGATAGATGTATTGTTATATGTCTGAGTATGTACATTTGGTAGACCAATAGGTTGATGACCTAACCAAGGTCTATACACCAGCGAGCTGGTGTGCATATAAGGGCGTATGAGTAATATGATCTCTCAAAGGGATCATACAGGTTCACTTCTGATCCGGAAGACGTGAGCTCACTCATGAGGTATTGAGACCGATCAAATTCCATGCATGGTCGTCGTGCTTTAGAAGCATGACACGAATTTGAAGGTATGATATATGTTTTTGGAAAGCATATGGTCAATACCAAATCCCAATGATCAAGATTGAGAAACTTGTTGATGAAACCCTGAAGATGATAGTGAAAAATTGATCTATATCTTCGGGTTGATCACAGGTCTTCCAGCATGCAGGATGTACATGTATTAAGAATACTTGAGGGTGATGTGATCAATAATCGATTATATAACCATGACGCTTCCATTCCGAGGGAGTGATGAAACAAGTATGGATTTTAATGACTCCTCTCAGCAGAGAAGCAATCTGATCTTGGTCCAAGTGTTGGATATTGATCTGAATGAGATTCAGATGCAATGAGAAGATTAGATTTGCGGCCTCGATTAAATCAAGCATTTTTCTGAGAGATACATGAGATCTGGATTTGAGATATGATCTTAATATTCAAGTCACTATACGTAGAACAATACAATAGCCCTGTCCTTATCTCCAAGTATATGCGGAGAAAGCGCATTATTCTTGAAAGAGTTCAAGAATAATTTCAAGGTTGAATTATATCTGAGCATTGAGAAATGGATAATTAAATGTGATTTAATTATCATGAATAATGTGAATTCGATTCACATTATCTGAATGCATGAGAATGAGTATCCAACGTAATTAAATGTGAGATTAATGTGGATATGAATAATATGAATAGCACTATCCAATTATCCATGTATATTGTAAATACAATTTATAATATACATTAGAGAGAGACTTGTGTGATTTATATTTGTTGATTAATTGTTAATGTGAATGGGATTCACATTGAATAATTAATTGAAAATATAATTACATTTAATTTTGGGTTGTGAATGAGATTCACAATTTTTCAATGGCTCGATTGATATTTTCCAAAAGACAATTTGGTATTTTTTACGAAAATTATTTTCACGAGTTATAGGAGATATAATGAGATAATGAGATCTCATGATATATTAGTAGATTGACCAAGTCCTATCTAACAAGAGAGGACGGCTACAATTCTCCATATGGAGAGGAGTGGCCGTCCCCCTTTCTTAGGAGTGGACCATGATCTTCTCATTATCTTATCTCTAGTTAAAGGCGATTTAATTTGAGATTAATTATATTGATTTATCAATATTAATTAATTTAAATTAAATTACTTGTTGTTGTGTTTTACCAACAACATCCTAGCCGTTGAAAGGAAAACAAATCAATCTCATCTGTTGATTGTGTGTTGTCCATGGATTGAGATCCATGAACTCTCAAAACCCTATATAAGAAGAGGCATGCCTTGCACTTCAAAGGACACCGACTTGACGAAGTCTCTCTACTCTCTCTCTCTCTTATTCTCTCGTGCCCATCTTCCTCCTCTCTCTTGGGTAGCCGTCCATCCTACCCTAGAAGGAAGAAGGTCCTTGTCGTCGCCTTGCATTGTGTTTCGACGATTCTCGGTACTCCAACTTCTTTGGTGCTTCTCGCTCGCAGAGAATACATACGATCTCATGAGACAAGATCAGGAGTTCCCTTGCTTGGACAACTACTTGGATTGCGAGATCCTCGCGACTCATCCCCGCGCTTGCAAGCGTCTCCTCCGAAGGTCGGACTTGAGACAGGGCACTTCTTCTCTTAGAAGCTCAATCGCAACCACGCTACAACAGGTATTCCTATATCTACCATGTGGTTAGACGAGACGATTCATAAATGGTTTATGGATCATGTGGTTTCGTTATTTATTTTTTTAAATTCCGCTGCATCGAGTAACTAGTATGACTAGTCGCTCTTGATCATATATGATACGATCATGACGCTTCCGTGATGCGCTTACGGATATCCCGCATCCTTCAAGTGGTATCAGAGCCAGGTTGACGGAGGTCTTGGATATGATCCATGAACCTAGGAAAATTTGGGCTCGTTTGGGTTCGTGAAAGATTTTTGCATTTCAATTTTCGCAACCCTTTCTTGCGATAATTTTTCGGCCCTGTTTAAAATGTTTAAACATGAATTTATCACACGAATAATATTCCCCATTAAACAAGAAAAATGTAGAATTTGAGTTAGCGTAATTTGGATTCTGTTTGCTCAAGATATGGTCGTTTATGACCATATGTTCACTGTTTCGGGGATGACGGTTAGAGACGTAATTAAGATGTTAATTATTGTTTCAAAACACCTGGAAATACGTGTTAATCACAGGGTTTTTAGTTTTAAATCAAATTATGAATCTCTGAAAATCGATTTTGTTTAATTTGGATTTAAAATGAATGAGATATGTTAATTTTGGTGAGTAGGGGTCACTGCTGAAAATTACATACTCGACCATAAAACTTGTGATTGTCGTTTAAGAATATTGTGAAATTAATGGCTAATTTCCTGGAATAATTATAGATAATATCTGGGAATATTACAACAATAATTATTCCCTTAAATGACATTGCCTCAACCAATGAATGATTAGATTAGATCTAGATCACCAATTGGTTGCTTGATACATTTTCATCAAACTTGTTGCTTGAATAGGTTTTGGGAATTTGTCTAGCAAATTTCCTTGTAATCAAAATGATTTTGATTATTACTATATGGTATAATTTCGGTTGAAAGACCGATGATCATCTCAAGTACAAAGTGATTGGCTCGACATCATTTTTTCCCAAGGCAGATATAATGTCTAATCGGGGAGCGCTGGGGTAGCAGGTTGCACCATGTGTGGTCTGTCCCACTCCCGCTGGTACTGGCCTGGCCACGACAACGGGTAGGGAACGAATGATGCCGGAGAGATCAATGATGTATTTTCTAATTATTAAAATTCGAATAATATGTACTTTGAGATAATACCACTAATTCAAGTAACAATCAAGTTTGATGATTGAATTTGATTGATAATTGATTTAATGAGATTAGATTAATTACATCCAATTGAAACATTCTGTTATGAATAGATGTGTATTTCCTTTGGAAGAATTAATTGAATGAATATGATTCATGATAATTAATTAAAATTTGAATATGAGGTAGAGGATCACATAAGTGACATCCATGGTCTTCCGTTAAGGCAAAGGGTTCCGTCGCCAGATATTGTATGTAGGAGACGCCTGCACGAAGTGACAACTCCTGCATACGATCCATTTGGATCGGGCTCTTCGCTTCTCGAAAGAGTAAAGACGTATGCATAGTGACCCCAATAGGTCCTCATATTATTGGGGCGATATTGGATTGTGCATAGCGAGTTGTATTCATGTTGACGATTGGTTCAATTAACAACGGGTCAACATCATCTTAGGGGTGGTGGGCCTGGGTGTTAAAGACCAAATTGAGAAATGCAAGTTGGACTTGCAAGGCGGAATGTGTTCCTCCTCTTTATTGGAGTCACAAGTTTTCATATTATTGGGATGTGACAAAGATAAAGAGGAGATCTCAGTTCTTGCTTGGGATATAGTGGTAAGTAAATCTCTTGCTTTGAAAGTGATTAAGGGAATAAACTTTCAAAGTTGACAAAGCAAGACTAATTTGATTTAAAATGCCTTAATCAAATGTCATAATTTTTGAATATATATAATTATATGTTCTAATATAATGCATTCTTAATTTTAGAAAATGAAGATCATGAACCCATTTAGCAGGCTTCTGGAGGTCAATCAGTTGACCGGACCAAATTATTCGGATTGGATCCGTAATTTGGAACTTGTTCTCTCGACTGAGCGCATAAGTTATGTGCTCACAGAGGACAAGCATGAAAGCCCTAAGACGAAGGAAGAAAAGCAATACAATGACAAGTATGATAAAGATCATGTCTTGGCTAGATGCTACATCCTGTGTTCACTCTCCAATGTTATTCAGAAACAACATGTGGAGATGAGCACATGCCTGCAGAATCTGAAAGATATGTTTGGTGACATAAACCGCACCCAGCATTACAATATTATAAAAGAACTCGTTCGCTACAGGATGCAGGAAGGGACTTCAGTAAGAGAACATGTACTCAAAATGTTTGGGTACTTGTCCGAGCTGGAGACCCTTGGGGCAAATATGGATGCAGACATGCAAGTTGATTTCATTCTGCTGTCTTTGCCCAAGTCTTTCAATAATTTTGTGGTTTCATTCCACATGAACAAGTTGAACTTGACTAACGCTGGACTTCTTGCTGCATTAAAGTCTGCAGAAGACGTAATGAAGAAAGATGTTCCCTCTGGCAGTGCAATGGTTGCACAAGTCAAAGGAAAGCGCGGTCGGAAGCATGATTCTCGAAAGGACCCAACCCAAAAGAGAAAGAAGAAGAATCAAGGAGTTGGCTCATCTTCTACTGCTTCCACATTGATGACATCGAAGAAGATCGATGTCTGTCACCACTGCAAGAAGCCGGGGCATTGGAAGCGTAACTGTCCAGATTACCTAAAGTCTATCGACAAAGGTAAAGCCCCTACAGGTATGAAATCTACTTTCATCATTGAAACTAGTTTTCTCGTTGTACGACTACGAGAAGGAAGTTGGGTTATAGATTCTGGTACTTATTTTCATGTATGCAATTTGTTGCATTTGTTTCAGGAAAGTAGGAATCTGGAAGAAGGGGAGATAGTCATCCAGATGGAATCTGATGCAAGTGTTGCAGCAATCGCCGTCGAATCCTGTCGACTATCGTTATCTAGTGGTAGAGTCTTAGTACTTAAAGAGTGTCTTTATGTACTTAAAGTCAGAAGGAATTTGATATATGTATTTAAACTTGTTAGAAGCAGATATTCATTCTTTTCTGTAATAAATTAGTCATAAATCATTATGATAAATATATTACGGATAATATTTTGACTTCTGGCGGACTCTATGAATTGTGCATTGATGAACATGTCATGCATGTTACTACCACTAATAAAAACCCTAAAAGATACAGGGAGAATGGAAATCATTCGAATATGATTTGGCATCAAAGGCTTGGTCATTTATCTTTTGATAGGATCAATAGATTATTAAAGGATGAACCTTTAGATTTTCTACAGGTTCAATCTTTGCCTACCTGTGAACATTGTATTCGAGGTAAAATGACTAGGATGCCTTTCCGTAGCAAGGTTACCAGATGTGAAGATATTCTTGACCTAATACATACCGATGTATGTGGTTCCTTCAGTACCGCGTCCCGAAATGGATATCGATATTATTTGACGTTTATTGATGATCATTCGCGACATTGGTTTATATTCCTATTACGTCATAAATCTGAAACCTTTGAAAAGTTCAAAGGGTTCAAGGCTTTGTGAGAACCAAACCGATAGGAAGATTAAACGGATTCGATCTGATCGAGGTGGCGAGTACCTCTCAGATGAATTCAAGGAATACCTTAAAGAGAATGGAATTGTCTCCAATCTCACTCCTCCTGGAACCCACCAACTTAGCGGTGTTGCTGAGAGACGCAACAGGACCATCATGGATATGGTCCATTCAATGATGAGCAAATCACATTTACCACTTATTTTCTGAGGATATGCAGTAGATACTGCAATATATATCCTAAACAAGATTCCTAACAAATCCGTACCTAAGACTCCTCATGAGCTCTGGTATGGATCCAAACCTAGTGTCAATCACTTGAGGGTTTGGGGATGCCTGGTCCATGCAAATAACGTGGACGCAAGTAAGCTAGAGTCTCGCACTAGAGAGTGCTACTTCATTGGGTATGTTAAGGATGGTATTGGATACCAGCTTTATGACCCTGAGACTCAAAAGGTTTTCGTCTCTAGAGATGTAAGATTTCTGTAGGATGACTTCCTCAAAGGTTAAGACAAAAATGAAGTGGAGGAACTCATTGAGTCCCCTGAGGATTTTGAACAAGAGATAAATAAAGATTTTTTTAAGTCTAAAAGGTAGGGGGAAACACTCGATGGAGTCCTCTCCAATATTATTTATTCAAAACAAAAGAGAAAAGAACCAGGAGGAAAAACAGAAACGCACTACAACCAAAACGCTACAGAACCCAATCTTCAACCATGCGTTTAGCGAACACCCCCACATTTTTCTTGTAAAAACGCTGACCCGAGAAGAACAAGTCGTTTCTCCCCTGCCACACCGCCCATATAATGGCCATGGGATAAAGCCGCTCTCTCCTAGGTCTGTTCATATTTGCGTAGATCGAGTTCTAGAAGGCTTGAAAGTCGTCGCTGCGGCACCAATCTGAGACCATCTCCTGCCATAGTTGAGAGACCATGGGGTATGAGAAAAAAAGATGTTCCACCGATTCGATCGCAGTATTACAAATCAAGCACCTGTCCGAAATAACGCCAAGAAGCCTGACGCACCGATCTTGCGTCATCAGCCTCTTTCTCCTGAGCAACCAAAGGAAGACACCAATTCTCTCAGGAAACCTGAGAGCCCAGATAGTTGCACAGTCTCTAAGAAGCTGCTTCGAGTTGGCCGGCGGCGGCCTGGAGATGGCACCATAGGCCCCCCTGACGGAGAACGGCCCCTCCCTCCAACACCAGTGGTCCCGCCCCTCACAAGGAGGCCTCACCTCCCGCACGGCCTCCGACAAGGCCAAGAACTCTTCAAATCTCTGGTCGGAGAGGTTAGCGGAGAAAATTAGGCACCATAATCCATCAGCCAAACACTCCGCAACTGAGCAGAACTTCTCCCCAGCCAGCGCATACAATCGGGAAAATGAGAGCAGCCCCCCCCCCCCCCCCCCGCCCCCGACCAATCGTCCGCCCAAAAGGAGAAGGAGTCCCCCCCCCCCCCCCCGCGAACCAGTCTAAAGAGGGTGATGTAGTTCACGAAAGCCTTCACCCCCACCCCACCAGAAGGGGGTTGGGGCGGCGAGGATGTCAGACAGTGAAGGTGGCACCCCCCTCACGTCGTAGATCTTGCGGACCACCGTGCAAACAAGATCATCCCCTGGGCCCCAAATCCTGCTAGCCCACTTAAGTAAAAGCCATCATTCATTTGCTCCAGCGATTTCACCCCCAGGCCCCCATTGATCTTATGATGCGTGATATCCTCCCACCCCACCAGATGGATCCCCATGTTCCCGCCGACATTGTTACCCCACAAAAAAGAGCGCATCCGCTTCTTCAGCTGCGCCCGAATCCCCTTAGCCATCTTGCGGCTGGAGAGAAAATAGATGGGGATGGAGGAGAGGACGACCTTCAAAAAGACCAATCTGCCACCCCTCGAGAGAACAGTGGCCTTCCAACCAGCCAACCTTGCTTCAATTTTCTCCACCACCCTCAGCCAATCGCGAATCCTAGTCCTTCCCAGCGTCAAAGGCGTGCCCAAATAATCAAGCGGCAACGAAGTTCGCCCCGAGCCCAAGATCATCTCGAGCCTATCAGCAAGTTGCTCTGCACGCCCGAAAGGGACGAACATAGACTTCGCATCATTCTTAAACAATCCCGATAATTCAGCAAAGATCTCTAAAGCCAACGCCATGCCGTTAGCCTCCTCAATACCCCCTTCGATGAGGAAGAGGGTATCGTCAGCGTACTGAATGATCGGAACTAGCGACCCTCTCTCGAGAAGCCTCGGGAGATGCCACGACTGACGAGACAGTCCACAATATCGGATAGAACATCGACCGCAAGAATGAACAGCATTGGCGCCAGGGGGCACCCCCTGACGTACCCCCCTCCGTGGTTGGACCAAGCCCCCCTCCGACCGATCGTTGACCAAGATCGAAAAAGACGCCGTGGTGATACAGCGCCTCATCCAAGAAATCCATTTGTCGGGGAAGCCCTTCCTCCGCAGCACAGACCACAGGAATCTCCAGTCAAGGCTATCGTACGCCTTCGTAAAATCCACCTTCCAAAGGACACATCTTGTACCCCTCCGCCGCCAATCCGCAATAATCTCAGAAGCAAGCGTGATGCAATTGGATATCTGACGCCTGGGGATGAAAGCGGATTGGGCCAGCGAAATAAGGTTCCCAAGGATGACGTTCAACCTAACCGTTAGGACCTTCGCCGTGATCGGGTAAAGGGCATTCGATATGGCGATAGGGCGAAAATCCCCGATAGAAGAAGCCGCCGAAGACTTCGGAAGCAAGACGAGGAGCGCGCGGTTGATCCGATCAAAACCCAAGTTCCCCTGACAGAATTCCAAAACCACCTCAAGCACCACCTGCCCAACGAAGTCCCAAATGTCTTTGTAGGACGAAACCAGGAAACCATCGGGCCAGGCGCATCGTCGTCGTTCAGATCCCAGACAACATTTTCAGTTCCTCCAAAGTAACCTCATGTAGGAGGTCCTCCCACGAGGACCTCGCCACGGTCCTAGTACCCCGGCCCAACCACTTCCACCTCCGGGGGATGGTAGCCGAGGAAACGCCCTTGAAGTGTGTAGTAATAGCATGACCCATCTCCTTGTTTCCATCCACGCATACCCCATCGTTGACAATGGAGCGCAAGGCATTGGTTCTACGCCTCCCATTTGCAATATGATGGAAGGACATATTAGCGTCCCTTTTCCGAAGCCAGTTACTTCTCGACCTCTGTCTCCACTCCGTGATGCGCTTATTCTCCTCCACGAAAAGGTTCTTCTGAGCCGCCGCACGAGCCTCAATTTCCACAGTCGAGAGTTCCCTGAGGTCCTCCAACGCATCAAACTTCCGAATGGTCTCCTCCACAACCCTCCTAGCAACAGCCCTGGCCGCCCTCGACTCCCTCTTGAAAGCCGCAAGCCGCACTCTCAAGGAAGATAGCTTTTGCACAAATCTATAAGCAGCGGAGCTCGAAACCACCACCTCCGCCCAGTGGGAAGTCACAATCTTCCAGAAGTTGTCCTCTAGTAACCATCATTTCTCGTATCTGAAAAAAGATGAATCACATATACCTCTTCGAAGGAGTTCGAGGGTGGTTGCACCACCTGAAAGGTATAGATTCCATGTGTCAGGTGAAACTGACAATGATTTTGTGCAAAACCCTGATGAACCATATGTGTATAAGAAGCTTAGTGGGAGTGCCATTGTTTTTGTCGTGCTTTATGTAGATGACAACCTTATTATTGGGAATGATACAGGAATGATGATCAGTGTTAAGATTTGGCTATCCCATACCTTTGAGATGAGAGATCTTGGAGAAGCCTCTTATATCTTGGGTCTGAAGCTGTTCAGAAACAGAGAAAAGAGGATATTAGGATTATCACAACATGGGTACATTAAGAAAATCTTGGAACGTTTCCGTATGGAGAATTCCAAGAAAGGTTTCCTTCCCTTAGACATGGTATCCACCTATCTAAAAGGATGGCTTCTCAAAGTATTGAGGAAAAGAAAGCTATGGTTAGATGCCCTTACGCATCGACTGTAGGAAGCTTGATGTACGCCATGATGTGTACAAGGCCAGATATCTACCATGCAGTGGGAGTGGTAAGCCATTACCAATTCTGCTATAGAGAACAACACTGGAATGCAATGAAGAACAAATTTAAATATCTAAGACGGACGCAAGATTATATCTTGGTCTATGGAGATGGCGATCTCCAAGTCTTGGGATATACAGATTCTGACTTCCAGTCTGATATTGATGATCGAAAGTCGACATCAGGGTTTGTGTTCTTGTTGAACGATGGTGTTGTGAGCTGGAGAAGCAAGAAGCAGAATACTACGACAGATTCAACAATAGAAGCCGAATACATAACCGCATCGGATGCTGCGAAAGAGGCGGCGTGGTTGCGCAAGTTCATTCTGGAACTTGGCGTGGTTTCCTCTGATACTCCCATCCCGTTACTCTGCGATAATACGGGAGCCATTTCTCAAGCAAAGGAACCCAGATGACATCAAAAGAGCAAGCACGTGGAAAGAAAATACCATATCATTCGGGAGATTCAAAAGCGTGGTGACATCATCATCACCAAGGTGGCCTCTGCCGACAACGTTGCTGATCCTCTTACCAAACCTTTGGCACAAAAAGTTTTTGACCAGCATGTAATGAGTATGGGTTTAAGGATTGTAGCTGAATGGTTCTGAGGGCTAGTGGGAGATTGTTAGCAATGTGAGCCCGGGGCGAACCATTCCTACAATAAATGTTATTGTAATGTTTGATATATCAATAAAAGTTATTGGTTTATTTCACTCCCTGTCTGAAATTAAATGAATGAATGCACTATAAGGTCCCTCTACACAATTAATGTTATGTACCACGGTCATCTTAATAATCATACAACTGTTGATTCAATAATTGAATCATAGAGGCTGGCGTTTGGATGAGTATCTAAGGAGTTAGATTGAGGACTCATCAAACACCGTCAAATGATTGTTAAGAGATGATCTCCAGTCTGAGTAGGAGATGTCAATCTTTTCTCATATAGGCTGATATTTGATCGACCTCTTGATGCAGGCCCTCTGTATAGAAATAGAGATTCAGAGGTATCAGATTAGTTAGGTCAAAGAGTTGACTTACCGAGATCAAGATAACAAAAGTCCTATATCGAATACTATCACGATATAGGCACGTATCTTCTGATCGGAGACAGATGTATTGCTATATGTCTGAGTATGTACATTTGGCGGACCAATAGGTTGATGACCTAACCAAGGTCTATACACCGGCGAACTGGTGTGCATATAAGGGCGTATGAGTAATACGATCTCTCAAAGGTATCATACAGGTTCACTTCTGAATCGGAAGACATGAGCTCACTCATGAGGTATTGGGACCGATCAAATTCCACGCATGATTGTCGTGCTTTAGAAGCATGACACGAACTTGAAGGTATGATATATGTTTTTGGAAAGCATATTGTCAATACCAAATCCCAAAGACCAAGATTGAGAAACTTGTTGATGAAACCTTGAAGATGACAGTGAAAAATTGATTTATATCTTCGGGTTGATCACAGGACTTCCAGTATGCAGGATGTACAGGTATGAGGAATACCTAAGGGTGATGTGATCAATAATCGATTGTATATCCATGACGCTTCTATTCCGAGGGAGTGATGAAACAAGTATGGATTTTAGTGACTCCTCTTAGTAGAGAAGCGATCCGATCTTGGTCCAAGTGTTGGACATTTGATCTGAATGAGATTCAGATGCAATGTGAAGATTAGATTTACGGTCTTGATTAAATCAAGCATCTCTGAGAGATACGTGAGATCAGGATTTGAGATATGATCCCAATATTCAAGTCACTATACGTGGAACAATACAATCGCCATGTCCTTATCTCCAAGTATCTGCGGAGAAAGCGCATTATTTTTGAAAGAGTTCAAGAATAATTTCAAGGTTGAATTATATTTGAGCATTGAGAAATGAATAATTAAACGTGATTTAATTATCATGAATAATGTGAATTTGATTCACATTATCTGAATGCATGAGAATGAGTATCCAATGTAATTAAATGTGATTTAATTAATGTGGATACGGATAATGTGGATAGCACTATCCAATTATCCAAGTATATTGTAAATACGATTTATAATATACATTAGAGAGAGACTTGTATGATTTATATTTGTTGATTAATTGTTAATGTAAATGGGATTCACATTGAATAATTAATTGAAAATATAATTACATTTATTTTTTTGTTGTGAATGACATTCGCAATTTTTCACTGGCTCGATTGATATTTGTAGAGATAGTTTCTACTATTATTATATGTTTATGTACCTGGTTTCTATTTCTCTCTTCTATTTAGACATCCATGTAATTTACCCTTACGGCCTCTCCCTATATAAGAGAGCCTAGGGTTTTCTTATTATCATAACGAAGACTCCTTTCTTCTAACATGGTATCAGAGCCGCCTTAGGGCTCTCCTCCCTTCCCCACCCGCCGCCCCTCCTCTTCTCTCATCTAGCCGCACGACGACTCCCAGCCGCACACGTCAGCGGCCCTGCCGCCTCCAGCCGCTCCTGCGGCCCTTGGCGCCCTAGCGGCACCCCCCTCTGCCGCCGTAGGGCTTCCATAGCCTCCAGCAGTCCATAGGCGTCGTTTTCGAGGCGATTCAAGGGCTGTAAGCTTCTTTCGAGGCGTGCCCTAGACCCCTCTTCCTCCGGTTTATGGATTTGAGTGCGTAAAAGTCTACACACGTACTCAAATCCAATGCAGTTGGTGTAGACATTCATCACAGTGTCTATTATCCCCTCGTCTTCTCCGAGCAGCAGTATGTCAGAATCGAAAGTCGATTTGCCCTCCACCGACGCATTCAAAGGTCCGGCGCCAATAGTGAAGATGGACGGGTCTAACTATGAGCTATGGGCTATGCAGTTCATGAGTCTCATGAAATCAAATGGTAAGAAACACATTCTTACCGAGGATGAGCATGCGGAGAAGACAGTGATCTATGCCTCATGGGAGGCCGATGATGCTTACGCAAAAGTATGGTTGTCTGGTACGCTGACGATGGAGATAGCTAATGATGTCCTCCATCAGCCCACTGCTAAGGCGATGTGGGACATCCTTGCCACTACATATTCGCAGGTGCGAAATGAGACAAAGATGTTGCAGCTTCAACATGACATCTTTACGATGAAGCAGGCCGGCAGACCTCTCCATTCTCTATACACATCCCTCAGAGGGATGTTCGAGAAGCTTTACAGTACCATTCCTCTGACTGCTACTCCGGAGCAGCAGAAGACGTTTCGGAACGCCACCATGGTAGGCGTTCTACTTGCTGCCCTCGATCCTGAGTATGATGCTGCACGGTCACAGATTTTAGCAGATGCAGTCATTCCTCCAGTGGAGGATGTCTACAGGAGGCTCAGTCGTATTCCAGTTTCATCCAGCTCTTCTACTCCACCCCCATCTGCGATGGCAGCTTCGCGGGGGAGAGGTGGACCACCTTCTGGGCGTGGTCGTGGACGTGGCCGTGGACCTCCAGGAAGAGGCGGCCGAGTCAGTCAGATGTGCTCGTATTGTCACAGAACCAGACACTCAGAGGAGACATGCTACTCAAAGCATGGGTTCCCAGCATCGGCACGGGTTGCAGAGCATTCACAGTCTCCATTACCGTCTACGGCAGATCATAGATTTGACGAACTCGTGGTCCGTCTCCGTGATATTATGCCACATTCTTCTGGTGATTCATCTGGTGGCTCTTCAGATATTGCTGCCACAACCTCTGCCAGTTCATCCGCCGTAGCCAGTTCTTCAGGTAGATCATCAGCCCTCATACCTTCACATGATATATCTGACTGGGTTATAGATTCCGGAGCTACACATCATCTCTGTCGAGATAGAGGAAGACTACAGGCCTACAGGGCTATTCCTCCAGGTCGCTCAGTACAGATAGCAGATGGTTCCCACTCACCCCTTGTTGGCCAGGGGGAGGTTTTCTTATCCTCTACTATGCAGCTACAGAATGTTTTACATGCCCCTGAGTTCTCACTGAATTTGCTGTCTATTAGTCAGATTAAAAAGGATTTGAATTGTCGTGCTATATTTGACCCGTCTTCTCTCATTTTTCAGGACATACTCACGGGCAAGGTGATTGGCTGTGGCTCTGAGCAGAACGGTCTATATCGGCTGGTTCGGGAATCCTATGCTGGCATCTCCACTCACTCAGCTGGACTAGTCTCCCCTTACATTTGGCATCTTCGTTTTGGTCACCTTCCGCTCCAGAAGATGCGCCATCTTCTGCCCCAGATCTCTCCAAGTTCGTCGTTTCGTTGCGAAACATGTCAGTTAGGAAAGCATCACAGGTCGAGCTTTCCAGGTCGTCAGAGTCGGAGCAGTAGCTCCCCTTTTGAGTTGTTACATATAGATATATGGGGTCCGAGTCGTGTTCCCGATCACCAGGGGCACAGGTTTTATCTTGTGGTAGTAGATGATTTTTCTCGTGTCTCTTGGGTTTTTCTTCTGAAGAATAAGTCTGAAGCAGGAGATGTTATCAAAAATTTGATTAATGAAGTGCAGAATGTTTTCTCTTCATCAGTCAAATATGTTCGGACTGATAATGCCCTGGAATTTTGTACGCGTTCTCTTTCTCAATTTCTGTCATTGAAGGGTATTATCCATCAAACCACCTGTGCATATACGTCCCAACAAAATGGTGTGGCGGAAAGAAAGCATCGCCATCTCTTGGATATCACTCGTACCTTGTTGATTCAAAGTTGTGCTCCTATTTCTTTCTGGGGGGATGCTGTCCTTACTGCATGCTATCTGGTCAATAGAATGCCGTCCTCTATCCTTGGAGAGAAGATACCCATTTCACTTATTTTTCCGGACAAAGAGCTATTCTCACTGCCACCACGTGTCTTTGGCGCTGTGGCGTTTGTTCATCGTCTATCTCCTGGACTTGACAAGCTCTCTCCAAGAGCAGTCAAGTGCGTCTTTGTTGGGTATTCCAGAACCCAGAAGGGATACCGGTGTTATGATCCTACAACCAACAGGTACTTTGTTAGTGCGGATGTCACTTTCTTCGAGTCGGTTATGTATTTCTCACCAGCTGGGGACAGAATGGAACCATCCACCACCACTGATGATATTTTGGTTCCACCACCACCTACTTGTTTGTCACCTGACTCGTCTCCTGTGTCAGTTCCCATGCCAGCACCACCGCCCCCACCACCTCCACCTCCACCCATTCCACGACAAATCATATCACCATTTCCTAACCACTATACGCGTCGGTCAGGTCCCGCTCAGGCAGCTCATGAGCCAATCACTACGCCTCAGGTATGTTCAGATGATGTTACTAATGACGGGTCAGGTGTGGTACGTATGCAGGATGACTCCTCACAGGCGGACCCAGATGATGATCTTGATGTTCCGATTGCTATTCGGAAACAGAGACGACAGTGTGCATCCTATCCACTTGCTTCACAGGTTTCCTTTCACCGGCTCACAGGTGATTTCCAAAAGTTTGCCACAGCTTTGTCTTCCGTGGACATACCACGGACATACCAGGAAGCCTTGAAGAGTGAATGCTGGAGATTAGCTATGGAAGAAGAAATGGGGGCCTTGCAGTCCCGTGGCACATGGTCTTTGGTCCCTGCACCTCCAGATGCATCCGTTGTGAGCTGCAAATGGGTCTTCACAGTCAAATATCACGCAGATGGCACATTGGATAGGTACAAAGCACGCTTGGCCGCCCGTGGATTTACACAGACATATGGCGTTGATTACATGGATACATTCTCTCCAGTGGCGAGACACTCGACTCTCCGTATCCTCCTGTCTGTTGCAGTGGTTCGTGACTGGAGCATTTCTCAGCTAGATGTCAAGAATGCATTTCTGTACGGGGACTTACAGGAGGAAGTCTACATGCAGCAGCCACCGGGTTTACTGCTGAGGGGGAGAAGCATATGGTCTGTAGACTTCACAAGGCTATATATGGCCTTAAACAGAGTCCACGAGCGTGGTTCCAGAAGCTGTCCAACCTAATTGAACAACAGGGATTCAAGAGGTCCAATGCTGATCATTCGTTGTTCGTCCAGAGGTCCTCGGGAGGTACGGTTGTCATAATGGTCTATGTGGATGATATTCTAGTTACAGGAGACGATATTCAGGGCATAGCGAGGGCGAAGGCATTCCTAGGTCGTCAGTTTGTTACAAAGGATCTTGGAACCCTAAGATATTTTCTGGGGTTGGAATTTGCAAGGAATGCACATGGTTTGGTGATGACACAAAGGAAGTACATTACAGACTTCCTGGTTGAGACTGGTATGGATGGTTGCAAACCATCAAGCATCCCCATGGACCCCAGCATGAAGTTATATGATGGTGATACTGATGAAGTAGATAAGAGGAGATATAGAGAGATGGTGGGCAAACTCCTCTACATCACCATAACTCGCCCAGACATTCAATTTGCAGTTAGCAGGGTGAGTCAATTTATGGAGCAGCCGAGACAGGTTCACATGGATGCTATACACATGATACTGAGGTATCTGAAGTCTACTCCTGGATTAGGGCTACTATTCAGAAAGGGTGCAGACTTATCCATCTCAGCGTATGCAGACGTAGATTATGCAGGATGCCCTAAGGATAGAAAATCAACCTCAGGGTTTGCAGTCTTTGTTGGAGGCTCTCTGGTTTCTTGGAAAAGCAAGAAACAAACGGTGGTGGCAAGATCCAGTGCGGAATCCGAATACAGGGCAATGGCCCAAGCCAGCACGGAAATGATGTGGGTTCGCTCCGTATTAGAAGATCTACATGTAGCAGTACCTCTACCTATGAAGCTTCAGTGTGACAATCAGGCAGCATTGTTCATTGCCAACAATCCAGCTTTTCATGAGAGGACCAAGCATATTGAAGTTGACTGCCATTACACTAGGGACCTGATCCAGAGAGGATTGATATCCACGGCCCATGTTAGCTCAGGAGATCAGACTGCCGATGTATTCACCAAGCCATTGCTCAGAGGACCATTCCAGAGATGTTCATCCAAGCTGAGCATGATCAACATCTATGCTCCACCTTGAGGGGGAGTGTAGAGATAGTTTCTACTATTATTATATGTTTATGTACCTGATTTCTATTTCTCTCTTCTATTTAGACATCCATGTAATTTACCCTTACGGCCTCTCCCTATATAAGAGAGCCTAGGGTTTTCTTATTATCATAACGAAGACTCCTTTCTTCTAACAATATTTTCCAAAAGATAATTTGGAATTATTTTTTTGTGAAAATTATTTTCAACAAGAGTTATAGGAGATATCATGAGATAATGAGATCTCATGATATATTAGGAGATTGACCAAGTCCTATCTAACAGGAGAGGACTGCTACAACTCTCCATATGGAAAGGAGTGGCCGTCCCCCTTTTTTAGAAGTGGACCACGGTCTTCTCATTATCCTATCTCTAGTCAAAAGTGATTTAATTTGAGATTAATTATATTGATTTATCAATATTAATTAATTTAAATCAAATTACTTGTTGTATTTTACCAACAACATCCTAGCCGTTGAAAGGAACACAAATCAATCTCATCCGTTGATTGTGTGTTGTCCATGGATTGGGATCCATGGACCCCCAAAACCCTATATAAGAAGAAGCATACCTTGCTCTTCAAAGGACACCGACTTGACAAAGTCTCTCTACTCTCTCTCTCATTCTCTCGTGCCCATCTTCCTCCTCTCTCTTGGGTGGCCGTCCATTCTACCCTAGAAGGAAGAAGGTCCTCGTCGTCGCCTTGCATTGTGTTTCGACGATTCTCGGTACTCCATCTTCTTTGGTGCTTCTCGCTCGCACAGAATACATACGATCTCGTGAGACAAGATTAGGAGTTCTCTTGCTCGGACAACTACTTGGATTGCGAGATCTCCGCGACTCATCCCCGCGCTCGCAAGCGTCTCCTCCGAAGGTTGGACTTGAGACAGGAGGCTTCTTCTCTTAGAAGCTCGATCGCAACCACGCTACAATAGGTATTTCTATATCTACCATGTGGTTAAACGAAACGATTCATAAATGTGGTTAGACGAAATGATTCATAAATGGTTTATGGATCATGTGGTTTCGTCGTTTATTATTTTTTTTAAATTCCGCCGCATAGTGCAACTAGTATGACTAGTCGCTCTTGATCATATATGATACGATCATTATGCTTCCGTGATGCGCTTAAGGATGTCCCGCATCCTTCATTATGAAGCCCACACTGACTCTCAACTACCCACCTACAGAATGAACGCATACTCCAACACTCCCCCTCAAGCTGGAGCAGGCAATGCTCAGCCTGGACATAAAAAGAAATCTCAAACTCACAATACAATGCACTACAGACAATATCAACTCAACACATACTCTATTATTGGTTGTTTTCGATGATGTTGCTTCTCATGTCGTGCTGGTGAGGGGAACTAAAGGGCTAGAATGTGCATTAAATTGGGTCTCCTCATCGGAGAATATGTTTTCTGTACTGCGCTCGTCAGAGTCAGTGAAACTGGAATGAGTCCCCCCTGGAGAACTCTGACCATCAATTGCTCCACCTCTCTGAAGGGTTGAAGTAGAAAAAATCGTGGAAACATCCTCGTCGGAGTCTACGATCGTTGGAGAATGGAATATGAAAGTCTCATCATCGAAGAACTAGGTCCCTCCCATACTGGATCGGAGAATGGCATCGCTATTCTGGAGTCCCTATGAAATCACATAAAAACCCTAACCCACAATGGCATAGAGAATGTGATCTCTACTCTGGGTCCCTATAGATCACAAGAAAACCCTGAGCCGACCAGATCAAGTATAGGGGCCTCTCAAATAAAGAATGCACATCTGTGCACTATGAACTGAAGACTCTAAACCAATCTGTAGAGTCTGAATGTGACAATCTATATAGTCTGAAATCTGACATGGAATCTGGAGAATCTGAATATGAGTCATAAAACTCTATACAATACTCCACATTTCTCCCATACTTGTCGGAAAACAATGACATCAACAAAGTTGAGAGAAGACATGAAAAGATGGGGAAAACAAAAAAATGACATGAGTCGTTCTCATTTTTTGGCGTTTCCTCTCGCTTCCTTTTTTTTATCATTTTTTGGCTATTCCTTTTTTTAGTCGTCTCTTTTTTCCCGTGTATGGTTTTTTGTACGTACTTTTTTTTGAAACATGACCCAAATAGGGCCCAAAATTGCAACCCCCTCCCCCTTTTAAAAAATGCTCAGAATTGGGCCCAAATGTGCCTCTACAAAATTTTCAAATAAATAAAAAATGCATCTCTATTGCTATTCAGGGTTCCTCTCGTGGGGACCCAATTCCAATCGTCAGATAAGGTCTTTCTTTGGCACCGCCAACTGCAAACTGGAGATGCGGCGAGGCTTCTGCTGATGTTGGGTGGCTTCTTCCGAGGTTTTACACCACCACCGCCTGATATAGATCACAAAGAGCAAGAGAGGGTTCATGAGAACCCATCGTGCCATTTCTGATGCAGCATGGAGCAGGAGAGAGGGCTTGGAGCTACCTGGAGGTGGCATTGCGAGGGAGATCAGGCACCACTATCGCCTCCCTAAGTGTTAGGGTCGCTTGATCAGAGGAGTTACACAGTCATCTGAGATGTTGAAGGACCATTGAGGCTCAGGAGCAGGATTCCATCCAACTGTTGGAGAAAAGGCAACACACCATCGTTAACTGCTAGAGGTGGAGGGCGGCGAGGCTGATTGCGCTGAAGATGATTGTGTCGGAGGTGATGGTGCGGCGCAATCTTGATAGTCGCATGCGGGTCTAGCATCGAGTCAGATTCTCAGACTTGCGAGATCGCCGTGGAGGGCTTCTATAGAGTATATGTGGCTGGAGAATCTTGTTACGACGCTCGAGTTGGAAGCGCATGGAGTTGCGAAGAAGGGACCTAGATACCACCACAATTAGGGTTCAATGAACCCTAAATTTTTCTCGAATCTTCGCAGAACTAGGGTTTCAAACAAACCTTAGAACTTGAATCATTGATAATTGAACATAGTCTTCAAGAAAAATAATAAGATCTTCTTGAATTTGGCGACGACTGAAAATTAGGGTTTCAACTAAAAACTGAAACTCGAACTTGAATGATGTTGAAAAATATACGAACATGAATAAATATTCTTCAAAATCAACCAAGAATCGACCTGCTCTGATATCATGTTAGAAATCGAGAATGCAGAAGCGTAATATCAGAGAAAGATAATAAACTTGAAGAACACCAGGATTTTACGTGGAATCCTACCCCCTAAGAAGCGGGATGAAACCGCGGGAGAAGGCGTCAAAAGGCTTCTTCTATAGTCCACACTGACTCACCAAGTCCCATGAATAACTGATGTGGGACTAAACATAAGAGGGTAGGAATTGGACCCTGGGAGATCCAATTACCCACCTACACAATGGATGCATAATCCAACAGCTTTAGTTTGACATATACAGGGCAAAGAAGAATGGTCGTCCACTACACACGTTCTACTCCTTGCTTCGTGGCATGTTCGAGAATCTTCACAACTTCATGCCTATTATGACCTCCATAGAGCAACAAATGGCATACAGGAACTCGATGACGGTTGGAGTTTTCTTGGTTGCACTTGACTCAGAGTATGAACCAATACGAGCACAGCTCCTTACGAGGGTGACCATACCTCCTATGGAGGAGGCTTATTGTCGTCTCAGCAGGCTTCCTATTCCACCTGCTACCACCACACATCCTTCCTCAACGATGGTTTCTTCTCACGGTAGAGGGGGTTCTGCTTAGGTCAGAGGGCGTAGTCCCTATGACAGATGTGGTGGACGTCAACGTGGTCACTGCACCTACTATCATCATCCAGGAGACTCTGAGGACACACACTATTAGAAGCATATATATCCCACATCTGCTCGAGTGACGGAGCAGATTGAGCCATGAGACACTACAACTCCTCAGGCAGATCCACTCGTTGATGACATTCTCTCTCGTATATGAGAGATCATGACTCCAGTGGCCGACAATATCACTACAGGATCCACAAATACTTTAGCTGCAGCTCGATTCGAGCTTCTCAGTATCGTATACGCTTTTACTGGTTGTAGTAATGCATGTATGACAGAGCGGATCATGGACTCTTGTGCTTCTCACCATCAGTGGGGGGACAGAGCCCAATTCAAGTCTTACAGTCTATACCCCCAGGTGGATGGGTCGTCATTGCAAATGGGGTTCAGTTGCCCATCACATGATATGAGGAGGTGCATTTGACGCCATCCACGCGTCTGCAGAATGTATGCTTCCCGATTTTCAGATGAACTTGCTTTCTATTAGTCAGATTACAAAAGATCTGCATTGTCATGCCATTTTTTACCCCTCTTCTCTTGTGTTTCAGGACATACTCACGTGCAGGGTGATTGGATGTGGCTGTGAGCAGCAAGGACTATGCAGATTCGTCCAGCCTCCTTGTGTTGGTACCTCTACAATTCCTACTGGACCGGTCTCACCGTACGTGGCACCTTCATTTTGACCGCCTTCCTCTACAGAAGTTGTGTCTTGTCCTCCAATAGCTCTCCATGCGATGTTCCTTCCAGTGCGAGGCTTGCCAGCTCGGGAAGTATCACTGTTCATCGTTTCCATCTCGTAAGAGTCAGAGCAGTTCTCAGTTGTTGGAGCTCATTCGCTTAGATATCCAGGGTCCGAGTTGAGTTCCTGATCACCAAGGACACCATTTTTATTTGGTTGCTATTGATGATTATTCTAGACTTTTTTGGATTTTCTTGTTAAAGAATAAGTATGAGACTGGGTCAGTCATAAAATCATTTATTAATGAGATAAAGAATATTTTTCTACTACTGTCAAGTATCCGCATTCTGATAATACCTTAGAGTTTTGCACTTTACAACTATCCGAGTTTCTCAAGTCACTAGGCATTGTACACCAAACCTTATGTGCCTATACATCTCAACAGAACGGTGTTGCCAAGCATAAGCATCGGCATTTACTCGATGTGAACAGAACACTTCTGATTCAGAGTCGTGATCCTCACTCTTATTGGGGTGATATAGTTCTCATTGCCTACTACTTAATGAACCGTATGCCATCCTTTGTTTTGGGAGAAAACGTTCCTTTCTCGATTGTGTTTCCCAAGAATGATATATTCTCCCTTACATCTAGTGTGTTTGGATCTGTGGCCTTTGTTCACAATCTTTTGCCTGGTCGTGACAAGCTCCCCCCATAGCTGCCAAGTGTGTCTTTGTTGGCTACTCCCGTACCTGTAAAGGGTACCGTTGCTTTGATACACTTCGATAGAAATACTTTGTCAGCGTTGATGTTACATTCTTTGAGTCTGTTGTGTATTTCTCTCCTACATGTGATAGACTGGTCGCATCTGACCATGATGAAGAGGTCTACATGCCTCCACTTCCTACAGCTCTACCACCTCCTACAACTACTCTACCACCTTCATCACCTCCCTCACCACAACCTCCATCTCCAGTACCTAAACATGCTCTTGTGGCTGCCCCTAGACCACCACCAACCTTAACTCACTTTTTGCTACATGTGTTTACTTGCAGGTCTCGCTATGTTCCCCGTGCTCACAGGTTTTCCCCATCATCCAACATGCCTCAGGTATGTAATGAGCACATTATTTCTACCTACTAAGTTGTCTATGCAACATGACTCCTTATAGGATGAGCAGATACCCTCTCAAGAGAGAAACTTGTAGATTCAGGAGATGACATATAATCTTGATGTGCCTATTGCTCTACGAAAGTGTTGGAGTATAAGTTGTATGCGCCTATTGTGTTGTAGCAGGGTAAATGGATCCTGGAGGAGATCCATTTACCCCATCCAGTGTTTAGTCCCACATCGTCCAGTGGTGGGACTTGGAGGCTCTGGAGAGGCTATAAGGAGCCCCAGACCTCCTGTATCCATTGAGAAAAGCAATGCAACATATGCCCCGTTGAGGGCTTCTCTCGTGGTTTCATCCCGCTCCTCACGGAGTAGGGTTCCACGTAAAATCATGGTGTTCCACGTTTGATCTTTCTTTATTCTTATGCTCTATTTATCGTTTCCGCTTCCGCTTCCAATTTTCTAACATTGTATCAGAGCGGGTCGATTCTTGAGGTTTTCATATTCTTATTATTGATTCGAGATTCAGTTATCAAGTGGTTTATTCGTGAAGATTATTTCTATTCGTCTATTATTGGATCATGTTCTTGTTCTAGGGTTTAGATGAAACCCTAGATCTGCTTGGTAGATTTGTGCTGTCATTTTAATCATCTCCAGTGGCTGGTGCCCTCGCAAGCCCTAGCAGGCATTCTTCAACTCTCTGCATAGCACGACTCCTGACCCCTTCAAAGGTCGACTGTGCATCTTCCAGGTTGGCGCTCGAGAGGAACAGGCGGCAGCCCCTGCCGCGCACCCTCCGCACGATGCGTTCAGATGTTATCACATGTGCGGTGCAACACTTCCAGGCGATGGGACTCCTATCGCATCTCCTCCTGTAGCATCCCCTACAGACCTCAGCGATCCCAGGGCTAATATCTTCAATCGGGGTGGCGCATGGACTCCAGGCGGCGAAGCCGCCTTCAGCCACGATCAGCCCTAGCCGCCTTCGAGCCCTCGTACAGGCAACACGAGGGGATCTCCATCGCGATGCTCTACAACCGAAGCTTCCATTTCCTTCAATGGCGGCGGGTCCCCATTGTTCTCCTCCTCGCGTGATCAAGGTGCTCCAACGGTGGAGCCCTGTAAGGATCGGCGGCGGTATGTGAACCCTCACCCCTTCCTCATCGCAAGGCGGCTTCCAGGCGACTTCCAGGCACGAGGGGTCGCAAGGCTCCCCTCCGATCTCGCGTTTTCTCCAAGGCAGCAACCCGCATCTCTGTCTCGGGCGATCTCGCCCCCAGGCGATGTCGAGCAGCATGATTTACCCTCGCATCGTGCAACCAACTCGGGGGAGGACTGGATCTGCGAAAGAGGAACTCGGCTGCATCGTGCAGCCAACTGCATTGCCCACAGGAGGAAAGAGCCCCTTTGGGGCGGCGGCGGCATCCGCGCGTTTTTTTTGTTTCCAAGAGAAAGGGTTCCCACGTTGGGGAACCCTAAAGGGGCAGCGGGCCCGTGATAAAAAAAATTGTGTGGGCTATTTCTATGAGAGCCCAAATGGGCTGATTTGTTTTTTTTTAAATGGGGGTTTGAGTGTTGAGCCCAAGTGGGTCAAAAAAAAAGAGGGTGCATACAAAAAAAACCGTATGCGAAAATAAAAAAGGGAAGTCAAGTTTTGCAAAAAAAGGAAAAGGCGCGTATAAAGAAAATCCAGACGCAAAATATTCAAAAAAATGAAAAAAATGAAAAAGTCGAAAAAAATTGCAAAAAAAGAAAAGAATGAAAATGAAAAGCCGTTATAAAAAAATGGTGCACGGCTTATGTTTTGTTTTCCCCATCTATCTTGTCTTCTCCCAACTGTCGATGTCTTTATTCCGACCAGTATGGGTGAAAGGGGGAGTATGGTGTAGAGTCACACGTCTTCTTCCAGATTCAGATGTCAGTCTCCAGACCAGCCAGATTTTCAGACTCTACAGTTTATCAGATTTCAGACTCGACATCCAGATTGGTCAGAGTCCAAGTTCGAGGCACTCCATGATGATGCCCATTTTCGAGATCTCCAGAGAGAGACTCCAGTTTCAGACACACATGAGTTTGGGGTCATTTTCAGATGAGCATATGTAGCCATCATTTGTTCGTGGTCCCCATCATTCTTCTAGTTGTCAGGCCAGAGTTTTCATGTAAGCCATAGGGACTCCAGAGCAGAGGATCATTTCCTATGCCATTGAGGGCAAGGGTTTTCATGTGGTATCAAAGGTACACCAGAGCAGTGCACCATTCTCTGAGCCAGATGGGAGAGACCCAGTTCTCCGACGAGGAGACTTCAGGCGCAGTTCAGACTCGATGGTCAGATTTCGAGTCTTCAGTTGACTCACACTCCAGCCCATTCGTCCTCCTCACATGCACGGCATGAGAAGCAATGTCCTCGACTGCATCAATGTGCGCGTTGGATTGATATTGTCCGTAGTGTCCTGTAGCATTGAGTTGAGTTTATTTCTGTTTGTCCAAGCTGAGCATTGCATGCTCCAGCTTGAGGAGGAGTGTTGGAGTATAAGTTGTATGCGCCTATTGTGTTGTAGCAGGGTAAATGGATCCTGGAGGAGATCCATTTACCCCATCCAGTGTTTAGTCCTACATCGTCCAGTGGTGGGACTTGGAGGCTCTGGAGAGGCTATATAAGGAGCCCCAGACCTCCCGTATCCATAGAGAAAAGCAATGCAACCTATGCCCCGTTGAGGGCTTCTCCCGTGGTTTCATCCCGCTCCTCACGGAGTAGGGTTCCACGTAAAATCATGGTGTTCCACGTTTGATCTTTCTTTATTCTTATGCTCTGTTTATCGTTTCCGCTTCCGCTTCCAATTTTCTAACAGAAAGCATAATCGTACGAGTGCTTCATATTCTCTTGTAGCCCAAGTTTCTTTGAGTAGACTTTCAGAGGACTTCAAGAGATTTACCGTGGCACTGTCAGTCGGAGAGATACCACGGACGTATCAGGAGGCTAATCAGGACGATCAGTGACGTCTTGCCATGAAGGAGGAGATGACCACACTACAGTCTCGTGACACTTTGATCCTTATTTCAGCTCCAATTGGCACATACATTGTTGGATGCAAGTGGATGCTCACAGTGAAGCATCGAACAGATGGCATTGCAGATCACAACAAGGCGAGACTTGTGGCATGTGGGTTTACCTAGACATATGGGGTGGACTATCAGGATACATTCTCTTCAGTGGCCAGACATTCTACTCTGTATATACTTCTATCTGTTATAGTGACACGGGATTGGTCCATCTATCATCTTGATGTGAAGAATGTTTTTCTCTATGGTGACCTATAGTAGGAGGTTTACATGCAACAACCACCTGTGTTCATTGCTAAGGGTAGTGTCAGAAGGTTTGCACGCTTCACAAGGCGATCTATGGCCTTAAGCAAAGTCCAAGAGCATGGTTCCAAAAGCTCCCGAACTTGATGGAGCAACATGGATTTATGAGCGACTACCGAAAATTCACAGTTTTCAGAGGACTCAGAAAGGTACAATCGTCATACTTGTGTAAGTTGATGATATCATCATTGTTAAAGGGGAAGACAAGCAAGGCATCCAGGCCGCTAAGGATTTCCAAGGTTAGCAGTTTGTGACCAAGGACCATGGTATCCTACACTACTTCTTTGGATTGAAGTTCGTCAGGAACCAACGAGGTCTTGTGATGACCCAAAGGAAGTACGTTACAGATCTTTCTTTGAGACATGCATGGCAGATTGCAGGCCTGCCACTACACCTATGGAACCGAGCATGAAGCTCTATGATGATGACACCAAGGAGGTCGACAAGAGGAGGTACATGGAGCTTGTTGGGAAGCTTCTTTACGTGAACATTACCCGGCCAGATAAATCCTTTGCAAAGTTGTAAAAGTCTCCCGACTGGCCCGACTAGTAGGTCCGACTAGTCTAGTCAGTGGGGTGGCCGACCGAGTACTGACTAATTCTGACTAGGCACACTAGTCAATCAATTTTTGCTTGGAGATACCATTTTTTAATTTTTTGCTCTTTTTAAAACAAACTTATTATAATATGCTTAATGTTTTACTTAAATTCAATTACTTCTTTTATTTCATTATGATAGTATAAAAATGTACAAATCTATGTAAATATATGTATAAAAATGATTTACATATTTAAAATAATCAAAAAATCAAAGCTGAGTAGAGCCCGACTAAATCCGATTAGTCTCTCAACTGCCAATTAATCTGTAGTCAATGACCCGACCGACCGAGTCCCAACTACCGATTTTTGCAACCTTGATCCTTTGTAGTAAGCAAAATGAGACAGTTCATGGAGCAACCTAGACAGGCACACATGGGTGCTACAACTTATGCATATGCTGATTATACAGGTTGTCCCAAAGACATGAAGTCTACTTCTGGCTTTGTTGTGTTCATAAGGAGTTCCTTGGTGTCATAGGAAAGCAAGAAGCAGACAATGGTTGCTAGATCCAGTGCAGAATCAGGATACATGGCCATGGCACATGTAGAGATAGTTATTATTATTATCATCTTGTTATGTACCTCTTCGTTATTTCTTTGTCGTTTATGGACCACTGTGTAATTTACCCTTAAGGTCTCTCCCTATATAAGAGAGCCTAGGGTTTCCTGAATAATCAATCTACGTTTTTTCTCTCAACATGGTATCAGAGCCGCCCTAGGGCTCTCACCACCCGCCGACCTCTCCCCACCCGCTACCCTCTCCTCCCCGGCGCCGATCCCCGTCCCTCCTCCCTCCGCCAGTGGGCCTCTCCCCGCCGCCCCTCCCCAACAGGCCCCTCTTCGCCGCCCCTCCCTCCCCAGGCGGCCCCCTACAGCCCGCCGCCGCCAGTCCCAGGCGGACCACCTATAGCCGCTGATCCACACCGCCCTCCCCAGGCGGCTCCTTGCCGCGCCGCCACCACTTGGGCGGTCCTCCTTTCCAGCCTCCAAGTCTATAGGCGGCTTCCTGTCTCGTCGCTAGCCCCGTAGGCGGCCTCATCTCCGGCGTGCCCTAGCCAACCTCGTTTCTTCCACCAGATAGATGGATTTGAGTGCGTAACGTCTACATACGCACTCGAATCCGATGCAGTTTGTGTAGACGTTCATTACCTTGTCTACAAACCCTAGTTCTTCTCCAGCGACAGTATGTCAGAATCGAAGGTCGATATGCCCTCCACTGGCGCATTCAAAGGTCCTGCGCCAATAGTGAAGACGGACGGGTCGAATTATGAGCTCTGGGCTATGCAGTTCATGAACCTCATGAAGTCGAATGGTAAGAAGCACATCCTTACCGAGGATGAGCCCGCAGAGAAGACAAGGATATATGCCTCCTGGGAGGCTGATGACTCCTACGCAAAGGTCTGGTTGTCTGGTACATTAACGATGGAGATTGCTAATGATGTCCTCCATCAACCCACTGCCAAGGCGATGTGGGATATTCTCGCCGCTACATATTCACAGGTGCGAAATGAGACCAAGATGTTACAGCTTCAGCATGACATTTTCACAATGAAGCAGAGCGGCAGACCTCTTCACTCCTTATACACATCCCTAAGAGGGATGTTTGAGAAGTTATACAGTACTATCTCACTCACAACTACTCCTGAACAACAGAAGACGTTTCTGAACGCCACCATGGTGGGTGTTCTACTTGCGGCTCTTGATCCTGAATATGACACCGCCCAGTCCCAGATCCTAGCTGATGCAGTTATTCCTCCAGTGGAGGATGTTTACAGGAGACTCAGTCGCATTACAGTTTCCTCCAGCTCTTCTACTCCACCCCCATCAGCGATGGCAGTCTCGCGTGGGAGAGGTGGCCCGTCTTCTGGTCGTGAACGTGGACGTGGACCCCAGAGAAGGGTGGTCGCTTCAGTCAGACATGCTCCTATTGTCACTGCACATGACACTCGGAGGAGACATGCTATTCTAAGCATGGGTTCCCAGCATCGGTACGTATTGCAGAGCATTCTCAGTCCCCATTACCATCTACTGCAGATAATCGTTTTGACGAACTTGTGGCACGTCTCCGAGATATTATGCCACATTCATCTGGTGATTCGTCTGGTGGACCTTCAGATGTTGCTGCTACAGCCTCCGCCAGTTCATCTGCTGCTGCTAGTACCTCAGGTAGCTCTACTGCATTCACACCGTCTCATGATATCTCTGATTGGGTTATAGATTCGGGAGCCACACATCATCTCTGCCGAGATAGAGACAGACTACAGTCCTACAGGGACATTCCTCACGGCCGCTCAGTGCAGATCGCAGATGGTACTCATTCACCCCTTGTTGGACAGGGGGAGGTCTTCCTATCCTCCACTATGCATCTACAGAATGTCCTACATGCTCCTGAGTTCTCAATGAATCTGTTATCTATTAGTCAGATTACGAAGGATTTGCATTGTCGTGCTATATTTGACCCGTCTTCTCTTATTTTTCAGGACACACTAACGGGAAGGGTGATTGGCTGTGGCTCTGAGCAGAATGGTCTATATCGGCTGGTTCGGGATTCCTATGCTGGCGTCTCCTCTCATTCTGCCGGACCAGTTTCTCCGTACATTTGGCACCTCCGTTGGTCACCTTCCGCTCCAGAAAATGCGCCATCTTCTGCCCCAGATCTCTCCTAGTTCGTCTTTTCGCTGTGAAGCATGTCAGTTAGGAAAGCATCATCGGTCGAGCTTTCCGTGTCGTCAGAGTCGGAGCAGTAGCTCCCCATTCGAGTTGTTACATATAGATATATGGGGTCCGAGTCGTGTACCCGATCATCAGGGGCACATATTTTATCTAGTGGTAGTGGATGATTTCTCTCGTGTATCAGGGGTCTTTCTTTTGAAGAGTAAATCTGAAGCAGGAGATGTGATCAAGAATTTAATTAATGAAGTGCACAATGTTTTCTCTTCTTCAGTCAAATATGTTCGGACGGATAATGCCCTAGAATTTTGCACACGGTCACTTTCTCAATTTCTTTCATCAAAGGGCATTATTCACCAAACCACTTGTGCATATACATCTCAGCAGAATGGTGTGGCGGAAAGAAAGCATCGCCATCTCCTGGATATTACTCGAACCCTGTTGATTCAGAGTTGTACTCCTATTTCTTTCTGGGGGGACGCTGTTCTTACTGTATGTTATCTGGTCAATCGAATGCCATCCTCTGTTCTTGGTGAGAAGATACATATTTCTCTTATTTTTCCTGACAAGGAATTATTCTCACTGACTCTATGTGTCTTTGGTACTGTGGCATTTGTTCATCTTCTGTGTCCCGGACTTGATAAACTCTCTCCTAGAGCAGTCAAGTGCGTCTTTGTTGGTTATTCCAGGACTCAGAAGGGCTACCGGTGTTATGATCCTATAAATAAGAAATACTTCGTGAGTGCTGATGTCACTTTCTTTGAGTCTGTCATGTATTTTTCTCCTGCAGGTGACAGACTGATACTATCCACTAGCAATGATGATGTCTATGTTCCTCCACCACCTACTTGGAGTTCACCTGAGTCTTCTCCTGTTCCTACCTCCACGCCAGCACCACCACCACCACCTCCTCCTCCACCTCTTCCACGACCTCCCATTTCACCTCTACCAAAATTCTATACGCGTCGGTCAGGTCCTGCTCAGGCTACACGTCAGCCACCCATCACGCCTCAGGTATGTTCAGATGGCGTTACTACTGACGGGTCAGATTTGGTACATGTGCAGGATTCTTCAGTACAGGAAGACACTAGACCATCCAGTGCAGCAGATGATGATCTTGATATTCCGATTGCTATTCGGAAGCAGAAGCGGCTGTGTGCCTCTTATCCACTTGCGTCACAGGTTTCGTTTCACCATCTCACTGGTGACTTTCAGAGATTTGCTTCAGCCTTGTCTTCCGTGGATATACCATAGACCTACCAGGAAGCCTTGAAGAGTGATTGCTGGAGATTAACTATGGAAGAAGAGATGTGTGCCTTGCAGTCCCGTGGCACATGGTCGTTGGTTCCTGCTCCTCAATATCATGCAGATGGCACTTTGGATCGGTACAAAGCACGATTGGTCGCGCGTGGGTTTACACAGACCTCTGGCGTAGACTACATGGACACTTTCTCTCCAGTGGCTAGACATTCTACCCTTCGCATTCTCTTATCTGTGGTCATGGTTCGTGAATGGAGTATATCTCAACTGGATGTCAAGAATGCATTCCTGTACGGGGATTTACAGGAGGAAGTCTACATGCAGCAACCACCTGGGTTTACTGCTGAGGGGGAGAAGCATATGGTCTGTAGACTTCACAAGGCTATATATGGCCTCAAATAGAGTCCAAAAGCATGGTTCCAGAAGCTTTCCAACCTTATTGAGCAACATGGATTCAAGAGGTCAAATGCAGACCACTCGTTGTTTGTCCCGAAGTCATCGACAGGTACAATTGTTATTATGGTCTATGTGGATGATATTCTTGTTACAGGAGATGATGTTCATGGCATAGAAAGGGCGAAGGCATTCCTAGGCCGTCAGTTTGTTACAAAGGATCTTGGAACCCTAAGATATTTTCTAGGGTTGGAATTTGCAAGGAATGCACAAGGCTTGGTGATGACCCAACGGAAGTACATTACAGACTTCCTGATTGAGACAGGCATGGATGGATGCAAACCATCAAGTATTCCCATGGACCCTAGCATGAAGTTGTATGATGGTGATACTGATGAAGTAGATAAGAGGAGATATAGAGAAATGGTGGGAAAACTCCTTTACATTACCATAACTCGTCCAAATATTGCATTTGTAGTAAGCAGGGTGAGTCAATTTGTGGAGCAGCCAAGACATGTTCACATGGATGCTATATACATGATACTGAGGTATCTGAAGTCTTCTCCAGGTTCAGGGTTGCTATTCAGAAAGGGCACAGATTTATCTATCTTAGCGTGTGCAGACGCTGATTATGCAGGATGTCCTAAGGATCGAAAATCAACCTCAGGGTTCGCAGTTTTTGTTGGCGGCTCTCTGCTTTCTTGGAAAAGCAAGAAACAAACTGTTGTGGCAAGGTCCAGTGCCGAATCCGAATATAGGGCTATGGCTCAAGCCAGCACGGAAATGATGTGGGTTCGATCCGTACTAGAAGATCTACATGTAGCTGTGCCTCTACCTATGAAGCTTCAGTGTGACAATCAGGCAGCATTATTCATTGCCAACAATCCAGCTTTTCATGAAAGAACCAAGCATATTGTAGTTGACTGGCATTACACTAGAGACTTGATCCAGAGAGGATTGATATCTACTACACATGTGAGCTCAGGAGATCAGACTGCAAATGTATTCACCAAGCCATTTCTCAGAGGACCTTTTCAGAGATGCTCATCCAAGCTGAGCATGATAGACATCTATGCTCCACCTTGAGGAGGAGTGTAGAGATAGTTGTTATTATTATTATTATCTTGTTATGTACCTCTTCGTTATTTCTTTGTCGTTTATGGACCACTGTGTAATTTACCCTTAAGGTCTCTCCCTATATAAGAGAGCCTAGGGATTTCTGAATAATCAATCTACGTCTCCCAACAGCACAGGCTAGCACATAAATGATGTGGGTCAAAACTGTTCTTCTGACCTAACTATTGAGGTGCCTCTTCCCATGCACCTCCAATGCGACAATCAGGTTGCTCCCTTCATCGCCAACAACCCAATCTTTCATGAGAGGACCAAGGATATCGAGGTAAACAACATGCTCAACCTTCTGGCATTGCTGCAGATTCCACAACCCCATCTGCCTTTCCACGTGATACTAACTTCGCTGATTATGGTGGTCGTTCCTCTGACCATGGACTAGGCATGATGGTGGTTGCAATTGCTCCACTCAACATCACACTCACTCTAAGCCAGCCCATCATTCATCTGATATGTACTTGAGAAGTATGGGCCATGGTATGAAAAGGCTATCCTCGAGGCGGAACGAGGTGGTGCTTCTTAACCTCGAGGCGGATGCTTAAGATGGTATTGATGAGGCGTGTGCCTTAGAAGGTCGAGGCGGTCCAAGGCGGTGAGGCAGAACGAGGCAGTCTGTGAGGCGTTTTCTAGATTTTAAAGTATTTTCTAAAGATTTAAATTGTATTATTAGTAGTTTTAGATGCTTATAAATGTATAGGTGTCTATGATATATATTTACATGATGAATACTTGGAATTTGAAGTTTGTTCATATTCATATTAAGCATTAAACTTATCTATTTTTTCAAGAAATTCTTAATATTACACTTTTAAATACACAATTAATAAAGCTTAAAGAAAAGCTAGTGTTAAGAGAGGTGGCATAATGAGCGATGTAAATTTGTAATATACCAACTAGAAAAAATAAGACTAGATTCAATGCAAGTCAATGTTGTCATATTTTATATATTAGTCACATAACAAGTACATCTAATCATAATTTTTTATGCACCATATATTTTTAGCAAAAAAATATATTATCTTTGATACTTTAACGATAATTATAGCCAATGATTCTGTATTTGATTGGGTAGAAATTAGTAGATAAGTTTATGAAATTTATATATCCTTTATTTCATGTTCTTATCTTCATAATTTCATCATATATTACAATGTTATATATTATATGTATGTCAATTTAGATAATTTCATCAGTAAATATATTATTATACTTTTTGAAAGTATTTTCCTATATAAACTGAGGCTTGCGCTTCAACCACCTTGAAGCTACGCCTCGCGCCTCACCTCTAGGGAAAACGCCTCGTTCCGTCTTTCGTTTTTTTCAAACCTTGAGTATGACAACCCCATCCTAGGTATATTAGACTTCTTACATGCACACTCCAGACATGCACCATCCACAATGTTCCTGATTTTCTATTGTTTCAAAAGGTTGACACCCATCTGATAAATTTAATGTGCCTATATGCTAGTATCTTTTCCGATTATATTGCAAGACTTGTTTTCAGCCGTTCGACCAATTTGAATTGAGAGCGTTCAATCACTTTATTGGGAATGGTACTATTCTCCGACATACCTCTTCAAGAAGCGTTATTTATGTTCATCTTGCCACCAATAAATTCTCACTTACCAAATTCATTGGGTGTGGGAGTGATAGTTTCTTCCAAACTGCGGCTTACTTATGTTTAGTGCTCTATTCTGTTCCATTTGAGTTTGCCATATGTATTTAAACACTATAAATGCAAAGAAACATTTTACGCAAATCATTGTTATCTTCAGGACATCCATGCAATGGATGTATTTTATAAAGGTTATAAGAAGGATGTACTTTACTACTAGAATATCTTGCTCTTTCGGCAAGTGCAAGTTCTTAACTAATGCTCCCAGAAAACATAATTCCATGGATATTATAATATATATTTTAATTCCCTGGATAGTGTAGTTATATTGCATCTTCAAAATGCACTATACGTGTCGTATTTTGTCAATGCGTTATATATACCACTTTTTTTAAGATCCAAATGCCCTATGAATAACACATTACGAAATGCGTTATCAAACACGTACACCTTTGATAATACATTTCATAAATGCAATATACACTCTCTATTTACTTTGAAGTCCTTGCAAATTTATAAATAATACTATTGACGCATTTTTTAAATATATTATAGATAACACATTTTGAATATACAGTATAACTACACTATCAAGATAATTAAAATTTATGTTACTATATCCGTGGAATTATGTTTTCCAGGAACACTAGTTAGGAACTTGCCTCACAAGTGCATCCTTACTCTTCATAGATCCTTTCTTGTGGTATCTTCATTTGAGACACTCTCTATTGTACATTCTCCATTAGATGTTCCCCAACATTCCTATGGGCTTGACATCATTTGTGAATTTTGTCACCTCAGAAAATACCACCATACTTTACTTGCTCTGTTCTGATCCCCGAATTTACTATGTTTGATTCTGTGCACTGTGAAATGTTGCAATCGCGTCATGTTCCTTGTGTAACGTATCACTGATCAATATCTCGTTGTTTTCATTGACAATTATAGTCATTTACCATGGATGTTCTCGATTTAAGATCGATCTCAATTTTTTTAGGTCCAAAAAGGGGGAACACACTAAGGTGTCCACCCCATATGTATTAAAAAATGTGAAATACTGGGGCCTACAAGATCCAATTCTCAATAAGAGTTTTGGAGGAAAAAAATTCTCAACATAGAAATGATCTGTCGTAAAAAGAACACTATTGCGGGATCACCAGATCGCCCAAGTAGCCGTGATAGGAAGATAGGAAGGAGTAGCTCACAATTGACCCTGGCTAGATGCGAGCCCCAAAACTTGTCGATGCTCTCAATGTTAAGCTAATCAGTACCCAGTTCCAACCACATGACCTTCGTCTTTTCACATTGTGAAGAAAGGTGATTGATCGTTTCCTTCTCTCCTTAGCAAAGAATGCACATGTCATCATTGCCTGCAATCATTCTAGACCAACACTACAACAACAAAGCCTTTTTCCACAATTAAGTATAGTCAACTGCATGAATTTTTTGCCTCCATTCAGAATCTCCTCGGGTTATTGTCGGTCTTAAATCCAAATAACTAAGATCCCTTCTGATAGTCTTATTCCAACACTTCTTGGGCCTTCATCGCCCTCTCTTAACCGATTCAACATCCCAAATCTCGCGTCTTCTAATTGGTGCATCAACCAACATCCTTTGCACATTGACAAACCAACTTAAGCAATTTTCTCATATCTTATCCTCTATCGGAGCTACACCAACTTTCATTCTGATCGAATCATTTCAAATCCGATCTTTTCGTGTATGACCACACATCCATCTTAGTATTTTCATTTCTACCACTGTCATTCTCTGCACAAGTCTATGATTCATAAGCCGACATTCTGATCCATAGAGCATAACAGGTCCCACAGTTGTTTTTTAATACTTTCCTTTAACTTTCAAAGGGATTTTCTTATCACAAAGAACAGGAGAGGCTACTCTCCACTTTAGCCAACCTATATTTATTCTATGAGTAACATCTCCATCAATTCCCCCCATCCTGCTGCAAAATAGATCCCAAGTATCTAAAAGAGTCTTTCTTCTGAATGCTATCATCTATAATATTCACCTCGAGTCCCTCATTGTTGTTTATATTAAATGTGCACCCCATATATTCAGTCTTAGCCCTACATATATAGAATCCTTACTTACTCCATCCTTATTATCACCAATCAACATGATATCATCAGTTGAACAACATACACCTAGGTATCTCATCATGAATGTGACTAGTCAAGTCATTTATAAAAAAATAATGTACTAAGTCATCTCCCACTATAAGTAGGGTTAGCAACATGGATTCTTGCCCAAAACCATGTTGAAAGATTCGATTACTTTTTACTCTGGCCGTTAACTACCTAACGCAACCCATGCAAGAGTGGGATTTGAACCCTGGTCTTTTGTGTGGTAGACACTGTACTACCACTAGACCATTAAGTCAACTTATTCATAATCAAAGTAAAATAGAATGGACTTAAAGCTAAACCTCGATACATATCGATGTTGATGTTAAAATAGTCAGTTTTCCCAGACTGGATCCTTACACAAGATGAAGCCACATCATGCATATCGTTTATAAAGGTAATGTGTAGGTCATGTACTTATCTCTTATCCAAAACTTTCCTCAAACTCACCCTTAGGACTAAATTATAAGCCTTCTCCAAATTAATAAAAATCATATGGAAGTTCTTTTTACCTCAATAAAAAATCTCCATTGTTCTCCTCAACAAACGGATAGCTTTAATAGTTGAGCGAATTAATATGAATTCGAATTGGTTTTCAGTTGCTTCAAAAACTTGCCTCAACCTTCTTTCGATCACATTCCTAATTTACAGTATGACTCATCAGTTTGACATCTCAGTAATTCGAACAATTTTGAATGCGTCCTTTATTCTTATAAAAAGGTAGCACAATGCTTCTCCTCCATTCTTCAGGCATTTTCTTGCTTTGTTAAATAACGTAGAATAAATTTGTGAGCCAAGTCAAACCTCGTTCACCTAGAACTCTCCAAACTTCTATAGTAATGTCATCAGGTCCTACCCCTTTTCCTAGGTTACATAGCTTTCAAAGCCTCCTCCACTTCATTTCTTTATATCCATCTATAACTAGTACGATTCAGGTAATATTCATTACCAACGAGATCTCTGAAAGTAATCTCTTTATCTTCATACCAATGAAAAGATTATGGAAGTACTGCTCCCATCTAGTCTCTATATCCTTTAAATAACAAACACATGTCCTTGATCCTTGATGCATCTCACTTGAGAAAGATCTTTGCTCTTTCTTTCTCTAGCTTCAACCAATCTGAATATATCCTTCTGTCCCTCATTCGAGTCAAGCTTTTTGTACAAAGCTTCATAACCTTTCGACTTACCTTTGCTTACAACCTTATTTTGCTCCCTTCTTCGCTACTTTGTAGTTTGTGACATTTTCCCATTTTCTATACTTATACATAGATTTAAAGCAAGCTCTTTTCATTTTAAGATTCTCTTGCACCCCTTCACTCTACTACCAAGCCTCCTTTTGGCATGGACTCCTCCCTTAGATTCACCTAGCATCTCTTTGGCTACTCTTCGGATATAAAATGCTAATGTCTTCCACATCATGCTTGCAATTCCGTTACAATCTCAAGATAAGTCTTTTAAAACCTTCTCTTTGAAGCTTGAGTGCTTCAATTGAAGATTCCACCATTTAGTTCTAATGATCTTTTGAACCATCTTCTTCTTTATCAATACTTTTATTTGCACATCCATGACTAGCAAGCGATGTTGAGATGTCAAGCTCTCTCCTGGGATTACTTTGCACTCTCTGTAATGCAATCGATCTCTTCTCTCATTACAAAGTAATCTCTTTGTGTTTTAGTCGGGCAACTCTTATAAGTAATTAAATGCTCCTTCTTGAAGAGAGTGCTTGCGATGAAATTGTCATAAGCCATTACAAAATCCAGAATGACTTTTCCCTCTTCGTTTCTATCCCTGAAGCCATGGTCTCTATCAATACTAGCATACCATGAAGCATCATTTCCCACATGTCCATTGAGATCTCCACCTAGGCAAACCATTTCTCTTTGTGAAATTCCTTGCATAACCTTATCCAAATCTTCCCAAAAAGCTTGTTTAATTCTTTAATCTAAACCAACGCACGCATAAATTAAGATTATATTAATAACTTCTTCCACCACTAATTTTAACAAAATAATCAGATCCACAAAATTTTGCAATTCAACCACACCATCCTTCAAATCTTTATTAACAACCACTCCAACAACATTTCTGCCCCTCCCTTTACCTGAAACCATAATTTAAAGCATGTATTCTCGATCTCCCTTGCTTTCTCTCCAACCAATTTTGTCTCTTGGAGACATAAATCTTCCTTCTTTCCATCGTATCTACTATCTCTATCGATTTTCCGATCAAAGTGCCAATATTCCAACTACATATCCTTAATTTCTTTTGCAACATCTGTTGGACTAACTTTTTTACGCGCATGTGATCATCATGCGAGAATCCTTGCAAATTTTAGACTGCATACGGGTGGCGGTGCAATGAAACAAGCTTATTTACTCATATATACGTTCCTCACGCGAGAACCCTTGCAAATTGAGACTTACATCCAGGTAGCAAGGTAGTGATCCTTGCCAATTTCTCATTGCATTCGGTTGATGCAACGTGTCAATAATAGAAGATGCCCCAACGAAATCTAAATGTTTGCTTAAATCCATGTTGAAAAGATATGAATCTCTCGAGGCAAATTCCTAAATAGTGTTTTTTTACCTGACTATTTTATATTGGTTGTCGTCTCACTAACACAACCCTCCTCTTTTACCCGGGCTTGGGACCAGCCATGGCTTTGGTATCACCTGACACCCGTGGAAAAACAATTGCGGAAACAAACTTAGCATCCATAGATGCAAGCTAGCTTCTAACCAAGAAATAGCATTGGTTATAGAGAAAAGTTCTCATATGCAGTTTTAGCACAAACAGTTGCCAGAGCATCGGGGGTTCACCCCCACCAACAGAGTAAAACAAAACCACATACATGAAATCCAGATTTGATGTTGCAAAAGACCGCATGTTGTAGATGGCTCGAGCTCAATAATTCCTGTCAACGCCAAGAAAATACACAAAGCTTAGTGTACATATACAAACCTCACATGTAACACAAAATTATGGAGTAGACAGTGCTAAATAAGTCAACTGCTCTGATGAATGGCATTTTCCTTTGCAATATGAGTCCAGTTTTTATTCTAAAAAATGACATGTTCAGTTTTCCAGTTCAAGAACCAGATTTTACCTAGGGCTCAACAAGTTATTTTTGAAAAAATCAAAGCGAATCATGTTTACATTTGGTGGTTATATAATACAAACTTAAAAATGGCAGGTGATTCTTACTTCGCAGGAAAGACGAGGTAGCAGGTAACACTTGCACAAATGCAATAAAGCTTGAGAAGACGAGCTTCTACTAAGATTAGACTATGAATCGAAATAGACTCTAAAAGCCGGGGATCCACCACAAAGACTTTTCAAAATTATTTTATACACATCAAAGTGGAGATGAGAGAAAGGAAAACCATCTTAATAAACCTTTTTATGCTCTTGAATACCAAGCGGAAAAAATAGGATTGACCAATCCAAAGAGGGATTCGAGACGTGGTGCCTTCCAAGTTATTTTCCTATTATGGAGAGAGGAAGAAATTTATCTTCCCACTTGATTCAGTGATGTACCTCTCCTCCTCTGATATAAGCTAAACTGATGGATCACAGCATCTTTCGTACATAACAGAGAACCAGACTGGAGACATCTTACTCAGATATATCAATTGAGTTACAATTCTGATCATTTTCTAGTGTTAGTATATCTATATTTATATTCCTACTGCACTTATTATTCATTGTAAAACCCGTCAGGGGGTGGTTTTGCATTTTCCCATAAGAGCTCTACGATTTCCTCCTATATAAGGACACCTAGACCCTTAGAATAAAGCAAGCAATTCAAGCCTTTCTTTCTTTTCCACATGGTATCTGAGTAGTGGTCCTAGACCGGTGTTCTGACCTAATTTCCACTGCCACCACCAGCCCTAAGTCCTCCCCAACAAGCCGACGTCTAACATGCGCCAACTCCAAGCACTCGAGGCGCAACAAGCGGTGTTGCATGACGCTCCAGGCGCCCCAGCGTCTCCAGCCAGCCCCCTTGCGCCCCCGCTGTGCATCCGCTCGGTGCTCAAGGCGTACCCCCGCGCCTCCGCCCAGCGGTGTTGCGCCTCCCATGCAGTCGCAAGGAGCCCAAGGCGCTCCCCATTGCACTGCATGCAGGTGACAGGCGCTCCCCGCTGCGCCGCCCAGTGGTGTTGTGTCTCCCGTACAGCAGAAGGAGCCCCAGGCGCTCCCAACTGTGTTGCTGTGCCGACTCCAGGCATCCAAGGAAGCTCTAGGAGAGGGTCACCTCTCTCCCTGCACCTCCGCCCAAATCTTCCGCGCCACCTGTGTTTTCGAGCAGCGACTCAGGTGCTCCCCACAACACCACCTCCAGGCTTCCAACAAAGCCCTAAGGCGCTGCCACTCTCTCGCATGTCCATCTCCTCTCGGTACTACTGACTCCCTCATCAATGAACTTCTAGGTCTCCGTGATGCTTGATTAAGATTTAGGAGCCATCTGGGTCACTTTTTCTTGACCTGTGCGGCCATCATGGCATCTGCTGAGCCCAAGCCCATGTACCTGACTTCTTCTGTGATGGTACAAGGTATTTCTATCAAACTAAAGGGCTCCGAGAACTATGTACTATGGTCTCGATCATCCACGGCGTTTATTAGTGGCCAACAGAAGAATTATGTTCTTACTAAATATTGGGAAAATAAGAAGACTTGTTTATTCCATCCGTCCTAGGCTCTCTTATATAGAAGAACAACCTATGGGTAAAATACATAAAGAGTCCAACAGAAAATAAAAATATAAGAAAAGTACAGAAGTGAATAATATATCTCTACATTCCCCCTCAAGGTAGAGCATAGATATCAATCATACTTAGCTTGGACGAACACTTCTGGAATGGCCCTCGAAGTAACGCCTTGGTAAAAATATATGTTGTCTGATCCTCTAAGCTAACATGGGATGTAACAATAAATCCCTTCTGAATCATGTCACGTATGAAGTGACAATCAACCTCAATGTGCTTGGTTCGTTCATGAAATGTTGGATTATTTGCAATGAATAGAGCCGCCTGATTATCACATTCTAGAGCCATAGGAAGCGAGATTTCTATATATAGATCTGCAAGCACAACTTTTATCCACATCATTTCTGTATTGACCTGGGCCATAGCCCTATATTCAGACTCAGCACTTGACCTTGCTACAGTTGTTTGCTTCTTGCTTCTCCATGAGACTAGAGAATCTCCAACATACACAGCAAACCCAGTGGTGGACTTCCTATCCTTGGGGCACCCTGCGTAATCTGCATCTGCACAAGCTGATATAGTAACCTCCTCGCCTTTCTTAAATAGCAAACTCGCACCTGGAGATGACTTAAGGTACCTGAGTATCATATGTATAGCATCCATGTGTACCTGACGTGGTTGCTCCATAAACTGGCTCACTCGACTCACAACAAAGGAGATATCGGGCTTGGTAATAGTAACATAGAGAAGTTTGCCCACCAGTTCTCTGTATCTTCTCTTATCCACCTCATCCGTGTCATCATCATATAATCTCATACTGGGATCCATAGGTGTAGTGGCAGGTCGACAACCAAGCATTCATGTTTCACTTAACAGGTCGGTGACATATTTCCTCTGGATCAATACCAACCCATGAGGATTTCTGGCAAACTCCAGTCCCAGAAAGTATCTAAGAACCTCAAGGTCCTTGGTGACGAATTCACGACCCAACATTTCTTTTGCCCCCTGGATTCCCTGTTCATCATCTCTTATAATTAGAATATCGTCTACATACACCATAATAGCAATGATACCTCTGGGTGTCTTTTGTACGAACAAAGAATGATCAGTATTAGAGCGTCTGTACCCTTGTTCCTCAAACAGGTCTGAGAGCTTCTGAAACCAAGCTCTGGGGCTCTGTTTAAGGCCATAGATAGCCTTATAAAGTCTGCACATCGTAGGACACTCCCCCTCAACATCAAAACCATGTGGCAGTTGCATGTAGACTTCCTCCTGTAAGTCACCGTATAGGAATGCATTCTTCACATCTAACTGGTATAGGGGCCAATCACGAGTAACTGCAACAGAAAGGAGGATCCGTAGGGTGGAATGGCGAGCAGCCGGCGAAAATGTATCAAGATAATCCACCCCATAGGTCTGGGTGAAGCTACGAGCAACAAGGCGAGCCTTGTATCGGTCAATGCTGTCATCTGCATTCTGCTTAACTGTGAAGACCCACTTGCAGCAAACTGTACACACATCAGCAGGTGCAGGAACAAGGCTCCAGGTGCCTCTGGACTGAAGAGCAGCCATTTTTTCTTCCATAGCCAAGCGCCATCGACTATCCTTCAGTGCATCTTGATAATTCCGTGGAGATCATTCGCTATCTCGATACTGTGGAGGACCAAAGGGACCTCACGGTGGTTGAATTGACTGACCGTGCTGCTGCTCAGATGAAGGTTTCGTTGGAGGATAGGAAGCGTGTCACGGAGTGGAGGCAGCGTGCGAGAAATGTGTGGCTCCGGGAGGGGGACGCGAATACCTCCTTCCATCGTGTTGCTAGCGGGAGACGCAGATCCAATGCGCTGCGATCCATCTCCATTGATGGGACTCGCGTGGAGGGGAACAAGGAGATGGGGAGAGCTATTGCGGTCCATTTCAAGAACGTATCATCTAGAGCTATTCCGAGAATGTGGAGGTGGCTGGGCCTCGACACCCGCGTCGTTCATGATGTGACCTTGGAGGAGATTAGGGATGCTGTGTGGGATCTGAACGCTGACGCTGCACCCAACCCTGATGGGTTCCCGGTATCTTTCTCCAAGGATTTTTGGGATCTGGTGGGGTTGGAGGTGTTGGGTGTGGTATCCGAATTTTGTCGGGGGAACGCTGGGTTTGATAAGGTCAACCGTGCTCTCATCATCTTATTGCCCAAGACGTCGACACCGGATTCCATTGATGATTATCGACCTATTGCGGTCTCAAATGCTCTATATCTTATTACCGCTAAGGTTCTCGCTTCCCGACTGAGCGGTAATCTTGACACTGTTATTTCGCCGTTACAGTCGGCTTTCATTCCTGGGAGGCAAATTGCGGATTGCCTTACGCTTGCGTCTGAAATCATTGCGGATTGGCAGAGGAGGGGCACAAGTGGCATCCTGTGGAAGGTGGAATTTACAAAGGCTTACGATAGCCTGGATTAGAGATTTCTATGGTCTGTGCTTAGGAGAAAGGGGTTCCCGGAGATGTGGATTTCTTAGATGAGGAGGTGTGTCACCACTGCCTCCTTCTCGATCATGGTTAATGGCCGCCCGGAGGGGGGATTGGTCCAGCCAAGGAGGGGGGGTGAGCCAGGGGTGCCCTCTTGCTCCCATGCTTTTTATCCTTGCGGCGAATATCCTATCTGATATTGCCTCTCGGGTGGTCAACAACGGCCTTTCGAAGGGGTATTCCAGGGAGGGCGTACTGATTCCAATCCTGCAATACGCCGATGATATGCTTTTTTTCATTGAGGGGGGTTCGAAGGAGGCTAGGGGCATGGAAACAGCCCTGGAGATCTTTGGTGAATTGTCGGGAATGATTAAGAACGATTGCAAATCAAAGTTTGTTCCTTTCGGCCTTACGGATGTGGAGGCCGAAGCGTGTGCAATGGCGTTGGGTTCGGCTTGCTCTTCTTTACCGACGGACTATTAGGGGATGACTTTGACCTTGGGCTGAACACGGACGAGAGACTGGCTGAGGGTGGCGGAGAAGGTGGAGGAGAGGTTGGCTGGGTGGAAGTCCGCGATCTTGTCGAGAGGGGGCCGATTGGTTCTTTTAAAGGCGGTCATCGTGTCCATCCCGATATATTTTCTCTCTAATCGGCGAATGCCTAAGGGTATCAGAGCCCAGATTGAGAAGAGGATGCGGGCCTTTTTATGGGGGAAGCAGAAGGGGGGGGTCGAGAGGGATCCACCTAGTTGGGTGGGAGGATATTACGTGCAGGAAGGATCAGGGAGGGTTGGGGGTGAAGTCGCTCGACCAAATGAACGACACCTTGCTCCTTAAGTGGGCTAGCAGGATATGGGGGCCGGGGGAGGATCTCTGTTGTGATGTGGTTCGGCGGATCTATGGCGTGGGGGGGATGCTGCCTTCGCAGGTCCCCCGTATTGCCTCACCCTCGCGTTTTTGGAGGGGGGTTATGGAGGTCTTCTTGAAGAATATTGCGCTTTTTAAGCTGGTCCTTGGTAGGGAGGATTGTTTCTCCTTTTGGACGGACGATTGGACGGAGGGGGGGGGGGGGCTTTGCTCACGCTTCCCTCGGTTGTATGCCTTGGCTGATGACAAATTTTGTTCGGTTGCGGACTGCTGCGTTGATGGTAATTGGTGCCCCACCTTCTCGGCGAACTTTTTGGACCAGAGGTTGGAGGATTTCTTGGTTTGCTCGATGCTGTGAGGGAGGTGGGGTGCCCTTCGGGGGGCCGGGACCACTGGTCTTGGAGGGAAGGCCCTTTCTCGGTCAAGAAGGCCTTCGGGGTTATCTCTCGGTCGCTGCCGTCGCATTCGGAGATGCTTAGCCGGGACTGTGCTTTTCTTTGGGCTCTCAGACTTCCTGAGAGAATTGGTTTCTTTCTTTCGCTGTTCAGGAGACAGAGGCTGATGACGAGGGACCGATGTGCCAGGCTATTGCGCTCCATCTCGGACAGGTGCTTGCTTTGCGATGAATCGATTGAATCCGTGGAACACCTCTTCTTCCTATATCCCGTGGTGATTCAAGTATGGCAGGGGGTTGGCGTGGACTGGTGCTGCACGGATGATTTCTAGACCTTCTAGAGCGCGCTTCGTTCAAACAAGGATAGACCGACGGTGGAGATTCTTTACCCGGTAGCCATTCTGTGGGCGATCTGGAGGGGTAGGAATGATTTGCTTTTCTCGGGCCAAAGATTCTATAAGGAAAACGTGTGGGTTTTTGCTAAGCGATTGGTGGAGGATTGGGCGTTGTAATGGGCATATTGTAACGGCGTCTGGTTGTATTTTCCCCTCTCTTTTTTTTCCTCTTTCTCTTGCTCTTCAATAAAGGCTTGGGGCGTGCACCATCGAGTGTATCCCCCTCATTTATAGATTTCAAAAAAAAAATCCGAGGAATATCCACTGCTGACAATGCAATGACAAAATTCCTGAATTCTCCAGTGAGGCAATCAAACAATACAGAAGATGCTATAGGATATGACGCGCAGCTTCGCTTCTGCTTCCGTAGAGCAATAGGTACATCTAAATCATCTGTCTCCTCGGCAGACCTCTGTAACACATCCTGCTCAGGAAAATCATTAGATCCATCAATAGTAATATTTTCAGAACATACCTCATGCGAGCCAGATGATGAGCGGTGACCATGAGCAGAAGCAGGCCTACGGGTATAGTGGAATGGCAGTGGTGAAACAGGCACAGTGACAGAAGGTGTAGGAGATGATAACGGTTCTGGTGGTGGTGGTGGTGGTGGCATGTATATAGCATCAGTAGTGTCAGAGGGAATCGACTGATCACCTGTAGATGAGAAATACATAACAGACTCGAAAAAGGTGACATCAGCAATGACTAAATACCTCATGCGCAATGGATCATAACACTTGTACCCCTTCTGCGTTCTGGAGTACCCAACAAAGACACACTTGACATCCCAAGGAGAGAGCTTGTCAATCTCTGGAGACAGTTGGTGGACAAAGGCTACCGAGCCAAACACACGAGAAGTAATAGAGAACAATTCTTTGTTAGAGAAAATAAGAGAGAATGGAATCTTCTCACCTAAGACCGATGACAGTATTCGATTAATAAGATAGCATGCTGTAAGAATAGCATCACCCCAAAAAGAATGAGGGGCATGACTCTGTATAAGAATCGACCGTGTGACATCGAGTAAATGACGATGTTTTCTTTCAGCAACCCCATTCTGTTGGGAAGTATATGCACAGGATGTTTAGTGGATAATCCCTTAAGATGAAAAATAACTGGATAGAGTATGAGTACATAATTCCAGGGCATTATCACTTCTCACAATCTTAACAGACGCTAGAAACACATTACAAACGTCATTAATAAAATTGATGATAATATTCCCCGCTTCAGATTTATTCTTTAACAGAAATACCCACGATACATGAGAGAAATCATCTACAATGACTATATAAAACATGTGTCCTTGATGATCAGGAAAACGACTAGGACTCCGGATATCGACATGAAATAACTCAAGCTTGGAGGTACTACTCCGACACTGACGACTGGGAAAAGTAGACCGATGATGTTTTCCCAACTGACAAGCCTCACATTGAATGGACGTGTGAGGTGAAACCTGAGGTAACACATAATGCAACTTCTGAAGCGGTAGATGTCCAAAATGCAGGTGCTACAATAATGGGGAGATAGGTCCAGCGGGTAGAGTTGATGTTCCAGCATAAGGAGTCCGACTCAGGAGATAGAGGCCGCCTTGCTCATAGCCACGCCCAATCACGTTGCTCGTAAGGATATCCTGAAAAACAAGAGGATGGATCAAAAATTGCTCGACAATGTAAATCCTTTGTAATTTGGCTATTGGACAACAAATTCATCGAAAAATCAGGTGCATGTAACACGTTCTTGAGATGAATGGATGATGCTAATCTAATCTCCCTCGGACCAGTAATCAGGGAATGTGTTCCATTAGCAATAACCACTGTACGGCCTGGAGAAACCTGTCTGTATCCTGTAAGTAGACCTTGGTCACCACACAGATGATGTGTGGCACTAGAGTCCATACTCCACTCTAAAGTATCTGCTCCACTACTGCTAGTGAATGCATAGGTGCTACTTGATGTACTGGTGGATGCAGATGCGTAGGCAGCAACATCGGCGTGACCCTCAGAAGTAGGTGTTGATGCATCGGGACCAGACGGAGGAATAATGCCCCTCAGACGGGCTACAAGATCATCAAAGCGCTGATCCATAGATGATGCGGCTGGGGGCTCGATCTGTTCAGCGACTCGTGCAGAAGCCGGGAATCCATGCTTAGAATAGCATGTGTCTTCAGTTGTCCAGAACGATGGCAAAACGTACATGATGGCTGAACACGGCCTCCTCTACCACGAGGTCCATGGCCACGGAACTGATGATGACCTCTCCGACCTCGATTTGCTGCCATGGGCCTATGGTGAGGCTGTTGGATTCGTAGCAGACGAGGGAACAATGATCCAACTCAGCCTATGAAATGCCTCCTCCATAGGAGGAATAATAGAGTCCGCCAAGATCTGGGAACGTGCTGCCTCGTACTCAGGATCAAGGACAGCAAGAAAAACACCCACCATAGTGGCATTCCGATAAGTTTTCTGTTGCTCTAGAGTGACTGTGAGAGGCATGAAGCTATAAAACTTCTCAAACATTCCACGTAAAGACGAGTACAAGGAGTGTAAAGGCCGTCCATTCTGCTTGATAGTAAATATGTCATGCTGGAGTTGCAGAATCTTCGTCTCATTCTTGGCCAGAGAATATGTAACAGCCAAAATATCCCACATTGCTTTTGCAGTGGGCCGATGAAGAATATCATTGGCCATCTCAATTGCCAGGGTTCCAGATAGCCAAACCTTGGCGTATGCATCATCTGCCTCCCATGAGGCATTGACCCCAGTCTTCTCAACAAGCTCTTCTTCAGTAAGAATGTGTTTCTTACCGGTTGACTTCATCATACTCATGAACTGCATTGCCCACAGTTCATAATTTGAACCATCCATCTTCAATATCGGTGCTGGATCTCTGAAGGCGCCTATAGATGGGATGTCTGCCTTGCTCTCTAACATAATGATTATGGAAGACTGGGGTAGTAGACTGAAGGTATGATCGTCTACACGGACATTAAAGGGTTTAGTTGCATGTGTAGACTCAAGTAACCAAACCCATTACTTTGGAGGAGCGCGCGTGGAACGAGTTCTGAGTTCACGCACACGTACTTGACTTAGGGTTTCGCGTGCACGAAGTCGAGACCTTCAGAAGGTCACGCACAAGGGACGTACGCTGAGCACGTGAAGATCGTGCGCACGCACAGGGGCACGATCTTGCGCGCAAACAGATCGTCACCTGCGCACACGCACAGGGGAAGCCAAGGAGGAGCGCAGATCGTCACCTACGCGCGCGCACGCACAATGCCGATCGCCGCGCGCAAGTGCGCAACACCCACTGCACGTGAAGCGTGGAGGCGCGTGAGATCGACGGCGACGACGGAGGGGAGACATTGAGACTGGAGGCGGCGCGCGGAGGCACGAGGAAGACGCACGGAGAAGGCCCGCGATGCAGGAGGGCGCAGAGGGCTCGAAGGTGGGGCTAGGGTTAGGGTTTGGCTCGAGAACTCCGGTCTAGGACCGTCGCTCTGATATGATGTTGGGAAAATAAGAAGACTTGTTTATTCCATTCGCCCTAGGCTCTCTTATATAGGAGAGCAGCCTATGGGTAAAATACATAAAGAGTCCAACAGAAAATAAAAATATAAGAAAAGTACATAAGTGAATAATATGTCTCTACACTAAAGATATGCCCAAGGAGACAAACAAGGAATACAATACCTAGTACACAGATAACTGCCAGGTGATCACTTGGATGACCAATAGTTTCGATCCGAATATAGCATCAAATTTTCTCTACAAAGAGATGCCAAAGGTAATGTGTGAGAGCCTTGAGAATACATACTCCCAAAAGACAACCAAGTCCAAACTCTCAGATATATACGCATAGATTTCGTCTGCAAATCAAGGAGATACATTCTCGGTCGAGTAATACAGACTCCTCACAAGACTATTTAAGGAGCTTCTTATCTTTCAGCCTGCTTGTTGTGAGAAATAGATAGGAGAACGTGCGGAACGGGAAGTATATCACTTCTTGTCAGGATTAGATCCATGATACAAGCCTATAAAGGACCAATTTCTGACTGTTGTTGCATTGCCCACATTTGAGACCATCTTTGGTTGACTGCAGGACCTTGAATTTCCATTACCGCCTCCATCTACAGAGACTACATCACATTTTGCTAGAGGGCGACCCAACTACCAGGGAGGACGCAGTCGTGACTTTGGTTGTGGTCATGAGTCAGGATGAGGATGTGATTCAGGACGCGGACAAGGACGTGATACCACTACTACCCGCTATCCAGCATGCACACATTGTGGTCGCTGAAATCTCCATCAGAACAGTATTGGGTGAAATTTGGGATGCCTCCTAATGCGACCAATGCCTATGAAACAACGTTATACGAAAGCTCATATGATATTGCAGACACCTTACATGATCACCTATTGGTGACAGTCAAACATCTTTTAATGCATATTAGTATGCTCATTTTCATCAGCTCCTACATAATTCTACCAGTGACACTGGTACTACTGCTCCTACTGCTAGTCTGGCCACTACTTCAAGTACAATTGCCAATTCTCTCTCTGCATCCAACTCTACATAAGATCATTAATTCAGGTGCCTCAACTCATCTTACGAGAGAAGGTAGTCTTCTCACCTCTTCAAATCCATTTTCGTTTGTGAAGTTTGTTCGTGTTTCCAATGGGGCTCATTCACCCATTTCTACTGTGGGCACTATGGAGTTTTCTTCAGAATTCCAGCTTACTGGAGTTCACTGCGCTCCTGACTTTCCACTTAGTCTCTTATCTGTTCACAAACTGTGCACAAAGCTTAATTGTTGAGTCATATTTGACAAATTCTATTGTTATTTTTAGGACATCTGGACGAGACAAATTTTTGATGGGGGACATGAGAAGAATGGTCTATATTATCTTGATATTCCATCTAACTCTGGTTTTACATGCACTGCGTCAATCTCCAAAGATCCCCTACTTTGGCACCTTCACCTGGGTCATCTGTCTGCCAAAGCACTCTTTAACGTTCCTCAAACTTTCCATGCTCAAGCCTTTTGAATGCGAACCGTATCAGTTCGGGAAACATCATCGAGCTTTTTTCCCTGCTCGTACTGAACCTTATCATGAAACTCCTTTCATTTTAATCCATTGTGATATTTGGGGATCTTGTCCGATCCGTACTCTGAGTGGACACAAATATGGTGTCGTCTTTGTTGATGACTATAGTAGGTCGTATTTGGTCTATCTGTTAAAAGAGCATTTGAAGATTAATAATATTGTCAAAATTTTCTTTCATTATGTCAAGAATATTTTCTCCTATGGTATGCAAATTTTTCATTCTGATAATGCCTTGGAATTTACCTAAAATGACCTAACAAATGTTTTTGCTTCTCATGGTACCATTCATCAAACCTCGTGTCCATATACTTCCAAACAAAACGGGGTCGCAGAGGGAAAACTCAGACATCCACTAAATATTGCTCGCTCCCTCCTCACACAAATTAAAGTTTCTAAAACATACTGGGGGATGCAATACTTACCTTTGCCCACCTTATAAATAGAGTACCCTCCACTTCCCTACATAGCTCCACCCCATGTTCTCTGCTTTACTCATATGAGAACCCCTTTCCTCTACCTCTGAGAATCTTCGGTTGTGTAGCATTTGTCCATAATTTCACACCACAGACAAAATATCTCCTCCTGCAATCAAATTTATGTTCCTAGGATACTCTCGTACTCAGAAACGCTACATGAGTACAAGAAAGCTACATACTCTCGTGCAATCAAATGTGTGTTCCATAATTTTCACCGGGTAGTTTTTGGCTTTTCTCCTCTCTCGTCAGTTATGTAGTCAAATTATCCATAATTAGACTACAAGGATGAAGATGGCATATCATACTTCATTGGAATAGACAACACGAAGGGCTGGAACCACTAACTTTAAAAGTGAGCTCTTTATCCTATTTCTGAATAGACAAAACTGAAATAGTCACTCTTTAGTCTACACTGCATTCCTCGATGAACACCCCCAACCACCACCAAAGCGCACACATCACGGAACGAGGTAAGGTGTCAACCAAGTGGGCTAATTGAGCAAGAGATCAAGGAACATTTAGATCACACCAATAGGAAGAACGACAAGATAGGTCATGGAACTAATGTCTACCCAGGGATTGAAGATACGTTTCACCCATCAGATGCATAGGTAATTTACTTCCCAATATGACGTGCACAAGCCCGACACTCATACACAACCATCTAACTCAAATTGAAGAACCATCGTATGCACCCCCTTAGGGATCCATCTGTAGGGAGTAGGCTACAAACTACCCTAGGGTTAAAGATCTCTGTATCCTATGTATTTTCTTTTTCTCAACATAGTGAGAATCAATTGTTGTTGCCCAAAGCACATGGCCCAATTACCAGCGTACTATGTAATTCAATGTGTCTGCGTACATACATGACTGTTCGTATTTGTGTGTACTTTTGCGATTCGCAACAAATTGGTATCAGAGCATCGAGTTCCGTCAAGATCATAAAGCAAGATTTTTTTAATAAAAGGGTGGCATCCCACCATGGGACCCACCTTAAAAAGGTATATTTATATGTAAATATAAAGAACTACAAAGGTAAGAAGTATAAAATTACACAATCTAAGATTTGCAAAGCGCCCTACAATGTTCTACCACATTTACATAACAGAAAGCGTGCCTCCCAAAAATGATATTGTTTCTCGCGCACCATATTGCCCAAAAGCTTGCAACGTCCCGCCCATGCAACCATGAAATATATGTCAGGCTCCATACTTGATCAACCGAAGGACAAGAGAAAAAAGGATGGTCTAAATCCTCCGATGCCGAACCACATCTGTTACACAAGGAATTCCCATTGTATGCATTTGAAATATTCATATCATCTCCCATTGTATGCATTGAAATGTGTATTACATGGTAAATCTCATGGGTGATAGCTCTTATTAGGAGGCCATATATGTGCTATGTTCATATGATTTCCCATTGTATGCATTGAAATGTTCATATCATCTCCCATTGTATGCATTTAAATGCGTCCATACTCATCTTGTCACTCGATTCTTCAACGTCCCAAGCGTGATACACTAATGGAAGCATGGTCAGCAGGAAAATGATGCTTAGGCATTTAATAAGTTTGTTAGATCACAAGGAAAGATCCAGTCTCTGCCAGATCTAAATTTGTGTGTTAAAATTAAAGTAATCTGAAATGATGTGTTAAAATTAAACCAAGTACAAAGATAACTTTTTATAGCCTTGTTTAATGAATATATGCACATGAGCATCAACATTGTTCCTTCATCATAACGCAATCGCATAAAAGTTTTGAATCTCATCAGTATCGCGGGCCTCTGAATAACTGTAGATTGCCTGAAAGATCAGTAGTTACCTCCAAGTCAAATAATTCCAACAGCACATTTGTGATATGAATATATGATTCCTTCAACACGTTTAGGTGTTTACCTAGTATTTGGCAAAACATCATGACATTGTCTATGTCCATGTGTCTGTCCACAATACAGAGATGGGTAAAGGAAAATATCCACAAAAGCTTTCATGGACATCGATATATCCTAATGAAATTTAGGATCTTCTCCCCAACCCTACAGTGAAGAAACATTATTTGTAAACTGAATGACAACAAAGCTGCTAGCCTTCCATTGTCAGCCTAGATGCGACATTCATGGAAATTATGTGGAACTTGGCATTCTTAAATTAGATTTTTCTTTGTAAGAGAACATATAAACTCCCACAAATCATTATTATAAATATACAAGCGACTATGTCTGCCGCCAAAGCCAAGTTCTCTGAGACCTCTGATTGCAACGACTTAGGATAATGTCAATAGATATAGAACAATATAGACAAACAGAATGCAGAGGTTTATTGGTACACATTTCAGCAACAGAACAATTAACACAATGCAAAGGCTTACTTACACACATTTCTACAACACAAAGCACGTTCTGCAGTCTCAGACGCCTGCAATTGCCAACAATAAATTGAATTGGCTAGCTAAAACAATCATCATCAGATATAAATTTCATAAAAGAGAAAGAAAAGAATAACAATATAAAACCGTTTTATTTTATGGGTTTTGTTACACGAGTGCCCCTCAGATTATGCAATTACAGGTGTGCTCATGCCTTTCTGCAATATCACGTGTGCCTCTAATTTCTTCGGCCATTAATACTTGTGCCTTTTGGGTAAGTAGTCACCCATTTCCCTCACAAATAAACGTTAACTTAATGGTAGAAATGTAACTGAAACGAAACAGAAGAGGATACAAGAGTAACTTTTAATTCTTCTTTCTCATATTCTTCCTTCCTCCCTGCTGCCCACCTCCACCCATTCTCGATCCTCCTCCCATTTCCATTAACTTCTCTATGCAGTGGTGGGGTTTGAGACAGAGGGGTGTGCTTGAGGCGGAGGAAATGAATGAGTTGCAAGATTGGGGTGGGCTTGGGGCAGAGGGGACGGAGGTCGCGTCGTCAGCGGGATCTAGAGGAAGATGATGGAGGGGCATAATCAAGGTTGCAGAATGCAGTAGTCGGTACTCGATCAGTAGGGTCACTGACTACGGATTAATCAGTAGTCGAGCGACTAGTCGGATTTAGTCAGCCATTAGTCGGTTTTAAATTTTTTAATTATTTTAAATACACAAATCAATTTTTATACACATACTCTTATATATTTACATTGATTTGTACATTTTCTATACTATCATAATGAAATAAAAGAAGTAATTGTCTTTAAATATAACATTAAGCATATTTGAATTAGTTTGCTCTTAAAAAATCGAAAAACTAAAAAATTTAAAAACCTCTATGTAAAAGTTGACCTTGTAGTCGACCGACTAGGCCGACTAGTCGGCCCGATTAGTCGGGTTGACCGAATAATGGATGACTAGGCCTAGTTGAGTCGGCTACCCCACCTACCCGACTAGTCGGGCCGACTAATCGGCCTGGTCGGTCGACTTTTACAACAATGGGCATAATTGTAATAAGATATTGCACTAGTGCCCCTCCGAGAGGCATAACTATCAAAGGTCCAAAAAGGCAAGGGCGCAAGTGTAAACAATGCAAGAAGGTAGGGACGCATGTGATACAACAAAAAAACATGTGGGCATAATTATAATTGCATAATCACAGAGGGGCACAAGTGTAAAAATTTATTACTTGATCGGGTTGAAAGAAACCAAAGTCTATGATTTTATTACTTCGCACATTATGTGGTTTATGATATGTAAATAAACAAGTCAAAAATAAAGGAAATCATGTATATGACCATGACGACTGTATTGTGAAATTTTAACAAAGAGCAAGAAATCAATTAGGAGAAAATGCTTCAACAAGATCCTAGGAATCATGTTAGAAGCACATTGTTGGAAATTTTGTCAAATTAAAAAACGGAGTACTAGCATAGCAAAATGTTTTATGGAAAGTGAAGAAGTGCATGGTAAGTGAAAAAATTAGAGTAACATAGGAGAACAATGTTTTGAACAGTTTACTCTAATGTACTGAGGCATATGCCTTGAGACCTTTTTCCAAGAAAATGGCTTTGATAATATAGCCTTCGACAACTCAAATTAAGCATGTGCCTTCTGAAAACAATGACTCTTAAAGGTAACGAGGCACATAGCATCGCATCGCGCTTCTTTCTCAGATACTCATGAGAAAGCACATGAGGCCCAAAAAAATAATCTAACCCTAAACACGATCATAAATTACATCTTCCCATTCGATCATAAATTTCCCCTTCCCATCCTTTCCTTCTTCATCAAGCAATTGCGGCCATGGAATCCTTACTCCACATGCATGATGTGCATGCACCTCTTCTTCTGAAAATTTTGATTTCCTTTTTTTTCCTTTTTCTTGTCTTCTATTCTTCGAATAAGCATTTACTAAGAGACTAGCAATGTTGAAGGGTGATAATTGAACATGTTGAGAGGTTTTATGTTACTCTTTTCTCTATTTATTTATTTATTTCTATGTCATCTCTATGTAATTTACCTATTAGGGTTTCTTTGTTCTATATAAGAGAGCCCTTGGACACTATGGATAATTTCTTTTCTCTCAACATGGTATCAGAGCTATGGTCCTAGATCGAAGCATGTGCCCTAGATCCTGCCCCACCTGCCATACCTATGTGCATCGTTGGTCCCTCCTTCCCCCACGTGCCATCGACGTTTGCTTCTCGAGCCCGACGCCGGGGCTCTCTACCACTCCAGTGGCATCCCGATTGTTGTGCGGGCCTTAGGCCCCTTCGACCACCGTCCCAAGGCACCATTGCTGCCCAACAACACAACCACACCCAGTGGCACCACCTCCGCCTAGCATGAAAGGCTGTATAGATATCGATATCGTATCGGTCCACCCGGAGATGGATATATCAGGATATATCGCCAATATATCGACGATATCGATGGAAATGTCCGAAATGGCTCAACAAAGCCATTTTTTATCGTTTTTTCAGAAATTATAATTAGCCAAGATATTAAAACAATAAATAACCTACAAATACACAGTTATCACACATATATCGATCATCTATAACCCATATATCACACATATCGGTCATATCGAACATATCGTTGTTAATGTTTATTCCTGACCTATAGATATTGAAATTTATTCCATTCAAGTTCTTATAACATTAAATAACTTATAACTCAACAAAAATCACCTTAAAATCATGTTTCTTATGTCTAAAACATCAGATCCAACATCATTCATTCATAATCTAACTTAATAACTCAACAAAAAAACAAAAACATCAAATTACATCACCAAAAATCATAGTGTGATTTATTCCAAATTTTACAAAAAAGGAAGATTATGCCTCAAATAACCACCATGAACAAAAGCTCGAACTAATTTGTAATTTTATACATCAAATAAGAGTAGATCTAACTTCAAAATGCAATGGAAGAAGAGCCTTGGAGTCTCGACGAGATGCAGCATCGAAATGGGGTGAAATGGGGCAGATATTGTACTTTACTAAACATGAATATTCTTTGTATATCGCCGACAACCGATATATCGCCAATACCTGATAAAAGGATATACATGTTGATTTTGAAACCGATGCCCTATTGAAATCGACATTTCAACGATATATCGCTGATATGGCCTTCCATGCTACCTAGCCATACCGCCCAGTGGCCCCACCACTACATGGTTGCCGCCATCGGCACCACTGCCACTTTGTTGCTGCCTAACGACTCCTCCGCTAGCTCGTTGTCGCCTAGCACAGACTTGTTGGTTTGATGTTGATCTGAAAAGGGCAAAATCAGATCGCTATAGTCTCTATTAAAACCTAGTACGAATGATTTTTTCGTAGGGTTGGTTAAGGTATGAGGCTACACCCACAATCACCTCATTTAATGTCCATGTATACACTTTATTATCTATCTACGGTCCCAACCATGTACCAATCTGGCACTATGTCAGAAAATATAATTGATATTGCATCCACAAGTGTATTTAAGAGTCTGACGCCTATTGTCAAGATGGATGGTACAAACTATGAGTGGTGGGTGATGTGGTTCATTAATCACTTACAGAGCCATAATAAGAAGCATATTTTGCTGCAGGATGATCCAGCAGACAAGACTGGGACAAATGCCTCATGGGAGGCAGATTATGCTTATACAAAAGTTTGGCATAAGTATTGTCTCTGTGGAAATATCCAATGATATCTTGAGTCATCCCACAATGAAGGCAATTTGAGACATCCTCGCAGCTACATACTCTCAAGCAAGGACTGAGTCAAAGATCTTGTAACTCTAGCAAGACATTTTTACGACCAAATAGGGCGGTCGTCTTCTCCATACCGTGTACACATCTCTTAGGGGTATGCTTGAGAGACACCTTAGCTACATACCTCTGACGGCCTCACTAGAGAAGCATAGGGCCAATCGAGATTCTGTTATGACCGGTATTTTACTGGCAGCCCTTAACCCAGATTATGACTCGGTGTGCTCTCAGTTACTTACAGATGCTACCATACCACTTATGGAGGAGGCATACTGTAGGATGAACAATTTCCTTAGCACATACAAATGCCACGATACTTACATGTTGATTTCATCAATAAATTTTTCTCATGTTGCTCGACATTCCACATTGCGGATTCTGTTGTCAGTTGATGTGGTACGTGATTGGCCTATGTTAAGTATGCTTTTCTATATGGTGATCTACAGGAAAAGATGTATATGCAACAACCACTTAGATTAGTTGCTGAAGGAGAAAATGTATATCAGCTTCATAAGGATATCTATGGTCTTAAGCAAAGCGCGTGGTTTAAAAACTGTTAGATTTGCATGAACAAAAGGGGTTTATACAGACGACTACAAATCATTCCCTCTTTATTCAAAGGACTCGGTGAAGTATGGTTGTCATCTTGGTGAATGTTGATGATATTATTGTCATTGGAGATTATATTCATAGTACTATTGCGACCAAGAACTTTCTGGGACAACAGTTTGTCACCAAAGATTTCTGTGAACTGCTATGTTCTGGGCTTGGAATTTGCTAGAAACCAGCGGGGCATTGTCATGACTGAAAAAAGTATGTAACTGACCTCCTAGAAGTAGGAATGTTAGGTTGCAGACCGACCTCCACACCTATGGATCCAAAAAATGCATGATGATACCGTTGAGGAGGTAGATAAAAGAAGGTATAAAGAGATGGTTGGGAAGCTTCTCTATGTTGCATTACAAGACATGATATCTCTTTAGCAGTAAATAAGGTCAAACAGTTTATGGAGCAACCAAGACATGTGTACTTGGATGAAGTTTACATGATTTTGAGATACTAGATGTCTTCTCCAGGCAAAGGTCTATTATTTAAAAGAGGAACTTCATTGCTTGTCGCAGCTGATGCGAACTATGTCAGTAGCCTCAAGCGTAGGAAATCTACCTCAGGATTTGGTGTATTTGTGGGAAACTCTCTTATATCATGGAAAAGCAAGAAACGTAGCTGTAGCAAGATCCAATACTGAATCTGAATATAGGACCATGGAGCAGTGTAGTACTGAAATGATGTAGTCATGTTTGTTCTCTGTGGTCTGAGCATCGATGTACCTCTGCCCATGCAGTTGATGTGTAACAATGAGGCAACTATCTTTATTGCAAACAATCCAGCCTTCCATAAAAGAATTAAACACATTGAAGTGGATTGTCACTACACCTACGATATGATTCAAAAGGGGTTTATCACTACTCCTCATGATAATTCAGGAGATCATACGACTGATGTATTTATCAAGGCTCTTGTCGCGGACCCTTTCATAGATGTTGTTCCAAAGAGAGTATGATATATTACTCCAGCTTAGGGAGGGGGTTGAGAGATTTTATGTTACTCTTTTCTCTATTTATTTATTCCTCTGTCCTCTCTATGTAATTTACCCATAAGGGTTTCTCTCATCTATATAAAAGAGCTCTCGGGCACTATGGAATAACAACTTCTTTTTCCTCAACAAATCATACATCCATCTCTTTTATTCGTTCATTTTGTCTAAAACCCTTTGTAAAACACGAGTAAATGTGCACTAAAATTTATCGTATTGTACAAATACATAAAAAGATAACGTAAAATTAAGAAAAACAAAACAATAAGAAAAAAGAATAAAAAGAAAAGTAAAAAAGGATGTACATATGCAAATACTGGTAGAGAAACTAATAAGAAATATAGTTATAAGAAATATTATGACCCTAACCTTTTTTAAAGAAAAAAAGGGGTGAAGTCTCAAGCTAGGATTACCGCACTAATGCATCAAAGAAAATTACCGTACAGAATTTCCAAGCCACGTGAAGGGGTGTGCAATGCTCAAGTACATTTTTAAAATAAAAAGATTAACCGTGAAAGATACCATCGTTCCTTGCACACTAAATGGTCTAGAAAAGAGCAAAGGGCAGCGAACAGTCCTCGTGACAATTCCCGCACATGTTTGAATAGATCGCCAAAATACACTGCAACCATGTGTCCTTATCCACGTAGTATTCGCATTGTCACAAACCTTTGATGAGAGTCTACATCTAAATAGGAGATGGTCGAGGTCCTCCACATTTTTTCGAAACGAGAGGTCCTCTACATTGTAACTACATTTTGAGCACATAGCATCCCCCGCCTGCAATAGTTTGTCACTTTGCTCCTTCATAGGTAGCCTCCCATGCCTAACAAGCCAAAGGAACACTTAGATTCTCTGGGGGGTCCTGCTCCTCCAAATCAACAAGGAGTTGCAACGAAGATCCTAACACACCCCTTGTTACTCCTGTATGAAGGCAATGTAAACCTTCTTCACTGAGAAGTTGTCATTCGCCCATACCCAATGATCCCAGCCCGCCGGAGGTCTGTCCATCATCTCAAAGTATGGCATCATGCTTAAAAATCTTTCACTCTGCTCTAAAAGATCAGCCATGAAAGAAGGGGTCCATGCCTCAACAGAACCAATTTAGTACAAATCACGAAGAGAGTCGTCGCCAATCCAATTATCAAGCTCAAAATGGAATGTCTCGTCATTGCCTACACTAGTCTCAACAAAGCATGCACCTAGGGTAAAGTCCTCAAAATTCCCTTCCAAAGGGAGGACGGGCAATGCATAGACCGAGTAGACAGGTCATAAGTAATGCCACATAATCTCTGCATAAGCCAATATACCAAGTCCTCCTTGCCCCAAAGTCTTACGACCCACTTGGCAATAAGGGACATGTTCATATGGTATAACAAAGGGATGCCCAAATAACAATTTCATCGAGTCACGGTCTTCTAATCAACAAGATGAATACCACCCCTATCAAGGTTGCAAAAATCGGTAGTCGATACTCGGTCAGACGGGTCATTGACTAAGGATTAATCGGTAGTCGGACGATTAATCAAATTTAGTCGGGCTTTAATCGGCTTTGGGTTTTTAAATATATAAGTCATTTTTATACATATATTTTTTTTAAAAAATAACCACGGGTAAACTCCCAAGCTGGTAGAACACTTGGTTATTAAAAATGTTGTCATTTCTCCCCTGCCATATCGACCACAACCCTGCGAAAGCTACTGAGACATCCGCCATCGACCCCTGCCCCACTCTTCTGATGGATTGCCAAAACAATGAAGCATCCTCCCACCATAGCCAAGACAAGCATAGACCACGCCACACCTCAGACGAGCTCTGACACTTGAAAAAGATATGCTCTGTGTCCTCCTGTTGTGCATGACACTCATTGCAAATCACATCTTGTACCCCTAACATTTTTGCGCACCTTACTTTGTCACAAATGCGATCCCTCCTTAAGCACCAAAGGAAAATCTTGACCCTCGTAGGGATCTCTGCAACCCAAACCACCGTCAGGTCATGAATAAGATCCGAGTCAGACGGCTCCAAGCAGCGACTCAGGTGTTCATAAATTGCTTTGACGGAGAGCTTCAGTCCACACCATTCGAAGTGATCCCCAGCCACAACATGGGAATTCTGGAGAGTATCAGACGCTGTAGACAGAACAGATTGCAGAGCCATAAAGTCCTCTGATCTTTGACCCGGAAGATCATTGACAAACAGGGGCGCCCAAGTGCCGGTCCCCACCCACCTGATTAAGAGTCCCACCATGATCAACCGCCAAGGTGTACAACCGCGGGAATCTCGAGCGGCCTTCCCTCCCCCGTCCAATCATCTTCCCAAAAGAGGAACACGCTCCCATTGCCCACCTTCGGAATCAGGAATTGAGCGAGGGACGGAATAACAGTCCGAACACCTGCCCACAACGAAGATTCACACCACAGCCTCCCAGCCTCCAGCTCCCCACGCACCCCATAAATCTTGCGGAGAAGGCGAGTCACCAACGAAGATGAGGAACACCAGATGTAGGTCACTCATTTACCCAGCAGCGCCTTGTTCATGAGAGCAACATCCTGAATGCCTAGGCCATCGTCCCTCTTCTGGTCCATCTTTTGATCCATCTTCTGAAGTACATTATCCCAGTCAGAATTCTTCAATTTCCCATCCGTTAATGGTGAGCCCAAATAAGTTAACGGCAGCGACCCCAGGGAGCAACGCGTAATAATAGCCACCGCCTCTCTCTCCCTGTTAGTCATCCCGAAACTCACCACCTTGGACTTCACATTGTTGGCGATTAGCCCGAAAAGCTCCCCAAAGATGTCTACCAACATTGTCGCATTCGTCATGTGTTCCTCTGAACCCCCAAGCAGGATCAACGTGCCATCCGCATATTGAAGCACATGTATAGATAATTCGTCTATACGGAAACCAACACACAAGTCAGACTCCTCATCCTGCTTGAACAAGACTGCCAGAGCATCGGCAACAATCACAAAGAGGGAGCAAGGCGACAGCCCTGCCTTATCCCCGCTGCGGTTGAAACGAACCTCCCTCCGGTGCACCATTAGCCAAAACAGAGAATGAAGCCGTTGTGATACACCTTTTCATCCACCCAATCCATACCTCCAGGAAGCCCCTCCTTAAAAATGTCCACATGAAATTCTAGTCCACACAGTCATAAGCCTTGGAGAAGTCAATCTTCCAAAGAGCACTGTTATAAAATATGAAGCGGAAGCAAAAACATGGAAAAAGAATAAGAACAAGAAAGAACAACGGGATTTAACGTGGAACCCTACTCCGTGAGGAGCGGGATGAAACCACGGGAGAAGCCCTCAAAGGGGCGTGTTTTTCTATTGCTTTTCTCAATGAGTACAGAAGGTCTGGGGCTCCTTATATAGCCTCTCCAGAGCCTCCAAGTCCCACCACTGGATGTGGGACTAAACACTGGATGGGGTAAATGGATCTTCTCACTACAACTCAATGAGCGCACAACCAAATACTCCAACACTCCCCCTCAAGCTGGAGCATGCAATGCTCAGCTTGGACAAACAAACAGAAAGAAACTCAACTCACACTACAGGACACTACGGACAATATCAACCCAACGCGTACATGCTGCAGTCGAGGACGTTGCTTCTCACGCCGTGCAGGTGAGGAGAACGAACGGGTAGGAGTGTGAGTCAACTGAAGACTCGGAATCTGACCATCGAGTCTGAAACTGCACCTGAAGTCTCCTCGTCGGAGAACTGGGTCTCTCCCATCTGGCTCAGAGAATGGTGCACTGCTCTGGTGTACCTATGATACCACATGAAAACCCTTGCCCTCAAGGGAATGATCCTCTGCTCTGAAGTCCCTATGGCTCACATGAAAACTCTGGCCAAACAACAACAAGAATGATGGGGACCTCGACCTGATGATGGCAACATATGCTCATCTGACAATGACCGCGCACTCGTGCGTGTCTAAAACTGGACTCGGAATCAATCGTCGAGTCTGAACAACCGAACTGTAGAGTCTGATCATCTGGCTGGTCTGGAAATTGGCATCTGAATCTGGAATATGGATCATGAACAGACCTGTGACTCTACATATACTCCCCCTTTCTCCCATACTTGTCGGAAACTCATCGACAAAGTTGGGAGAAGACAACAATGATGGGGGTAAAGAGAACATCAAATAGCCGATTTCATCATTTTTTTCGGCTTTTCAAACATCATCAATTTTTTTCCTTTGGCTAATTTTCATTTTTTTAAAGCCGTTGCAATTTTTTACGGCTTTCTCAAAACAATTTTTTTTACCTTGCGTACGGCTCTTTCTTGTACGCGCCTTTTTTCCAAACATCTCTCTCTCTCTCTCTTTATAACAAACGATAGTGATCCATTTGGGTCCAAAGAAACCTTAGCCCATTTGGGCTTTACAAAACGCATCTTCTTCAACCCCCTTTTTTTTCTCTCTCTTTTTAATCATACTCGGCCCATTTTTTTATACATACGCCTCCCCTTTTTTCCTGAAGTCTCTCGGCCCATCTCTCCCCTTATCATTTTTCTTTTAACACAACCCCCTTCATCTCTTTTTACAAAGCAGCCCACTGGGGCCCTGTAATAATTTTTTTTTTAAACGTGCATGGGCAACTTTTATTAGGGTTTCCAACGGAGAACCCTTTCTCTGGAAAAATGCCACCGCCGCCAAGGGGGTCTCTCTGATTGAAAGCGACGCCGCTCCATGGGACGGAGGACCTGCAAGGCTCGCCTGAAGTTGCTGGGTCACGCGCGCAGTGCTTGGATGAGCCGCGCCTGGAGGTGCGCGAAGGGTGCGCCCGCGCGAGATGGGGTTGCGGATGGGTGTCCGGAGTGGTCTTGTCGCCTGGGGTTTTTCTCAAACCCCGTTGCTTGCCGTTCGAGGGAGAGGATCCCCTCTGGGAATCGCGCTTGCTGGAGCTTGCAACTGGTGCCACCGACCGAAGGCTGCCGCCTTTCGAAGGATACCGCTCGATTGGATCTCGCGAGGGCTTGGAGGAGGCGCACATGCGGGAGCGGAAGGGAGTTCCGCCTGGGCAGAGACCGCGCGTTACCCGGTGGTACTAGGGGATGCTCCGCCAGGGGCGGCGCCACCTGGTGGGCTGGTCTTGGCGCTGGTGCCGCCCGCACTGGAAATCGGGAGAGGAGGATGCCTCCTGCTGGGGTTGCACGTCGCCCAGGAGAGGAAGCCTGCGTGTTCGACCTGGGAGGAAAGAGGGGGGTCCGCCAGCAAGGGCTCGCGCCTCCTGCGCGAGCATGTCGAGGATGTTGGTGGCTAGGGCTCGCTGCCTGCCATGCGCCTTCGTCGCTTAGCGCGTCCTCCAGAGATGGAGCTGCGTGAACAGGAGGTCACGCATGGAAATGCCTCCACGAAGAGAAGGTTCCCTGAAACATCTTGCTCCAGAATGAACCACACAAATTACGAACAGAACATCAAATCTCAGGTTCAAAAACCCTCACAAATCTGGACTGCGGGGAATTAGGATTTCATGAAAGAAACCTTAGATTTTTCAAACCTTCCAACAAGACAAGGCTGATTGATCTCCAGAACTTGAACATAAATAATCGAGAGAGAATTCAAACCGAATCTCGACAAAATAAATAAAACATAAACTTATTCCTCGAGAATCGAACCCGCTCTGATACCATGTTATAAAATATGAAGCGGAAGCAAAAACATGGAAAAAGAATAAGAACAAGAAAGAACAACGGGATTTAACGTGGAACCCTACTCCGTGAGGAGCGGGATGAAACCACGGGAGAAGCCCTCAAAGGGGCGTGTTTTTCTATTGCTTTTCTCAATGAGTACAGGAGGTCTGGGGCTCCTTATATAGCCTCTCCAGAGCCTCCAAGTCCCACCACTGGACGATGTGGGACTAAACACTGGATGGGGTAAATGGATCTTCTCCAGGATCCATTTACCCTACTACAACTCAATGAGCGCACAACCAAATACTCCAACAAGCACCTTTCGCCTTCGACCTCTTCCAATGCAAACAAATTTCAGACGCCATCACTAGCCCATCCGTCATTTGTCTCCCAGGGATGAATGCACTCTGACCCTGCAAGATAACCGAATCAATAACCATCTTGAGGCGGTTAGCCAAAGTCTTCGCGACAATCAAATATAAGGCATTAGAGAGCGCGATTGGGCGGTAATCATCGATACTTGTTGGGAACTCCTTCTTCGGCAACATAAATAGAAAGGCCTTGTTTATCTTATCAAACCTACTGTTTCCTTCTGCAAACTCCTTCATCATATCAACGAGCTCTCCCTTCAAAAGGTCCCAAAATTCCTTATAGAAGAACACTGGGAAACCATCAGGACCCGGAGCCCCATCCGCATTCAAACTCCACACGGCACACCTGAGCTCGGCCTCCGTGAACGGCATCAACAATGCTTCCGCCTGTGAGCTGCTTAAGCACCTCGCCCATCTTCCCAACCACCCCCATCCGCCGCTCCGGCGCCTCCTGTAGAAAGCAACATAGTGGTCCCGAATCGCACTACCAATGTTCGCCTCTCCTGATACGCGTCTATCCCCCAACTAGATATCATGGATGAAATTCCTCCTACGCCTCCCCGAGGCCATGCTGTGGAAGAAGCGTGTATTGGCATCCCCCTCGCGAAGCCAGCGTTGTCTCGACCTTTGTCTCCACTCGATCTCCTCTTTCCAATCCTCCAGCAAGATCTCCTCTAAGAGCTTCAATCTCTCTTCCACCTCCTCTAGATCCAGACCCTGCTCGTCATCCATCCCATCAAGGCGCGACACGCCCGCCTGAGCTACCCTTCTCTTCTTCCTTCGTCGACTCTGAACCTCCCTCCCAAAGCGTGAGAGGTGAGACCGCAAGAGAGCCAATTTCCCAAAGCGGACAACCGCCGATCCCATCGGATTCCAATTCCTCCAACGAGTAATCACATCCTCCCGAAACCCTTCCTCCAGTAGCCAGCTCTTCTCAAAGCGGAAGAGGGATTTATGCCTTTCCTCCTCCCCCAAAGACCAAAGAATGGGTGTGTGATCGGAGTGAGCCCGAGGCAATGCCCATGCCCTAGAGAAAGGGAAGGTCTCCGCCCCCTCAACTGACACCAAAAATCTGTCTAACCTTGACTGGATCTCGCATTGCGCCAAGTGAAAGAACAACCCGCCGCATCAACAACATGAAGGCTTAAGGTATCGATAGCTCTCCACAGCCCCTCCGAGGTCGTGTCTCTACCGCCGCTCTGCTAGGGCCAGTCCGCGGGGAGCAAAGTGGCATTCAGATCGCTCCCCACCAGCCAAATGTCATCCAGACACTCCGACCCGATATTCTCAATCTCAACGGCCAACGGCCCCCTCTCTTGATTCGTGGGGCCATAAACATTTGTTACAAGAATGCCAAGCCCATCCTTCCGCCTCCTGAGACGCACAGAAAGGGAAGACTGCAGATGAGACTCCGAGATAAGATCATAAACATCAGCCTTCCACCCCGTCAATAGGCCCCCGGAAGCACCGGACGCCTCCAGATTTGCCACTCTGAATCTACCACCTCTACCGAGCACCCCCTGCAGTTGAGCCGCACCATTAGAGGCCTTTGTCTCCTGAAGAAGGAAGATCTCGGTCAGCGATTCGTCCACCAGGTTCCTGATCGCCAGTCGTTTCTCGGGCCGACCAGCACCCCGCACATTCCAGGAGAGCACCTTCATTTGGGACACCTTTTACCCATCTCCTTTGGTGGCACCACCCCCAAGCGCTCCGCCACCGTTCTATCCAGAATGTTGAATATGTTTGGCAGCCGAGACATTGGAAGACCACAAGGATCATTCTCACGCGATCCGTCATCACTGAGAGCCTACGCCCGCGATGCAGCCTGACGAATCTTCCGCCTCAATGGTCGCAACAAGTCCTGTCCTGAGTAACAAGACCCAAAGCGCGATCGTGTCTCCGGAACGGTAACCACCTCGGCCTCGTTCGATCCCGTGATCTGCACCGAGTCGCCCACCATGCCCCCGGGTTCCCTTATCGGAACATCAACGAACCCCCCAATCTGTACAGGCGGAGATGAGGCCCCGCGCTAGCCTGCTTAGCGACTCCTGCCACCTGCTCAGCAGCTCCAGCCATAGGGTCGACACAACTTTCCACAAGTAACAACCTCGGAGCCCTACCAACAGTACACGAGGGAGACGACCGAACGTCCTTCAAAATGGACTGTTTGGGAGTCCCCTCATGACCGGATCTGAGAAAAGGCAAACCCGTAGAACCCCAGATCTCCAAAGAACCGCCAGCCTCCACAACCGGGTCGACTCGATTATTAACAGAGCCAGACCCCTCCAGCGTGGTGCGTGGGGCCCCATCCCCAACGTGGCAGTCAAAATGGCCAACCGGATCACTCGTAAATCCCGCCCTTAGTAAATGTGGAGTCGTTATCCCCCCACCGATTGAGAGACGAAACATCCCAAATTGAATGCTTCGCGGGAGATGAGCGGTCCCCGTCGTAATCGCCCCAAGAACGTCGGAGACCGTTGGACTTCCCGAATGGTCGTGCGGAGTTGGACGGAGTATCAATCTTGGCCGCCACCGGAGAATGACACGGCACGCCCCCCGGAACAAGCGCCATGCCACCACCATCAACACGTGCCCTCCACTGGGCTCGAACAGGAAACCTTCAGCCTCGCCATCCACCCCAACTGAGGTGGAGGAGGTCATCCCTGCACCTGGAATAACCCAGCGATGAGAGCTCCACGAAACAAGACCTCCCAAGCAGGCCGATCTTCCAGCGACCCAACTTCGACGGGCAGAGACTCCGAACCCGCAGAACAGGATCAGGCGGCTCCCCGGAAAGAGTCCCACTGGACTCCAACTCCAGAACCTCAACGATCCCCCTCAAGGCGATGCAGAGGTCATCGAGGTTGCGCATCTGGTACGGTACACCCCTGACGCAAATACACTCAAGAGCTTTACCCCCAAGAGTACCATCCCAAGAACAAGGTCGCCGCCATCACATCCGAGAAATCCCCTCCCTTGACCAACGCAGCAAAGCTTCCTCCTCAGCCTCTGAAAGACCCTTGCCAGCACTCTCCATGGCGAAAGCTCCACAATGTCACCCCTGAAGCCACCGCTAGAAATGACTCCAACTTCGAAGGAGGAGAGGAATAAGGCCTCCGAACCACCGCCCTCTCCGACCAACAAATCGGACGAACGAGCGATGGTCGACCGCCCCGAACAAAACACGACCTCTGTGCCCCGAACCTCTGTAGAGGAAGCACCGTATAGGTTCTCTGCAGGAGCGAGCCCAATGACACAGTGACCCACAGCGGAAACAACCCCTACCGAAGGGGTTATCTCACCAGAGAACTCGACCCGAGTAACCCCCATATCGCCGCGGGGGTCTTCTCCTCTGCACCTCGACCCACTCTGTCGCACCTTCACCCATCTCCTCTTCTGAACCTTGCATCATTTTTATACATATATTATAATATACTTACATAGATTTATATATATTTTAACCATCACAATGAATCAAAAGAAGTAATTGAATTTAACATTAAGTGTATTAGAATAAGTTTGCTTTTAAAAAAGTAGGAAAAAATGGTATCTTCAAGCAAAATTGGTTGACTAGTGGACCTAATTGAAATTAATCGGTACTCAGTCAGCCATCCCACTGACTAGACTAGTCGGACCTACTAGTCGGCTTAGTCGGGTGACTTTTACAACATTGACCCCTATCGCAGCTAGAAATCCAGAAAACGCATCATAACCGCTTCAACCTTCATCTCACTTCTACGGGAAGCGTCCAGGTGGAGCAAAAGAAGATAGGGATCGTCACCAGCACATGCTTAAGGAGGATAAGCCTCTCCCACTCTAGATGAGGTAGCCACCTTCCACCCCGCAAGCTTCCTTTAAAATTTGTTCATGAGGGAATGCCAATCATGGATAGTACCCTACCTCGAACCAAGGGGAGACCAAGATACGTGTAGGTAAGCTCATCGTTGAACTATACGGCACCAACTCCACAACATGGATCTCATCTCGATGAAGTCTGATGGGAACAAACATTGATTTCTCGCTGTTAATATGGAGGTCCATAATATCACCAAAGATATCCATAATCCCGGACGAGCATTTCGCATGCTCCATACTTCCCTCTAGAGATACGATTGTGTCATCAGCATATCGTAAAATGGGGATGGACATGTCACCGTTCGTATAATACTGAAAAAACCATTATCCGAGACCATTCTCATCATCACTGCCAACGCCCATTGCGATCACAAATAAGAATGGTGCCAACGAGCATCCATACAGGACCCCTGCTAGGGCTGAAAGAAATCACCCTCTAGAATGCCATTCACAAGAACAACACATGAAAGCATAGTAATGCACGTCTTCATCCACGCCAGTCAGGTCTCACGAAAACCTCTCTTCTACAGTGAAGCTCACGGGTAAAAAATCTATACAGTTATATGCCTTGGAGAAATCAACTTTCCATACCATGCCCTTCATGCTCAGTCACTTTTGTTGAGATATTCGTATCTCTCAGTCTTTATTTTATATTCCATATTTCTTTTGTCCATTTTATATAATTTCTCCATAAAGATTTTCTCATGTGAAAGAGAGCTCTAGGGCTATGATGAATAAACAATTTTATTTTTCCTTTCCACATGGTATCAAAGTGATGATCCTAAGCCGGAGCCTATGCCCTAGTTGCCCCACCCCACCAAAAGCCTAATGCGCCAAGCGCCGCTGCCGTCTAGCCCCGTACGGCGGCACCACCGGCCACTGCGACCGCCATAAACAGCAGGTTGCCACCGCCGCTCATAAACAGCAACCACCAAGGTGATCACTGTCGACCTCCCTAGTGCAACTAGGGCTACCACTAGCAGCCCCTAGCTTCTCTCCCCCACCTCTACCATAGTCTAAGGGGCTTTGTGGCATACTAGGGATCCTCGTTCGATGCGTTCTGATGTTTGGAAATCATTTCAAAATCACAATTTGATCTCTGATCGGTCTGATTTTTGGTTTCTAGGGTGTGATTTAATTATCTAAAATACCCTAGTTATCCAAAGAGGCTTCCAACGGATGGAAGAGGTTGCGGTATGAGTCTACAACATCAACCATCTTCTTGTATTTTTTGTGTAGATGAAATCATTCCAGTCACGTACCACAACAACAACTAGAAGGATGCGAAGAGTGGAGTGTCGAGCCACTGGTGAAAATGTATCCAGATAATCAACCCCATAGGTTTGGGTAAATCCACGTGCTACAAGTCTGGCCTTGTACCTGTCAAGACGCCCATCTGCATGATATTTAACAGTAAACACCCACTTGCTACTCACCACAGAGGCATCAGGAGGAATGAGAACTAGAGACCAAGTCCTGCGGGACTGTAAGGCACGCATCTCCTCTTCCATAGCTAGACGCCATCAATCAATCTTCATGGCTTCTTGGTAGGTCCGCGGAATCTCGACCGAGGAGACAGCTGCTGCAAATCTCTGGAATCACCAGTGAGGCGATGGAAAGACACCTGAGACGTAGAGGATATGATGCACAGTGTCTTTCTGCTTCCTATGAGCAATAGGACGATCAAGATCATCTATCACTGTGTGTACTGGCGGATCCTTCCCCTGTAGCAAAGGCTCCTGCACCGGTGGGTTATCTAATCCATCATTGGTGATAACATCAGAACATACCTGAGGCGTGCTGGATGGTTGACGTGTAGCTTGAGCAGCCCAGACCGTCTTGTGTAGAACTTAGGGAAGGGTACAATCGAAGGTGGTGGTGGTGGTGGTGATGGTGATGTAATGGACTCGGATGGACCCATGCTTGGGAGGTGGAGGCACATAAATACTAGTATCCGTGGGTGTAGAGGGAATCCAACTTGTCACCTGCAGGGGAGAAGTACATGACAGGTTCGAAAAATGTAACATCAGCACTCACATAGTACTTGTCAA